>JAVXUO010000415.1:0-335000 GCA_033065855.1 Escallonia rubra | reverse complement strand
GCTTATTAACTCCCTAAGACAATTATTTATTGGGTGGATTTGGGTTAATTCTAAGTGGACATATTTAGGTATGTAAAAAGGTCTGAGTTGTTATTTCAACCTCTACAAAAAAAATGACATTTTTTTTCCTGCCTTTTTTCAGTTACACAAGCTTTAAAAGAGAAGAAGAGGATGTGAAGACACACGGCAAGCATTTAAGGCCCTGTTTGTTTCACAGAAATCATTTTTCGGAAAAGGTTTTCTGCATTTTCCAATTGAACGCAAAAGATTTACCAACAAAAAATGATTTCCGATTACACTTATCTTGGAGAACAAAATGTCAGAAAATCACTTATCGATTAAAGCTCGGTAAGTCATTTTCCAAATTGCTGAAACACACACACACACAAACTAGTCACACTCATACCCCCCCCCCACCACACCTACACCCACACCCACCCACCCACGCACGCACACACACCCTTATCCACACCCCCACACCCTACACCTTTACACCTCCCCCACGCACACTCCTCCACACACACGTCCATCTACCCACACACACCACTACACACGCATCCACACCCACACATACACACCCCTACACACCCACACACACGCACGCACGCATGCACGTAAACTCACACACCCATACACACTCCCCACCCACACAAAGCACCTACCCACCTACTCACCCACACCCACACACGTACCCCGCCTAACCACACAGATAACACACCTACCCACTCCTACACACCCCTTCCCATACACACCCCACACACGCACCCCCACATATTCCTCCACACAGACCCTCAACCCCCCCCCCCACACCCACACCCATACCCATACCCATACCCGTGCCCCCACCCATACCCACCCACTACCCATGAACACATACTCTCTCTCTCTCTCTCACACACACACGAACACACACAGCGCGTGCACAACGATGCCCAAATAACGAAAACAACAAAAAGCATATCTTTTTTTTTTGTTGTTGTTATAGGTACTTATATCATTTTCTACGCGACACCCAAACAGCAAATTAAAAATGATATTCATGCAAATATTTTCAAAACTGTTATTTTTTGTGAAACAAACAGGCCTAAGATTAAATTGACTTGTAGTGTGATCTTTTTTATAGGCCACTTGTGCTCAAAACATAGAATCAATTTTTGGTATGAGCTAGAACCAATCTCTGGTCAATTAGTGTGACATTAAAAAACTTTCTGAGCTAAAAGTGATCCTATGTCCCCGCCAAAATCATTAGACAAAGCAAAACATGAATTAAAAGAAATGTTCAAAATTTGTCATATATCATACGATAGCGTTATGAATAAATAACGTCAAATTTTTGTTAGTTAAGTGACAATGATAAGAGTAGGGATAATGTAGCTAGAGTTCCATTGATACTTCCCCCTTATTTAATCTATTCCCTAAACTTAGTCAAGTTCTAAACGAGAGCAGATTATAATTTGTTGACCTTTGAGCTTTGTTAATTGAAAGTTAAGAAATTTAAGATGTGACAAAGCTTTCTTTTACTTTTTTACATGTTATTTTGTACCTTTTCCGTCTATACCTTTTAACATAGCTTCATTGTTGGTTGATCAGTTATCATGGATGATTGGTATGAAGTAACCTATTCTTGCTTTTGTGTTGTACTTCTAACCTACTATGTAAGAGTGTATTTGGATGGATAATTTAAAGTACCATGATATTTAGATCCCTTCATTTTAAAAATTCTTGCATTTTATAGTTTCAGAATTTAGAACAAATCTCAAAATTGTATCCTCAATTTTACCTCCAATATAGCTTTAGTACCAACTTTGAAGATGCGCCAAATAAGTACATAACTTTGAAAAAATGACTCACATCAGTACCTCAGCTTACGGGTGACGGATACCGTTAAAAATTCAGAGGGGGTAGGACTATCATTATGAAAAAAGGACAAAAAACATGTCCACGTGGGCCGTCCTTTTCTCTTTCATGCAGTTATTCTTCTCTGTCTCTGTCTCTCCCCTCTTCTTCTTCTTTAGTTCACACACACAACCCCCCCCCCCCCCACACACACATACATAGAGTCACGCATGCACACAACCTCAACACACATACTGGCACAGACAGACGGGAGGGGGTAGGGGGAGGGAGAAGGGAGAATATCGACGGTGAGGCAGCACCGGAGACAATGAACAGAAGACCATTGCACCCAAAAAAATATTAAATGGCTGGAGAACACGATCGTCATCCCCGTCTACTAGCAAAATTGTCATCACCGACGGCACACATAATTTTGAAGACAATCCCTTCACCGTCAAGACCTACTAGGTGGATTCATCGACGTGGACAGCTGACCACTCCATCATGCTGTTAAACCCTCACCTTCGCCATCGATCTTCAAATCACCACAAATTAATGTCGCACAATTGCTGATTCCGCGATGACACCACAAGCATAGATTTATTTTTTCTTAACTTTGGGTTTTATTCTATTTCTTTATGGTATATGATATTTTTATATGATGATCAATAGTGGTGTTGGTGGGTGGGAACGATTAGGAGTGGTGTTTATGGATAGGTTGTTCAGTGGACGATAGAGGCAGTGCTCAGTTTGTATCGTGGTGCTTCTAAGGATGGTAGTTCATCTTTGACAGTTGCGGGTATGTGGTGGAGGTGGTGTATATAAGAGTGTTGGTAATAGGGGCTTATAGCGGGGAGATGACGATTTACATCTTGATAACCACATCTTTTACTTTGTGATTGGATTTTTCGATGACCGTCTCATTTTGATTGGTGTAATAGGTGAGCTGGACAACGCTGAGACATTGATAGTTTGGGAAGTGGATAGTGAAACGTTTGAGGGCGAGGAAGTAGGAGGGGGAGAGAGAGAGAGAGACGGAGGGAGATTTTTTGTTTTTTAATGATTAAATTAAGAAAATAAAAAATCAAACGGCTGTTATGTAGTCGCGTGCCTTTAATAAACTATGAAAAGGATGGCCCACGTGGACAAACTTTTCCCTTTTTCATAATGACAGTCGTATCCCTCGAATTTTTTAACAACATCGTCGTCTGTCAGTCAAGGTACTCATTTGGGTTATTTTTTTAAAGTTAGGTACTTCTTTGGTGCAATTTCAAAGTTGGGGTACTAAAGTTGTACTTGAGGTAAAGTTAAGGATACAATTTTGGGATTAGCCCTAGAATTTACAAGGTCCAATGTTTGGCAACTTTTGCGGATGCATAACTATATAGCTATGAGTGGTCATTAAATGAATAAGTTACAACTGAATTTATACAAAAGACAACTATTAGATGGTTGACTTTAAAAGAGAAGGAAAGAGAGTGTGACAGTAGACTTGAATTATGAAAGATAGTTCTCCTCGTTATTTGAAAAATAAAAGTTTAAATTAATGGTTATTCCAATCGAGGATTCCTCTTCCACCCCCCCCCCCCCCCCCTTTGTTTTGCACTTACGAACCAATGGACTTCATTTGAATTTACTTTTAATGACAAAATTGTCTTATTCAAAGCAGCAAAACTGGAGCACAGTTTGAATGATTGGAATATTAGCCCATCAAAACGAAACCGATTCATGCTCTTTTTGTATTCATTCGATGTTGTCTCAGCAATTTGATCTAATCTACATGACGAAAAAAGTAATACCAGGTTATAGCTCACCCTGATGGATCAAAAGTATTAAAATTGACAGTAATGGGCTTACTCTAGTGGATCTAGAAAAAATTATTCTAATAGACATAATAACAACTTTTTAATAATTCAATTTTCTCGGATGACTTAAGACTACAATGCACCCCTTTACAAGACAAACGATTGAAGCTACTCAAGTTCATTTTCATTGCTTTCTCCCCCCCCCCCCCCCCCAACCCTATAGCTTTTTTTACTTCCTTTACCCCCAACATAATTAAGATGGCCCTCTTCAATTTAGTGAATCCATCTTCCACACTTTCTCACCAATATAGTAGCAATGTTATCAGCTCCATATTACTCTTGTAGCCAAGAAAAACGACTATCCAAAATCGCATAACTTACCAAAGCAAAATATATTTCACGCGCCACAAGTACTACATAGGAGATAGCGCCATATTGCTCTACTAATGATAGTAAATTCTCTATACATCACTCCTGATCATAAGAGACAAAAAACAATAATACTACACAGGAGATAATCTAACGGTAATACTCAAAGGCAAGGCTGACCGACACTCAACATAAAGCACCACTAGAACACTATTGAACCTATTCAGAAAGTAATTTCAGATCATGAGACAATTTTTAGACCATATGTTTGGGAATGTGGTAAGCAAAGTTGAAACTGCTCACCAAGCATACTGTAGACACCTTATTTTTGTAGGCTTATTTTATAAGATGTTTATTTCTTTACTTAGTGGCCTTTGTTCTTATTTTGGATTTTAAAATTATACAGGCCTAGTAATACGTAGTAAGCTTAACTTCATTAATTAAGTTCAGTCTAGTTAGACTCCAGTCCAATAAGTAGTCCATTCAAGTTGGTTAAACCAGTCTAGTTAGTTGTTCCAATTGGTTGGCTTTAACCTACGTTAAGGTGTAGATAGGATAGGGAGATCTTGTCTTGATTTAGAAATGATTTGTGATGCATTTCCAAAATATGGATTATCACATGCGTTTTGAGGAGATTTTATCTAAATTCGGGGTGGTTATCCCTCGAATCTGGGATAAAATCGTATCTAATAAAGAGATAAAACCGGTTAGACTCTGATTAAACCGGTCGTAAAGTTCAAATGGTAAGGATATTTTAGACTTTTAAATCTAATTCGGTTATTATCATTCTTCTTTAGAATGATATGCACGGAAAAAGTCTGTTTTGTCTTTTTTTTTCTTTTTTAGGCTAGAAGTGGTCACGAGGAACGTGAAATGAGCCTAAGACTCCTAGCCTATGTTACAACCTAGAAATGGAAATGTAACACTAAAGCCTAGAAGAAATGGAACCTCGAGACTTGGCTCTCCTTGACAGCTTGATAGGATGTTGGGATGAATCCACAATGCAACGAGACATGTTGATGAATTATGGATTGGAAATGGTATGAAAATGAAGTTTTATGTAGAATTTAATACTATCAGAATGCTACTTAAATTAGGGTTTTTTTTAATTAGTTCATGAGAAATCAAATCTCGCTCAACTAGAAGAAGTTGAGTCCTTCTACATTCTAGGATAAGACCGAGATTCAAGTCGCCACCTGTTAGGTCGGTTAGAAGTACATGGTACGGATCTCGGTTTTTCTGACCGGGTACGTAGCCCACTCGACCCCCGATGTTGGGGTCAAACTTAATTTTAGATGACTTTAGTTTTTGTTTTGTGCACATTACATCGTTTGTCATCTTTATGATATAAAAACTAAAAGTCACTAAAAGTATAGTAAAGACGATATAGGGTACAACGGGGTGCCTAACACCTTCTCGCTATTTATATTAGTCCCCGGAACCATCATTTATGTTTTCGTTCGATTAGATGTCTGAGTTGGCAAATTGGTGCCCTTTAGGTTTTTTCTTATTTTTCCTTTGTTAATGGTAAAAATAAATTAAGATCGCGACCCGATATATTTAGGCCTTCCAAGGCCTAGTAATTTTTTGAAGGCGATTCGACACAATGGCGACTCTGCTAGGGACTTACTAGGAGGAGTAGACTCAAAACATTTTTTTTATAATTTTTAGCTTTTGTATCTTCAATTTTGTGTTGTTGTATAATGCACATAATTCTTTGATTCATATTATTTGTTTATAACGCATACACGCCTACAATCGTCCCGGCCCACCCAATCGAGGGTAACGGTTGAAAGGCAATTTTTTATTGTACTCTTAACTCTAAGGCCTAGTACCGAGAACCTCCCGGTATATTAGCACATTAAAAAACTATCATATATACTGATGGCCACCCATTATTAACTACCTGAGTTATAAGTGAAAGATATATAGTCCAAGTTAAGCTGAAAGAGTAACCTAAAACCAAAAGTCAAAGAAACCACACACCTAAACCATTCTGGAGGTTTACCCTTTAATAACGGTATTTGCTTGTAGTTTGGTATGTCAGCTGAAAAGATTACCAGTATAGCATAAACCCGAGAAAACCTCAAAATATTTCCCTAATCAACTGGCCGGTAAGCTTACCAACTGAATGGTTTATCAGAGACCATTTTGTTGTTATGATTAAATCAACCAGTTTGGTCTCCTCAAAATGACCAAAATATAGGCTGTTGAGTACCCTCACTATATACCCTAATTGAATTTACCTGATGGTTCTTCTGAGACCATTTTTTTAGGCTATCAAAGCAATCACCAAGATGTTTCTCTGTGGTTAACAAAAGAACATTAATCAACCAAACGGTAAATCTATAAGGTTTATTGAATGGTTTGTTAGCAGCCATATTTTGGCAGCTCTCAAACTAGTCGATTTAATATGTGAGGTGTTTTTGTTAAATTCTGCACTTAACATCTTACACAGTTAAAGGTAAAAAACTTTGGTATCGGGATTGGACTGGAAAATTAGCTTGAGTTTCCATGGTTGAAGCATAATTTCAGGTCAGCGACCTTCTTCAAATCCTTCGAGAAATGCAAAAAGACTTTCACGAAGTTACACTGCCCTGGCAGGCAAAGACGGCTATGGATTTAGCATTGCTGAAGGAAGACCTCATAGAACAGGGGAACGAGCAGAGAAATCAGAAGAATGACGAGAAGGAAAGGTAGACCAAAAGAAGGAGGCTGATTGGATGAGTCAAGTGGAGAGGAAAAACACAAAGTGCTGGAGCGGAAGGAGAGGTTAGCAGTGTTGCAATCCCAAATCGTTTAGATGAGAAGGGAAGATGATCATATGGATCTCAGCCCCTTCACTTTGGGCCCAGCCAATAAGCTCCCACCAAAGTTCAAAATGCTTGGCTTAGACAAGTTCGAGGGAACATCAGATCCAAATTCATGTCATGATGTACGTCCATGCATAAGCTCCTCTTAGAGTTAATCAGAATCAATTGATACACCACCGTACTTCGAAAAAGTTGCCTCTCGATGGTTCCTCTTTTTTCGAGGACTCTCGGGTCCAGATATGGGAAGATGTGCTGCATGAATTTGTTAACCTGTACTAGTATAACGCTGATCTTGACATCACCCACTGTAACTTAGAAAACACCAAGTTCGAATGAGTCAGTAGCTGCATTCACAATCCATTTGAGGAATAAGGAAGTTGAGATGGTGAATCGCCATTCGAAAGAGGAACAAGTTAATGTAGTGCGGAACAACCTCCTCTTACCTATCTATCATGGGTTCTCTCACTCAAATTGAGGAAACCATCAATAAGGGGACTATAGACAAAGATAGGAAGCTCAGAGGATACAGGGTTGCTTCAAGCAATCCCAACGCTCAGCCAAAAGCATTTGCGAATCATAACGTCAAAACAGTTAGATCACAAAGAGGTGGTTTTATTGGATACTAGGCAAAAGCTTACCAATCTGCATGCCTCTATGGCCAAAGTTTTTGCGCAATTACTTCAGAGAGGTATGATCCCCAAGCTACCACCTATTTCTCTGCCAGTTATTATGCTAGAAGGGTATGACGTGCATGCTCGATATGAATATCCCTAAGGATTTGAAAACCGTACAGAGAGGTGCCTTACTTTAAGGCACTTAGTATCCCGAAAAGGGTAAGATAAACCTTTCTGCCAAACCCAATTGAAGGAAGAGGCCATACCAAGGGAACATGGTTGAGACATCTTTTCAAGCGTTAGATCCTTCTATGCCCCCTTCTATGCTCAATCAGGGAGGAAATCATAGATCTAGTTAGCCAGATTACCCAGCTCGAGACAAGACATGTTTGTTGTCGGATTGATTGTCAAAGACTATATTGATGTGGAGCATGATTTCAAGCCAGAACCTTTTTCTGAGTTAAATTTTTTAAATTTGTTTGAGAACATTTCGTGGATTGTTAGACTATCCATTTTTCATATTGTTCTATGATTGATGATATAGTCATTGACTCTACTTCCTCTTTGGTTGCCAAATCTAAAGTTTTGATAAATTAATTAATACGATTAATGATGAGTCAAGAGAAACACTCTTCAAAAGAAAAGAAAAAAATGGAAAAACCTTCTAAAGAATGAAAATAATGCATGAGTCCTCCTAAAAACCAACATTCCCAAAGATAGGAGGCCATCATTTGGCCATCACATATTACCTTATTACCTCATGCTTAATTATTTCCACTTATCAGCCTTTTGAGCTTAAACAGTTTGGTCTTTCTTTTTTGAAAACGTCTTAGCCTTGGGGTGGGTAGTCCCATTGTGTGCACCTATCAAAATATGGAAGGTGTTAGCCGATCAAGTTGTGCCCTACCTAAAAGGTCAATTTTCCTCAAGAGCAAACTTGTAATAAATCAATGCCTGGTGATTATGTGAAGAAAGAAAGATAAAAATAAAACTTGAAGGCATGTAAGAAAGATTTTCAAGATTTGAAGCCTCGATTGACAATGTTCAAACATTGAACTACGTCAGACCTAAGTCCTCAAATGGGATGCATAGGCAGCTTAGTGATAGTCTAAGCTTGGTCTTTTGCGTCTACAGTTGTATCATAAAGATTCATATCCTCCTCAGCCTCATACTTATTGTCATGTAAATAATCAGGAAAATACCGTGTGTCAGTTGAATCATTATCGTCAACACTCTCATGCCCACTATCTGTATGCCCATGCTCATTCTCATTCTGATCAGTACCTATATGCCCATGCCCAATGTCTATGATAACACCGTGCAACTCTTGCTCATTGGCATTTACAGTTCACATAAGGGCAGAAAAAGCTGGGTGAACTCAGTGTCCTCAAAATATGGTAAATTTTGCTTATCAAAATGTACTTGTACATCACCTTTATAAGAATTTTCAACTTGATTATCATCGTGATTGTCCATTGGATGATCATCACCTAAATCGATCTCTTTAATTACAACTGATGAACCACCAAGTGGAGGTAAAAAATACTCCATCACTGATGTGATTCCATGCTCAACATACATTTCAACCACACAAGCCCTTTTTTTGGTTACCACTTTTGTAGTTCCCCGATATAATCATCACCTCCTAGAACCCTCAACCCATTATCAAGACTCATCCCTGGAACTCTGTAATAATAAAACTTCAGCAATGGCCATAACTTAACTCTTTTAACATTATATCTACATCATGCATTGACAACTTATCACACTAACATAAATCAAAATAACTAACATAGCCACCAATGTACTCTCTTTTTGGCAAGTAACCAAACTTCGCACCACTATGCAACTTAGTTGTAAAGAAATCTACATCATTTCATCCTCAAAAACATTTAATAACTAGTTTTGCATTTTTTGTTTGATTACACATTATAAAAATCAGGTCACAATTGTATAAAACAAGAAATCGTTACTCTCTAGTTGTTGTTCTCAAGTGCATTATATGTAACAGGCCATAAAGAACTAACTATAGTACCTAACAAAGTTTACCTTTTTCATAATTAAAAATTAAGTTTTATTAACAACATGTATTTTGTATAAAACTTTGTTCGGGAATCTGTATAAACATCACTATTTTATGCATTGCGTGGGTGGGTGTATTATTAAAATATACATCGGGATTTCGATAGAAATCACTAAACTTTAAGAATGGTTATAAAAACTCACTGGACAACTATTATGGATCGAAGACTATTCATGCCTCTCTAAGAACCCACACCATCTCGATCTCTTTTCTCAATTGACCCATCTTTATTCGAATGATCCAAATGATATTTCATGCAATAGATTTAATGATTACAATGGTGGTGTGGTGATGAGATGAAGATTATCAATCAAAGAAAAAGGAAAGAGAGAAAGAAATGAAATGGCATGTTGATTTAGGAACCCTAAGAATAATGAGTGATGGATTTGCCCCTAAATCAAGTCACTTAACAGCTATGGGGCTAATAGATACTCACATAGTGACTTAATTGGACAAATTGATGAGTCTGATGGTCCTTTGACACAAATCAAACTCCAGAGGCTTAAGTGGAATTTGCATTATCATACAATGGTCAATCGCGTGAGTGACTCTGAATTTTAATATGCATTGGGTAACTGGTAATCCTTTAACTTAAGGCATGGATACCGAGGATAGTTCT
The DNA here is from genome assembly GCA_033065855.1 of Escallonia rubra. Taxonomy (NCBI): domain Eukaryota; kingdom Viridiplantae; phylum Streptophyta; class Magnoliopsida; order Escalloniales; family Escalloniaceae; genus Escallonia; species Escallonia rubra. The sequence goes on along the minus strand of JAVXUO010000415.1, from coordinate 324,861 downwards.
CATCCTAAGACATAAATCTTTGATTGCTCGGGACCTTCTACTTCACAGGATAATAATTATTATTTGGATATTTAAAGACATTGTATGTACCTCCCCGAGATTCAATGAAATCTCCCAGAGCTAGCCCTTGTTCAACTAACGGTGAACTCTGTTCCTCCTAACTGTGGTCAGTTCAAGGTGTTTTTCTAACATGCCAAATGAGCGACATAGTTTTCAAGAAGTATTATCTCTGCTATAGAGCTAGCCATTTTAGAAATGATTTCCACTACTTTTACATAGAAAGTCACTCAAAATAAAATTAAAAATCTAGGACATTGTTCGTCAATAAGGGTTATGTACCTAAAATTTTACAACTAATCGGCTGGTTTGTTGAAAATTTGCCAGTTCATCCTATAATCTTATAATATCTTTCCCAAATTTTGAGACATTATCTGACCTTAATTCGGTAATTATTTCTGATTTAATTGGATGGGAGATTCGGAAATTATCTTCATATTATATTTAATCACTTGGATTAAGGATAAATCACAACTAATTCTTAAAATATTCTAAACAAACCATGATCTTGACCTATGCACTAGACTAACCTAGTTGGACTGGACTGAGCCTAATTAACTATTTGGACTGGAAAAAACTGGAATGGACTTGGACTAATGGACAGGACTGCTATACTGAACTACTGACCAAATTAAATTAATCAAGTTATTATTAGGCTTAACCCCTAATAATAAGCTCTACTTAAGATTAAAGCCCAATAGATATTTTATTAAAATTGCTACAAAAATGCAATGTCTACAGTATGAAATGTAAAGGAACACGGTACAGTAAAAGGATAAAGTGGTATGTACTGGCCGGTACGCCTAATACTGGTACAGTATTGACAACTATATTAGTGTTAGATCAAGGAGCACTCTGGCAACACGGCGCTATATGAGCCACTATTTTCGGACAGTCAAAGTGAAGCTGTGTAGGGCTGGCCCAGTGGATATGCATTTCGACAGTCCCTGGGGCATAAATATTTATGCCCCCCCCCCCCGGGGGGTAAAGTGTCACTCCCAGGGAGCGCCCCATGTATCACTTGATGACACCAGCTTGTCAAACCCTATAAATAGAAGACTTCAGAATTCATTTTCAGAAGACGATTGGAACTCATTTCATCTTTCATTTTCTTACTCTACATTTCCACGATTAGAGAGTTGAAGAGAGAAAAAACACACTAAATAATGACGCTGGACCTAAGTATTTGTCTAGTGACTGTCATCGTGTATTCACATATGCATTTGACCTCGTAACACTGTCACTCCTTCGAATGTCTCTAAAAGCCTTGGTCTCTGCCCTTGTTCCATCAGGCCCTGTCCCACATTAGGACAATTGGCTTCTAATTCTAACTGCATCCTCTGTGGTACCTCTACGTATATTACGAACCCGTGTCCTTTGTATCATTTTGGTGACTCTGCTAAGGATGCGAGCATCGTACTGCATTTTTCCCCTTGTGTGATACACCTAACCCACCATGCCTCAACAACGCAAGATGACCAGCTAAAGCCTCAACTCAGCCATCCAAAAAGAGCATCGCCTCTAGGACATAGAGGTGACCATTTCTGTAAACTCTATTCTCCTTCGAGATAGATGCACCCAATATTGTCATAATTATCAATGTTGTAGGCCAGTGGCTCTCTCTCACCATCATCGACCTCCAAGACTCCCAATTATCTATCATGGCCATGAACATAAAGATGCAAAATTAACACAGGTCTTAATTTTAAAGTTTCCATCTCTCAACGTTCTCAGAATTCCTTACCCTAAGCCTTGTGCCCACCCCTTGCCCTCCCAAGCTCTAAGGTTGGCCCCTGCTACTCAGATACAACCTTTAGGACCTGGGATAGTTCTGGGCACTACCCATGTCCCACTGTTGTGACCACCACTACTTTGGTCCTCTGGGCCCTCAAGAGGAGGACTCGCATCACCATTGCCTGGGGTGCCCTGCTTTACCTTTGCTCAAAGTATCTCGGAGATGCATCACTCTATTGAGATAAAACGCAACCTTAACATGGCCAACTGACAACTGAACACTAGCTATGCCCCTAATATGCTTCAGTTGGCACTTCTTAATTGTCTGCCTCCTACCATTCGCACTGCCCCTGTGCAACCTTTAAACACAAAAGCTATTCTTCACCACCAGTCCTTCAATGTAAATTCCATCCCCTTATTGCATCAGGTCACCCTGTGATGGGATCAAGTGCCATGATCATCTTGACTGGACATAAACACTCACATACTTTGCATGCCGCCAAGCATGACCTCGACGCCATCCTCCACCGTCTCAAGGAACCATCCTTACCTTATTCCTCCTCTAGGTTTTTCTGACCATGTCTCTTACTCTGGAAAACTTACCACTAACTGTTGCTCTGTGAAGTACAAGCACCCCACCTTCTCCATATTCAATGGCAAAGAAGAAAATGCCCACGAGTGCCTGACCCATTTTGCTGGCTCCCTGGAGCTCTACAGGGAGGATGATACTTTGAAGCTTTGGGATTTTTCACACGTCCCTGATTGGCCTTGCCTATGCTTAATACCACCAGATCCCAAAGGGTACCATCCACTCCTAATCTAACATGATTCTGCTCTTCCTCAACAAGTTTCAGTATGAAGGATCATTGTTGACATTACTGGCATCTGACCGACCCTTGGGGTGGACCTCAGCGCCTATGTCAGACGATTTTATCTCAAGTGCTTGGAGTGCACTTAATTTGTAAGAACGAGACCCTTGTACCCATCTGCATTAAGAACATGAGAAACACCTAGAAGGTCTACCTTAAAAACCTCTATCTCAGATCTTAGGGCCATCTCAAGGATGCTGCAAGACGCACCTTTGACTTAGTTGGTCCGTCAAAGTCCCTAGAGCCCTAAGCTCAGAATGACGTGATCACTATGGTGGAAGCAGACAAAAACAACGACAATAACTGAAAGTGTCAACCCCATGGAGGGAACGGGCGCCCTAACAAGATAACTGAAGCCTGCCCAGAGTACCCATTTGACTTGAACACAATCAGGGAGCTTCTTAAAGATTTAATCAAGGAAAACTCCATAACTAATACTCTTGTCAATGTTGAGCCCACCTTAAAGTCCTAACCAAGCTCAACTACTGCCCTTATCATTGGACTGTTGGCCACAACCTTAAGAACTACTGGAGACTCAAGTTCACCTTTGCCAGAAAGATTGTACCCGGAGAGCTTAAACTCTAAGTGCAGAGACCTGTGCCCACCTACCCAAGCCTTGGCTTGTCCTAGTGCATTCTTTCTGCTCAATTTTAATTTTTCTTTCATTTTGCAAGTTCCCATGTACTCATCCTTCCTCTACAGAAAGGCAGCATGCTACGTATGTTATTAATGCAAAGTTTATGTCTTAAAACTTAGAGATTTTATTTTCAAGCTATAATTGATCCAGCACAAGTCTACTAGCACCATGCAAGGTGCGCTGCTTGCTCCCTTGTAGGCCTCCCCCTTCCACATCCCTTAGCAGACAGAGTCCTCACCCTTCATCTAACTTTTAATAATGACATGGTAAGTGGTGTAGTAGGTGATTCAAGCCACGCTACTGAGTCTCAGCTACATTTTTTGACATCGACCTCGACCTTATGACGCTATTCTCAGGCATGTACCCAACGTGTCTTATTGGTCTCCATTCGTCTCTGTGTCTTGACTTAAATTCATCAACAGTCGCCTCGTCGCCTCAGGCACCACTTCCTGCCATGACCTTACCATCCATAGGTCCTCCTTGTCAACACTTTAGGTCGTAGCTTTAACCCTCGTGGTCACGTCACTAACCCTAGGGGCACCTATCTCGACATCCTTGCCCAAGATCCTTTATCCCCTATCTAGTACTTAAGGGTCAATAACTGAAATTTTCCACCACCCCCACTTGAGGGTCCGACCACTAATGTCACATGTAGAAACAGGAGCCTGCAGCCTTGTTTAGCCTCTCCTCCCTCCCCCTCGACCTCTTTGACCGACCCTCGGCCCAAGCTCTTCCACCCCCAAAATTCACAGTCAAAGTTTTTACTCTTTTCTTTCCTTCTATATCGATCTCCTTCACCCTAACCCCTCTAGCCAAAATCCAACTCCCCAAACCAATAACCACACCTTTTTTCCTTGCCCATTTTTCTTCTAAACAAGGCCCTGCCACCCCCTACCCCTCGGTAGCACCCCTTAGCCAACGTGCTAATAGCCCTAGCACCACCACCCCTATCTTTGGCCCTCGACGCCTGCTCTGCTTATCCTCACTTCTTCTCCCTCCCTTCCTCTTCCTTCCGCTTCCTTCCTTCCTTCCTTCTTGTCAACCCCCCTCCATTACTTTTGAACAACCAATGCCACTTGCAGCCACTACTTCCCTCTTTCTTTCCTTCCCGCTTCCCTTTTCATTGGCTTCATTGCCTCCCCCTTATTCTTTCTATCCTTCTTCCCCAAAGCCCTTAGCCCCAACTCCTCGACCCTTGTAACTTTGACAGCCTTTCCTCCTCCATCTTATTCCCCCACCCTAAGAACGCCCTCACCCATCTTCTATCCCTGGCATGCCCCCGGGTCATGCCTCTCAAATCACCTCTATCCCTCTTCATTATCATCACCATCAACAACCTTCCCCATGACTAACTGACACTTTTGCTACATTTTCAAATCTAAGGAAAAAATGATTTTTTTTCTCCTAAGTTCTTTTTTTTTCTTATTATAATTGTGCTCATTGCCGCGCCTGTCACTATACCCCAGCACCATAATGCCAGGCGATGTCCTAGTCTTCTATGGACTTAGTAGGCGGTGGGGCACCGGTGCTCAAGCCACCTATCCTTTCATTTTATTTTCTGTAGTTATGGCCCCAAACGCTGCAACGCCTGAACGCACCCCTATGTCAGTTGTCGTGCCCTTGTGCCATGACGTCTCACCGATGCACCATTTCACTGTGACGCCCTATTGTTCTACAGAGTTAGTAGATGGTCCGTGAGGAGGCTCGAACCACATTCTCATTACTTTCAATGACTCAATGACAACATCTGCAATGCCCAATGCCCCCAAGAGCCTTTTCCGTATCACATGCCCTTGGCACTACACCGGTCATAGTGCCCCCGCATCGTAACACTTAATGAATCCCAAGCATCCCAAGGACTTAGTAGGTGGTGTGCAAGGTGGCTCCAGCCACCCACTTATCACTTTCGTTGTTCAGTGTGTGCTACTGATAACCACAGTTACACGTCAATTTATTTTCTAAGTATGGAATAGTATGTTTCCATGCGTTACTCACCTGAATTGCTCCTCTATGCATGCCACATGTAGGGTGCTTATTTTGCTAGCCCATCATGACTACACACATTTGACCGCTCTTGGGTCCTACTCTGACTACACTTTAAAATATGTTCAATGGTAAAGCTCAATGCTTACAGTCGAGTCACTAGAAGCGCATGCCCCAAGTCAAGTGGCACACTTTTGGCAAAAAAATATCCTCAGTCTTGGGATCGATGGCGTGCCTTCCCCAAAAGGTTAGCCCAACCTCCCCTCTTTGACACTTGGGAGGGCACCATTTTGTTGGGTGTCTTTCTTCCTTGCTTGTTGGGGGCTCCCTTCCTTAGGGTTGTTCCCCCTCGTTGCCGTTTGAGGGCTCTCATCCTTGGTCTCCTCTCCTTGGGAACCTCCCTTCACCCTTTGGTGGGATCCATGTCCTTGGGTCTCCCTTGCATCCTCTTTTGGTTTCTCCTCTCCTTGGGGACTCTTGCTCACCCCTTATACTCTCCTCTATTTGGAAACTCTATGCTCTATGATTTCCGTTGCCGTGCCCATCGCGATGCCTGATCATGTCCTAGAGGCACCTCCTTGTCCAGTTTTCTTAGCATAATGCTCGTCGCTGCCACGCCCAGCCACGTCTGACTGTCGTCTCGCATCAAGTGTCCTTGGCACACCCACTGCAGAGATGCCAGACCGTGCCTAAGGGCCACCTCCTTCTATACATTTCCCAATCACTCCCTCACACAAACTACTTAGTGACCACACGCCTCCCCCCCAGCCATCTCCATAGAGTGTGCCCTCTACACCGTACAAATTGTGACGCGCCATGCACTGCACCATTAATACAATCGCACCTCTAGCACTCTATCAAACTGTCATGCCCCCCGCCAGGTAGGCGACTATGCTGGGACACTAACTTAGCCTATTAGGTTGGCGACTCCTTCAGCAGAATACCTCAGCATGTCGAGTAAGGACTCTTTTTAGTAACTACCTTGGCCCTTTGTGGGTTAGCGAATCCTCCAAGACACTACCTTGGCACGGTATAAGTGCTCCGGTACCAGGATTCACCTATTGGATAGGTGACTCTTCCTGGAAATTATCTTTGCAATGGGGTTTACGTCAGTAGTCTTCGTGCTTCGGCAATGGGGGCTCTTCATCGGCATCTTTATAGACTGTGACTCTCAGGTTACTTCGAGAGGGGAGTACGTCTCCAAAGGGCATCTTGCCTAGTCTGCCTAGTAGTTGAGCTTTGGGCCTTCCATACTGCTGTTAGATTCTCAGCGCCTCTTGATGCCCATATGAGACTCAACAAAGAATATGGATTAGTGACTGGGTCAAGGGGTTTTGTGGCCATACTGGTGGTGTGTGAGCGAGTTTCTAGACATACAGAGTAAAGTTATGCATGGCAAACCAGGTATATACGACCCGATAGTCCGTGAAGCACTAACGGATGTTCCCCCCATCCCGCAGTGAAGTGTCTCTCCCAAAGAGCGCCACATGTTTCTTGATGACATTACCATCTCAACCACTATAAATGAAGATTGAAACTTATTTCACAATTTACTTTCTCACTCTAGAATTGAAAAGGATCCTGGGATTCTGAAAGAGTGAAAAACACATGTTCTTATCACTGGACCTAAGCATTGGCTTGGTGACTCTCATCGTGTATTCACACTGTGCCTTTGCCCTCGCAACACTGCCACTCTCTAGGCTTTGTTTGGGAGCCTTGGTCTTTGCCCTTGTTCCGTCAATGCTCTATCCCACGTCAACATACTTGGCTTCTTATTCAAACTGTATTCATTATACCACCTCCATGTATACTATGAACCCACTCCGTTGGCATCAGATGTCTTTCCCAAACACATTCGACATATTTGAGACTTACCAAATAAGAATGAATCTTTTGGATGCATATTCATAAAATGGATATATAGATAATTTAGCAGAGAGGTTATTGTGAACTTTTTTAGTGCTATAATGGAGTTTGTACAGAGACAAACTTCAAGGAGATAAGCTTCAATTTAAAGAATAAAATTATCAAGCGGTTCTGATTTAAAGTCGATTGTATGGTAATTGGACATGGTTCTCGGTATGGATTTATTGCTAATTTCCTATTAATGAACTATGAAACTTTTTGTGCTTCATATATTTCTTGGACATGGACTTTTATTAATGAAGTTCTTGGACCCTTTACCAGAAAAAAATGAATAGGTTCAGTGATCCCCTCCATATTGTCTAATGTTATTGTGCTTCCTTTTGCCCCATATTCATTTTCTGAAATTACCATTAGAAAATCCTAGAGACTATTGCATGACTTCTCTCTTTGGTTTTATCAACCAAAAACCCACCATTTCCCAACAAAATGCCTCTTTCTTTTATCCTCCATCAACTGTCAATTTCCTCCGGCGTGTGGTGGCGTGATAATGTAAGTAGGTTATTTGGTGAGTTGAATTGATAGCCCTGAGTTTTAATTTTTGCTTTAAGTCTCCTAGTGGACGGGGTTGTGAGTCGCTGGACCTATTGCTGGAGGTTGAACATGGAGTGATATGGATGGGTTGTGAAGCTTGGTATCTGTGAGTTTACGTGGGTGTTGACTGTGTGCTGGATAACTGAGATGGGTGTGCATGGTGTGTGGTGGCTGCCAGAAAGGGATGTTGGGTGTTCTTTGCCTTTGGTGAGGTGGTGTCACCGTGTTGAAGAAGGTGTTAAGTCTATCGAAAATGGGTTTTATTTTCTAGGGTTGACTTCCCTCCCCCAAGTTGATCCCCATCCCCCCATCTAAAAAATTGGACTGATTGGATTTGGTGGTGGTGGTTCTCAATCCGTCGGTGGAAAGTTGTAATAGGCTTCGGTTGGGTGGGCTGCTAGGAGAATGTATTGCCAGTGGCTGTGCGGCGGTGGTGCTTTGGGGTTGTAGTTGTGGTCGATATTTCATTACGGCCGCAAAGGATGGGAGTTAACGGTAAATGTTGGTCTTCAGCAGTTGGCCAATTGGGTGAATTATGGGTGATTGACACCTCTGACACCGTCGATGGCACCCTGTGACACGAGATGTGTGTGGTGGCCTCGGGGCTTGGGCCGCGACTGGACAGGTGTCAGGGACTCAAGAGGTGTTGTTTGCAGGTTTTATTTGATTGCGGACTAGTGGAGCTTAGTTACGGTTGCTTGACATGTAGCATATATATGATTTTTTTTGGGTCAAATACACATAGGTACCCTGAAACTACCACAAAGTCTCAATTGAGGGTCTCAAAGTTTAATTTTTACACATAAGGGCCTGTAACTCCAAATTTGCAACAAGTAAGGGCATCCGTCTAAATTCCTAACGGTTCACCCCTTTCCGTTAGGGGCATTTTGGGAACTCATATTTAATTTTTAATTGTAAAATCCCTTGATTTTTAGAACCCTAATCTATTAATATTTGGAACCCTAAAATTGGCATTGTTTCACTCATTCCAAATTGTTTCACTCATACCAATCCATGGCCTTTGGAAGTAGATCGGGTACAGCTGGTGGCCTTATTGGCACGGCGGCGAGGGCATTACCCGTCTCGGTGGTGATGACATCGGTTGGTGCCACGATCTGGCCAGAGAGGAGATTGTCGGTCCAGCGACGGATGGAAGAAGCATCGATCGGATCATGCGGTGGAGCCACACACAGACCTAACCGGCGCTGTGCAGGTAGACCGGATTTGATGGCCCACCATTGATTGCCTGCTCCCTGGTGGAGCTGCAGTTGGCAGTGACAGCGAGCTCCGTCTGGGCCGGCAGTGGTCGCCATCGGTTGTGGTGGACAACGGCAACGCTTTTCCTGTGGCTGCGGTGGCTTGGAACGGTGATGTTGATTTAGAAGCTTGTAGCGGCGCGACGATGGCGATTAGCGATATCGCTGGTCACGGTGGTGACTGCGCGAGTCCGATGGTGGCGCTGCTGCGTCTTCTATTCTCTCTCTCTCTTTTTTGTTGAGATGTTGTATCTGCTTCGACGCTTCGGCCCCTTCACGGCGATGGCCGGTGGTTCATGGTGCCCGCGGCTTCGCTGTTGTTTTTGCGGGTTTCGAACATCTTTCCTTCTGTGTTTTCCTGTAATGTTGGTTCCAGCGGTTTTGCGTCAACGGCGACTCTGGTGGAATGTCCGTGGCCAGAGTTTAAGCTGGGGGTCTCCATGGTGCGGTGATGGTGCCACTATGAGTTCCCAAAAATGAGTTCCCAAAATGCCCCTAACGGAAAGGGGTGAACCATTAGGAATTTAGACGGATGCCCTTACTTGTTGCAAATTTGGAGTTACAGGCCCTTATGTGTAAAAATTAAACTTTGAGACCCTCAATTGAGACTTTGTGGTAGTTTCAGGGTACCTACGTGTATTTGACCCTTTTTTTTTATGATCCATTGACATTGAAGGGAAAAAAAAAACAAAAAAGTCAAAAAGAAAAACAAAATTATATTGTTGTTGGGGGTTTATTGTTTTTTCATAGGGGCAGTTGGCTTTACATCGTGTTATTTATCTTTTGGTATGTTCTGGGCTAATTTTTTATTGTGCTGTCTATCGGACTGGAATGTCATCTATATATGTATATTTTTAATTTCTTACTCTTTATGGACTTGGTGTAACTTGACTATTTTATAGTTTCTGTTGTTATATGGAAAACAAATTCAAGATTTTATGAACTCATATCAACTGAAGCATACAATTAAAGTGGTTTTTCTTCGTCAAGCAGTGAGGTCAGGGGCAAATCCAAGAAGTGCAATCGAGGGGAACCAAAAAAGGTCATAAAAAAAATTGATGGCTAACATAAAATAATTCGTGTCACTATTAAATACGTTAAGTGAAAAATAAATTGCTTAATTTGACTACCAATAATATAATTTCACAATTCATAGTGATTTATTTAAGTTACTAAGATTAGTCAACAACAATTACTAATTGTATTGAGGACAATAGTCACATATAATTTAACATACTGTTGTGGATGAAATCCGGAAGTTGATTCGTGAGTAGACTTGCACAATAAAGAGACAACACCGATGACTCGCCGGAGAGATTTTCGGCGGGAAATCTCCGATGCTTAAGTCAGAAAATGCTTAAGATGGATTTTAGAGCAAACTCGGATTAAGTCACTTACCTTTCTTCATTCCCGCATTTTCCTTTTATAGGGTCTCCCATTAGTGGTTAGTTAATTCTCTCCTAATTGGGGAGTTATCAGATTAATGGGAGGTTACCACCATAATGGATGGTGGAAATAATGGGGAAGATGAATAGCCTCAACTTCCCATTTACTCATGACTGGTTCTGATGTTATCAGATGGTGACATGTGTTACCATCTTACGGGTAGTACATTTTACCCATATCATTTGCCCCCCATTCCATTTTCTTTTTCGAAGAAGAATGTGGAATTATAGTATAGATATCGGATTACTTCGGTTTTGGAGTCGTGGTTCTTCATGGCCGAGTAAAGACTTTATGAGGCTTGTCTACTCGACTAAACCGATAAGAGGCCTTTCAAGGGTTCATCTCCTCAGCTTGGCCGAGTAGAGGCCTTTCAAGGGTTCATCTCCTCAGCTTGGCCGAGTAGAGGCCTACAAGGGACTCGTATACTTGGCTTAGCAGAGTAGGGGAATGAGCTGCTTGTCTATTCGGCCTGGCCGAGTGGAGGCATGCGATGTGCTCGTATACTCGGCCTGGCCGAGTAGAGGCATGTGATGTGTTCGTCTACTCGGCCTGGCCGAGTAGAGGCGTGTCAACGTGCTCGTCTACTCGGCTTGGCTGAGTAGAGGCGAACCAACTTGCTCGTCTACTCGGCCTGGTCGAATAGAGGCTTGTCAACGTGCTCGTCTACTCGGCCTGGCCGAGTAGAGGCGTGTCAACGTGGTTGTCTACTCGGCCTGGCCGAGCAGAAGCGTGCCAACGTGCTCCTCTACTCGGCATGGCCGAGTAGAGGCATGTTAATGTGCTCGTCCACTCGGCTTGGCCGAGTAGAGGCGTGTCAACGGACTCGTCTACTCGGCCTAGCCGAGTAGAGGCATACCAACTTGCTCGTCTACTCGGCTTGGCCGAGTAAAGGCATGTCAACGTGCTCGTCTACTCAACTTGGCCGAGTAGAGGAGTGCCAACGTGTTCGTCTACTCGGCGTGGCCGAGTAGAGGCATGTTAACGTGCTCGTCTACTCGGCCTGGCCGAGTAGAGGCGTGTCAACATGCTCGTCTAGTCAGCCTGGCCGAGTAGAGGCGTGTCAACGTGCTCGTCTACTCGGCCTGGCCGAGTAGAGGCGTACCAACTTGCTCGTCTACTCGGCCTGGCCGAATAAAGGCGTATAAACGTGCTCGTCTACTTGGCTTGGCCGAGTAGTGGCGCGCCAAAGTAGCTCGTCCATTCGGCTATGTTGTAGTCACCATCGTGGGGTAATCAGGTAATTTTGCCCCCCAGTTATTTTACTGGATCTTGCCACGTGTCTAGGGTAAATCAACCGTCGTGAAATCTCGTCCGTTGGATGAGACTCTAGTTTCTATATAAGGGGGGAAACCTTTTACCCTTTTCAAAACTTCTCATTTCTTCAAAGTGTTGTTGAGAGAGGGTGAGGTTACTTGGAGGCTTTGTTTAAAGGAGAATTTCCAAAGAGTTCGAAGGTTCTTCTTTTCCAAGTAAGCTTCAAACTTGTTTTCAAATTTTCTTTTGAGATCTCTTGTTTTGATGTAAAATTATGTCCAACATGGATGAAGAAACTGTTTCTGAGCATAATGTACAAGGTGTTAGGATAGAGCCTACCTTTGATCCTTTGTTTTTAGAAACCGGAGTTCCTTTGGTTCCTTTCCAAGAGTCAAGGGGGGTTCCTGCTAGGGAAGTCTTAAGGGAAAGTGCTCAGTCTCCTAAGCCCTTTGACGCGCACACTCTTAGAAGCAAGCTGAGTAGTTACGACTTGAAGCTTCTGCGTGAGCGCTGCGAAATTCCGCCGACTATAAAACTTAGGCTCGCCGATGAGAATGAGTCAGCCAACATGACTACACTAGACGAGATTGGTGTTTATTGGGACATGTTTATCAATGGCTTTAGAGTTCCCCTTCACCCTTTCTTTATCAGAGTCTTGAAAGTCTACGGCCTTGTGCCTGGCCAATTTTCTCCTCACGCATGGCGTTTTATGAGTTTCTTTATCTATCAGTGCCATAAGCTAGGTTTAAACCCTAGGGTTAGAGTGTTCAGATGGTTTTTTATTATCTGCACGATAACTAAGCAAGTAGGTTGGTACTTTTTGAGTCGACGCTCAAAGGCTGAAGCCAACCTATTTCTGCATCCTCCATCATCCAATCACCATTGGAAGGAAAGATTTTTGTTCGTTAGATTGCCTAAATCTCAAAGGAGTGAAGTCAATAATGTATGGCTTCCTGAGTGCGAGACTAGAGCCTGTAACAAATTAAAAGAGATGGATTTGATAGAGACTGACCTTGAACACATTGGGAAGCTTAAGGGGGCTGAGCCTTTAGAGTCCAGGTATCCTTTGAGTAATGATCAGCTCCGCGAGTGCGGTGTCATCTACTCTTTTGAGCCCCAAGATCTTGTTCATGAGGAAGATGAAGAGGAAGAGGGCGAAAATGATCCTGGTAAAGCTCTTACCAAACCTTGAGTTTGTCTAATCGTGAATGGTAATCTTACTTTTGTTTTGTATGCAGAAAACATGTTGTCACGAGCGCAAGGAGATCCACCACTGTTCAACGCCCAAGGAATTTTGGGGAACATAATCCCTAACGAGCTAGCTTCGATTCATGGGGTCGAGGGTGAGGAGATGCAGGATCTGGACTTTGGTGCTTTGGTTTCTGGATCTCAGCCCAAGGTGATAGAGACTCAAACTGAGAACTTTGTCTTGGGTTTGAGTTCCGTGGACAAGTCTAAGGAGGCTTCCAAGAAGCGAAAAGTCTCAAGTAAGGCTGGGAGTAAAGCCACATCATCCTCTGTTCGTCCTGATACTCCGCATCGTCCTGCCTGGGGAGTATCCATTGATGAGTCCGTGTTCAAGTCTCCCCGAACAGCATGGGATTGGTCTAGCCATGCAATCATTCCCGTGGATAGGAAGACGTTGTCTAGCTATGGAGTCACGGAGATGGCTAACAGGATGGTACAGTTAATGTCACATGTTTACTTCTTCTCTCTTCTTTCTTTTTGAGAGTTTTGTGTTTTCATTCTAACTCTTTGTTGTATAGGCTATGGCGCAAGTGTAGATCGGCGCCGAGAAGCTAATTGCTGCAGACAAGGTTTTGGACGAGGAGAAGAAGAGAGTAACGATTGAGAACAACTTTCGCACGGAGGCTGAGAAGAAAGTTAAAGACTTGAGTAAGAAGGTAGAGCATTTAGAACTGTCCAACACCGGGCTTACTACTAGGATTGGGGACTTGGAGGCTGAGAAGTCCACGGTGGGATTTCAGGCTGTGCAACTGCTCAAGAGGTCCAAGGTTTTTCTGGATCAGCGTCCCCGCGACTCCAAAGGGGCAATTGTGCACGGCTACAACGAGTGCAAGAATGATGTCTCCAAGGATTATCCCGACCTTGACATGAGCATTTATGAGCACAAGTTTGCCCGAGAGGTTGCTTCAGAGACCGAGCGTCGGGCCGAAGAGGTTGAACGCAAGAAAGCTGTCAGTTCCCGCGCGCTCACTAGCCTTTCTGTGAGTCACAATGTAGGTGCTTCGGGGTCGGCGTTTATGGCTGTTTTAAGGCCGCAACTGCCTCTGGCTGAAGGTTGCTCCCAAGAGGTGGAAGTACCCAAAGATGTCGCTGAGCAGGATGATTAGATTAGGCTTTGCTTTGTATATTAGTCTTTGTAGTTTCTTTTGAGATCCATTTTTGTTGCCTCCGGGCTTTGATGTGTAAACTCTTAACTTCTTTTATCCCAATATCAAGGTTCTATTTTTTTCGTTTTTGGCATTCTTGCTTGCAAAAGTGTGAAATCTTTTTCCATTTATGATGAAGAAAGATATATTTGGGCTGCTAGGCTGCACAAAGCCGTAGAGCCGACTTAGAAAAGAACAAACTAAAGACTGTTGGGCTGTGTAAAGCCGTAGAGTCTCAAATTCTTAAAAAGGAACAATCTAAAGCATGAGCAAGATCTAATAAACAAGAGCGAAAGCAATCAGAGGCAATGCTGCTAGGCTACACAAAGCCGTAGAGCCGACTTAGAAAAGAACAAACTAAAGACTGTTGGGCTGTGTAAAGCCGTAGAGTCTCAAATTCTTAAAAAGGAGCAATTTAAAGCATGAGCAAGATCTAATAAACAAGAGCAAAAGCAATCAGAGGCGGTAAGGGCCCCCTCGGTCTTGTTCATGCATAGTAGCGCCTTAAGTTCGCTGCATTCCACGTGCGCGGTATGGATCTTTCATCGATGTGCTCTAAGTGATAAGTGCTCGGGCCTGCGAGCTTGACCACTCTATAAGGACCTTCCCAGTTTGATGCTAACTTACCAACTGCCTCACGTGGAGCTGAAGCTTCGATACGGCACAAGACGAGGTCGCCTACTCAGAATGCGTGATGTTGGACTCTCTGGTCATAAAATTTGGATACCCGATGTTTGTAGGCTGCAAGGCGCTTGTTCACGACGCTCGTCAAGGAGGTCAAGGCTGGCTCGGAGATCTTCATCATTTTGGACAGGGTCGTGGGTTGTTAGTCGAAGGGACGGCAACCCTACCTCAACGGGAATGAGGGCGTCTGTCCCAAATGATAAACTGAAAGGAGTCTCACCCGTAGAGGTTCTCGTCGTCGTATTGTAAGCCCAGAGGATTTTGGGTAATTCGTCTACCCATAGTCCTTTGGCTCCATCCAGCTTTTTCTTTAGCCCTTGGAGAAGAGTATGATTCATAAATTTAGTCTGCCCATTCATTTGTGGGTGTGCCACAGAAGTAAAGCGTTGCCTAATGCTTAAGTTGGCATAAAACGTCCGAAAGGTGGGGTTGTCGAACTGTTTCCCATTGTCAGTGACAAGCACACACGGGATTCCAAAGCGACAAACCACGGCGCGCCAAAAGAAATCTTCGCATTTCTTTTCAGAGATTATAGCCAGGGACTCGGCTTCAACCCACTTAGTGAAGTAGTTCACTGCCACAATTACAAATTGGCGTTGACCTGTAGCCGGAGGGAAAGGGCCCATGATGTCCATTCCCCACATTGCGAATGGTATGGGGCTGCTTAACGATGATAGGGGACTTGGTGACTGCCTGGGGATCGAGGAGAAACGTTGGCAAGCATCGCACTTCTTCGTATAGTCTAAGGCATCATGGTGCATGGTTGGCCAGTAATATCCTTGGCGAATAACTTTGTGTGGTAGAGCATATCCTCCTAAGTGTTGTCCGCATATGCCTTCGTGGACTTCCCGCAGGGCATAATCAGATTCCGTCGGGGTGAGACAACGAAGGTAAGGAAGAGTGAAAGATCGTTTGTATAACACATCTTCCACAACGGCGTACCGAGCCGAGCAATGGATGATGCTCCTGGCTTACTTCCGATCGGCAGGTAGTGTGCCATCTTGAAGGTAGGCCTTGATTGGATCAATCCATGATGGCTCATGCTCGGTTTGCATGACTTCCTTTGCAACGATGCTCGGTTCATGCAAGAGTTCCAGATGGATTGTGCGATCGAAACCTGACGGGTTAAGAGAGGCCAACCTTGAGAGTGCGTCTGCGGAATTATTGTCTTCTCTTCGAATTTTGCGTAATCTTGAATAGGGTGAACGTATTCGCAATCTCTTTCGCTTTACACAAGTAATCGGCCATCTTCGGGTCTTTTACATCATATTCGCCTGACATCTGCTTCACGACGAGCACAGAGTCACTGAAAGCATGGAGAGACGCTGCGCGCATTGCACGTGCTAGATGCATGCCTGCTACCAAGGCTTCATATTCTGCTTTATTGTTGAAAGCCTGGAAGTCGAAGCGAAGAGCATACTCTATGATTAGGCCATCCGGTCCATTGAGGATCAATCTAGCTCCACTTTCGCTTGCGTTTGACGACCCATCAACATAGAGCGTCCATGTGAACAACCCAGTTTGGGCGGGGATGGGCTTTTCGACCTCAAGGAGAGGCTCTTCAGCTTCAATGGGAAGTGTACACTCGACTATGAAATCGGCCAAGGCTTGCCCTTTGATTGAAGGTCGAGGTCTATAGTATATGTCGAACTCGCCTAACTCGACCGACCAGGGAACGAGATAACCGAAAAGGTCTGGTCTGTGTAATATCCGTCTAAGCGGTTTGTCGGTGAGCACAATTATTGTGTGAGACTGAAAATACGGCTGAAGCTTTCTTGCGGCGGTTAGCAGGGCAAATGCCAACTTCTCCGCATTAGGATACCTTTGCTCAGCTCCCTGAAGAACCTTGCTCACATAGTAGAAGGGGAGCTGCTGCCATCTTGTTCTCGGACCAGGACCGTGCTGACCGCAGATTCAGCAACGGCCAAGTAGAGGAAAAGATCTTCTCCCATGACAGGTTTGGAGAGAAGTGGCGGCGATGCTAGGTATTCCTTCAATATATCAAAGGAGTTTTGACACTCAGCCGTCCATTCAAAATTTTTTATATTCTTTAATGCCTTAAAGAATGGCAAGCAGCATTCGGCAGATTTAGAGAGAAACCTGCTAAGGGCAGCAATTTGTCCTGTCAGGATCTGTATTTCCTTGACACATCTTGGTGCGATCATTCCTGGATGGCTTTAATTTTCTCAGGGTTAACTTTAATTCCCATTTCTGAGACCATAAACCCGAGAAATTTGCCCGATGATACCCCAAAGGCGCACTTAGTGGGATTAAGGCGCATACGAAATTCTCGAAGAAGATTAAAGCATTGTTGAAGGTCGACTATGTGCTCTTCAGCTCGAAGGCTTTTGACGAGCATGTCATCTACATAGACTTCCATGCTTCTCCTTATGAGGGGTTTGAAGATTTTGTCGACCAACCTTTGGTAAGTAGCGCCCGCGTTCTTTAATCCGAAGGGCATGACCTTATAGCAGAATAGGCCTTGATCTGTGATGAAAGCTGTCTTGGCTATGTCGTCTTCGTGCATGTGAATTTGGTTGTAGCCGGAGAATGCATCCATGAAGCTGAGGAGTTGATGATCTGACGTGGCATCAATCAGCGTGTCGATGCGCGACAGCGGGTAACTATCTTTCAGGCAGGCTCTGTTCAGATCGGTGTAGTCGATACAAATCCTCCACTTGCCCGTTCCGCCCTTTGGCACCATGACGACGTTGGCTACCCAGTCGGGGTAGTCGATTTCTTGGATGAAGCCAGCATCTAGGAGTTTATCAACCTCCTTCTTGATTATCACTTGCCGCTCTAGTGCGAAGGGTCACTTCTTCTGCTTAACGGGTTTGCACGCGGGATTGGCTGAAAGTCGATGTGTGATCACGGATGGGTCTATACCTGGCATGTCTGCCGCACTCCACGCGAAGATGTCCATGTTGGATCGAAGGAAGGAGATTAACCGTTCTTGAATTGTTGGCTCTAGCATAGAGCCAATCCTTACTTATCGTTCATTATCTCTTTCTACGAGTGGTATAGAGATAAGAGCTTCTACAGGCTCTGCGCGCCTTAGTGCCTTCTCATCGCGCTGATCATCGATTGACAGATTTTCTTCAGCTCTGTAAGAGGCTACGTACACCTTCGAGCAAGGGTTTGATCACCTTTTACGAAGCCAATCCCTACTGGGGTGGGAAATTTCATGACAAGGTGGTAGGTTGAAGCTACTGCTTGTAGCTTGTTAAGACATGTGCGGCCCAAAATCCTGTTATACGACGACTTGACCTTGGCAATGAGGAAATCAAGTGTATGTACTGCCTGTCGAGGTGCTTCCCCAACGACGACAGTGAGAGGAGCAATTCTTCTCACTGGAGCAGAGGCACCTGTAAAGCCATATAAAGGAGAAGATATTGGCTTTATCCTATCGTCAGAAATCCCCATCTGATTAAATGCATCTTCGAAGATAATATCGGCTGAACTTCCTGTGTTGACCAAGATGCGCTTGACTTGGAAAGCATTTATTCGCAGAGTGATGACTAGAGCATCATCGTGCGATAGGCTTATTCCGTCGAGATCTGTGTCGTTGAACTCCAAAGAGGTGGATGCTCTCGGCCGCTTGGCTGGTCCTTGCGTTAAATTAACTTGCCGAGCGTAGGCCTTTCGGGAAGAGCTAGACCGTCCTCCAGCGCTCGGTCCTCCAGAAATGGTGTTTATCAATAGGGGATCCTTTGGCAGCGTCTCCTCTGTTCTCCACTGATTTCTTCTTCTATTTTGTTGTCGTTCATTGTTTTTGATGAATTGTTTAAGATGCCCTTTGGCTATGAGATTTTCAATCTCTCGCTGAAGCACCTTGCATTCATCGGTTGTATGCCCGTGATCTTTATGGAAGTGACAATATAGTTGGGAGTCTCTATTTTTGGCCGGTCCTCTGATAGGTTTTGGCCATTTGAGGATGCTTTTGCTCCTGATATGGTTTAGGATGTGCCCCTGAGAAGTATTGAGTGGGGTAAACGACTTAGGGAGCATTGCTCTCGAGCGTTTGGCTTCGTTTGGATTCCCCCCCTTCAGGACGATCTTGTCTTTTGTGCCCAACGTGCGCTTCTTCGTGCTGCGAGGTTATTGAATCTTCTTCGGCCCGAAGATACTTTTCCACCCTGTCAAAGAGGTCCGACATGTTTTCTGGCGGACGCTTGTTTAGCGAGAAACGTAAGGGTGTGCTTGGTCTCACTCCTCTAGCCATCGCTGCAAACATTACTCCTGGATCTAAGTGGTCAATGAGGAGTTTTTCGGAGTTGAAGCGAGCGTAGTAGGATTTCAAGGACTCCTTGGGTCCCTGAACGATACGGAAAAGGGCCGAAGAGTTTTTCCTTCGTATCCGACTTGTTAAGAAGTTGCTGTGAAAGGATTCTGCCAACTGGGCCCAATAGGAGATAGAGCGGGGTGCGAGATGTTGAAACCATATGTGCGCAGCTCCTTTCAGGGTTACCGGGAATGCTCGGCACATAATTTGATTAGGGACTAAGTGCAGGTTCATGCCAGAAGTGAAACGAGCTAAGTGTTCCATTGGGTCTCCGGTGCCATCGTATGATTCACAGGGAGGCATCTTGAAGCTCTGCGGCGTAGGAAAGTGATCAACCTCTTCTGTGAATGGTCGTCCAACGATGACTGGGCCGCTGGTGTATCGTTCGGCACGATGCTCACCAGGGTTATAATAAGTGTCCCTCCTGGTAGAATGAGCTTCATAAGAACTTTCTTCTTGTTTCCTAGATCTCGGGTTGCACCGTTCATCGTCGGATGGACCATCTTCTACTTGTATTCGCTCCGGAGTTTTTGAGGTTCCTGGTTCTTCATGGAAATTCAATCGGTGTTTAACTGGCTGCCTCCGCATTCCAGTTACATGTTGCTCGTTTTGAGGTTGGAGAGGTTCTGATTGCGGAAGTGGATTGTCCACAGCGGCTTGTAACCGTTCGATGGACTGTTGCATAGCCCGAAGAACGGCCATCAAGTCGGCTTGGCTGCTCATGACTGGTAACGCTGTGGTAGGTGCAGATACGTTGATAGCTTGGAGCGGAGGAAGGACAGTGTTTACGGAGGGAGGAGCGATTGTCACAGCGGGCGAAGTTACCGTTACGGGTGCTGACGCTGTCGTGACGACATCCAATACTACTGCTGGAATTGCAGGTGCTACAGCTGTGGTTCTTGCAACGGTAGTAGCTGTTGCGACCTTTTTGCCGCGACTAGAGGATGGAGATGCAGCTCCCCCACGAAGTGGATCTCGGATTGGTGGCAAGGGTAAAATTGGTGGAGTTGCCCCACCTTGCTGAGCCGGTGGTGTCGAAGTTTGAGACATGATCTATTCACGAATTTCGAGTCCCACAGATGGCGCCAAAATGTTGTGGATGAAATCCAAAACTTGATTCGTGAGTAGACCTGCACAATAAAGAGACAACACCGTTGACTCGCCGGAGAGATTTTCGGCGGGAAATCTCCGATGCTTAAGTCAGAAAATGCTTAAGATGGATTTTAGAGCAAACTCGGATTAAGTCACTTACCTTTCTTCATTTCCGCATTTTCCTTTTATAGGGTCTCCCATTAGTGGTTAGTTAATTCCCTCCTAATTGGGGAGTTATCAGATTAATGGGAGGTTACCTATGTTAATGAATAATTATTCCTCTTGAATTGGGAGTTACCACCATAATGGATGGTGGAAATAATGGGGAAGATGAATAGCCTCAACTTCCCATTTATTCATGACTGGTTCTGATGTTATCAGATGGTGACATGTGTTACCATCTTACGGGTAGTACTTTTTACCCATATCACATACTATGAAAATTTAAAATAAATAAAACTCCGGATTTACGTATATATAATTGTATTATCTTCAAAATATATACATATATAGTAGAGTTCTTATATTTTTTTTAATTTTTTTTAAAAAAAAGAAAATTTGCACTAGTGCGAGTCTTCTCTTTCGGCACACTTTCTCATGGCCAGTCTTTCATGTCGGAGATGCTCTAACAATATCAAACTGAATGGTTTGTACTTTCCCAGTGTGAAGACGAAATTTTATATATTAAGTAAATAACTGACAGCCCCTCGTACTTTGCCACCCACCCCCATGCAACCCTCCACCCCCTTCCCACCCCCAAAATCTCTAAATTACTACAGTACATGAGAATATTATGGCAGTTAGTACAAACAAATGGTTAATGTTAAGTAGCAACCGCCTGTCGTTGTGCCAAAATAATTTAAGGAGTTGCTTTCAGACTGTAAAAGGTGAATGAATGTGTTTAAAGTAATGCTTCAGGCTTAAGAAAGTACAAGAAATATATGAAGTATGAATTCCTTTTAAGATTCGTCTTAAGAGTTTTGTCGGTTTATACTTTACGGCTTATGGATAATATACTCAGTGACCTTTCAGCCGACCAACATTATTGATTCTAAGCGCACTTGAAAGCAATGATAAAATCGTTTATCAGTTCTCTCATCTAGCCAACAGACGGTCAACAATCATGTGAAGTCTTGTAACCATTCAAATATGCATCGAACGAACCCAAGAAAAAGCTTTTGTTAAATTCAGGGGGGAGGTGGGTGGTGGGGAACTATTTGAGGGAGCTCGATATGATGTTTCATCATTGATTATACAAGAGAGGGAACAATTAATGTACTAATTATCCTTGAATTGGATGCAAGGCCCAAGCTAAGATTACTGATATGGTCCACAATCTCATTGCCCAAGCCAAGATTAGTTGATCACGAGTATCCAAAACCAAATTTAAGCTGCCCGAAGCAAGTTAGCCGTCGAAGCTAAAGTTGTAATAATCCCTATGGTCCAAAAGTATGCGGTGTTTGTGCGAAGCAATAGCTTAGCCTTTAATTAGTCTGAAACTTTCAATTGATTTTAAGAACTCTCTCTCTCTCTCTCTCTCTCTCTCTCTCTCTCTCTCTCTCTCTCTCGCCAGGTTGTCTATGTTACGTTCCGACAAAATATCCAGTCGACCTGCACAGGAGAGAGATCAATGACCTTCAGTACAGATATTTAAGTGAGCTAATCAAGTCTTAAAAAGTGATTAAGTGTGGTATCAGGACATAAAATAGTCGTTTTAAGTGTTTAAACAGCCCATGGTTTGAGCAGATGACATTAGTGATGCCAAACCACTCCCGTAAAACAGGATTAGGAATGTGGAACTTCGGATTAGTCCTCAATTCGAAAAAGGTTTAGGTTAAATAACCAAGTAAAAGTACTTAATTAAGAAGAGTACTTTATTACTTAAATCCTTTAATCATTTTTTACAAGGTTAGGTCAGATTGATACTCCATTCAGTCATGTCCGGACAGACCGTCAAACCAACCATCACCATTTGCTCCGGTTGCGGCCCACACTTTGAGAAATAACCGTTGGTTGAGTCAGATCGTAGCCGACAGTTGATCGATGGCCACGTGAACTAATCATGGCCACTAACGTGGGCGCACGATCATCTCGGGCACTTTGGAGGGTCCAAGTGCTATTTTTAGTCACTAAAAGTACGTTTAACAATAAACGTTAAACTTGAAACAGTTTTTTGATGTTGAAAGTGAAATTTTGCGGTTAAAAGAACTCATAATTCCTTCAGGGCAGTTGGCATGCACCGTGCAGAATTATGGCCGTTCACATTAGCCTGTGTATTGACCTCCATCTCACTGTTATCAAGTGGTGCTTAGTAGTGAATGTGTAGGTATGTGTGTGGGAGAGAGAGAGAGAAGCGAACCTGTCATCGTTAAATCCACGTCTCCAAAGAATTAGCTTGTGAGTTGTGATTGACATGCGTGGCTTGAGAATTTGGGCACATGCGTGCGTGCGTGCGTGTGTGTGTGTGTGAAATACTATCATGGCCTAGAAAAAAAATATGGATCATGTAAAAATCGAACGAATGAATCACAGCCTTGGTAACTGCATTTTGGTTTTCACTCTTCAGCTCGCTTGGAAGTATGCAACTTGTGGAAAAATGTTATGCAAGTAGGCATTAGGAAATTCCGGAATATTTATTTATTTATAAATAAAAAGGTGAAATATGAAGTGACTGATAATAAGTTAGCAAATGGCAGATACATCAAGTCGTACAAGGTTGTTGGCTATGGGTAGGGCAGGAAGCCCCACTCTTCAAAATGTTACTCTTTTCGAATGAAATCATCTTGTCCTGGCTTCCATCCTTGATTGGTACTACTGTTTGTTTATTTGAAAATTTTGCTTTTAAAAATATTAAATTCAAATACTATTCACCAAATTAAATTCTTGCAAATATTTTATTAAGATTCGCCACACATGCTCTGACATAAATAAAATGTCTTAAAAATGGTATTCTGCCAACATAATGTAGTTTCATATTTTTACAATTATGTCACTATATCATAAGGTCTTCTATAATTTTGAGGAAGTATCCAAAAAATATTTCATTCTTTCGGAAAAGAAATCATTTGCAAACAAAAACAAGGAAAATGACAACCACACTAAATGTAACTCGTCGTTAAATCGCGCGCGCGCACGCACACACATATTGAGGCTATAACACGAATGAAAATTTACTCTCACCATCCCAAATTAATTGTTCTAATTTAACTTGGCACGGGTATTAAGTTAAAAAGTCAAAATTTACATGTTTTCTTTCCTTTGCTGCCGTTGTGCCTTCTTTAAGGATGTGTTTGATAATGCAATTAAGAACTTAAAACTTAAAGTTTTCAATGATTTTCAATTAAGTGCATTTGATAACGTTAAACCTTATGTCACTTAAAAATTAATTCTTATAAAAAAATAGACTAAAATTTTAAGTCAAGGCGAACTTACTTAATGCTGATCACTTAATTCTAAGTGAGATGGTTAAAAGTTATTTAACATATTTTTACATAAAAATATAATTACCACTATGATGCCGCCTCAATTAATTTACTGACAACACCGCTTCCACCACAATACAACCACCACAACTATTATTTCATTTTGCTACCACCACCACAATCACTACGAAATAGCCACTATCACCACTATCGTCGACACCACCACAAGGACACCGACACGTCCACCATATCGTTATTGTTGTCACCACGCCCACGTCCGTCAAAATCATCTAAGGATCCATCACACTATAACCACTGCCATGACCGACATGTCGCCGCCTATTGCTGTCATCACAATTATCAACACCACGTCTTCACGCACTATTACCGCCACCATTAACATCTTTTTGCCTCCGCCGCTGCCGCCACCACTTCTCCATCGTCACTGCCACCACCACCACCATTGACATCTTTTGCTCCAGCCGCCAGCACCATCACCACCACCAACACGATTTTAACCCCCCAAAAAAAGTTATAAATTACATAAACAAATGCATAATTTTGGTAAAATGGATAAATTTGTAAATAAATTTCAGACATCTGCTTTTGGTTTACCAAACAGGTTACCTTATTTTTCAGTAAAAACCCAATCGCTTAAAGTTTTTAGTTTTACGAATTCAGTGCTTAACTTTTTCAGAACTAAAATTTTTAATTTTATCAAACAGCCCCTAACACTTTTTTCTAACTGCCAAACGTGGGTTCCATATATCTCCTTCCCCCACCCTATCTATTCTCCCCTTCCCTAATCTTCTCACCTTTACTGTAACTCAGCATAACTCGTCTCAATAAGATAGAGTTGAAAT
The DNA here is from genome assembly GCA_033065855.1 of Escallonia rubra. Classification (NCBI taxonomy): domain Eukaryota; kingdom Viridiplantae; phylum Streptophyta; class Magnoliopsida; order Escalloniales; family Escalloniaceae; genus Escallonia; species Escallonia rubra. Next base: position 300,432 of record JAVXUO010000415.1, on the reverse strand, counting down.
TTATGTTCATTCAGAGCGCCCATTTTCATTAACCTAACACAAGGATGGAAAGCCAATAACTTCATAAATAAAACTGCATCGTCGGTTCAACTTGGTTGAAATAAGAACCTAACTTGCCATTTATATATGTTCACCTTGAATTGAACATCAACCATCATTCCTGTAATAAAAAATCTCCCTTTTTAGTGATAATTACGGTCACTATTCACGATTAAAACCCACACTAATTCACCTTAAAAAACACACAGTTCATCTTCTTCCCCCCCCCCCCCCCCCCCCTCGAAGCACATAAACACTCACTTCCCACATACACTCACTTATTCATCACCAAACACACTCTAAACCACTTGAAACACATTACAACACACACATAATTACATAATCACACATTTACATACACAATCATACCCGTAACACACACACACACACTCAAGAGCACACACACCCACACACTAAACACACACACACCCTCTCTGCAGCACCCTAACACACACACACCCATTTCACTAATTACACCACCACATGCGCACATATTTGTTTACACACTCAAAACACCCACCGATGGTCATTAAAACACCCACCTCATACGCACACTTACTGTACACAGCACAGCAGCATGGCTGCTGTTGTGTTCCCCCTTCCCCTGCGTCCATTTTCACACGCATACACAATCTCTAACACACAAACCCCGATTCCCCCATACCTCCAGGCCCGAACACACGCATATATATACACAAGAACACACAACACATAGTCACGTACCCACCATTATACACATTGAAATTCACACTGAAACTGAGGGAGCAGATCACCTTGAAAAAATCTTCCAAATCTCTCTCTCTCTCTCTCTCTCTCTCTCTTCTCTGATTTCTTCTTCTTGAATTTTGTTTTGCCCAAGCGCCCCCTGTTCCAGCTTCCTTTATTATGTGTTCTTTTTTGCTGTTCTTTCTTTTTCCCTCCGAATTTCTCTTCTTCTTTTTTTTTTCTTTTCTTTTGTTTTACTTTCTAAAGAATTAAGTCATTATTAGTTTATAATTAAATTAGATTAGTCACCATTGAAATAAGTAGGAGGTGGAACCTCATTAGTGAATTCTCTCCAAAATTTTGACACCTAAGTACCACGTTTCCAAAAATTGCAAAATAGCCCCAAAGTTTCCCATATTTACAAAATGGCCCCAAAGTTTTAAAAATTATATTTTTGTCCCAAAATTGTTTTAAGCTCCCATACTTTACGAATACCTGAACATTGCTCAAAATTAATGCATGTTTATTTTTCAGGTCACCAATAGTTATTTTAAACCGCTTCAAAAAAATGCAGGATATTACAGTGATGGAGAGACTCGAGATACCGGTGATGAAGGCGAGAGCAGAGGAAGTAAGATCATGGGTCAGCAATGATGGTAGTTTGATTAGGACACTACAAGGAATAAGGCTTTTAGCGACGGGCAAATCCGTCGCTAAAAGCCTATATTCCGTCGCTAAAAGATTTAGCGACGGAATACCCGTCGCTAAAAATCCCTCGTATAAAAGGCCGTTACTAAAAGTTTTGGGACGGAATTATAAAATCCGTCGTCTAATATAGAAAGTTCGGCGATGGATTTATTTCTAAATTAGAGACGGAATATCCGTCGCTAATTATATTTACGTTTTTTAATTTATTTTCTTTTTTAAGGAAATTAGCGACGGATAAAACTTTTAGCGACGGAATTAATCCGTCGCTTAAAGTCATTTTTTTAAACTTTTTTTTAATTTTTTAATTCCTAAACCTGTAATAAAAAACTCAAACCAATTGGGTCTCATCCTCCGTCAATAATCTCAATATCTCAAACGCATGATTAACAATCTAAAATTAACAACCTAAAATCATCGATCAATAATCACAATTAACAACCTAAAATTATCAAACAAATAGTCAATGTTCAAATAACACAAAATTGTTCAAAATTTACATATCCGATGCGATTAATTTAAAATATTGTCTAATTACTGCTCAGAGTTCAACATGGGGGGAAAGCAATTTTTTCACAAGTGCTGTGATCAAACACCAGCACTTGAAAACGCATTTGCCCAATGTGTTCAAAGATTACAAAGTCTCCTAGATGAAGGTCATGCTGCTGCACGAATTCGTTCCAACCCTCTTCGAAGCAAAGTTCCTCTTGGCCAACCTTTTTCTTCAATTTAACAGGCCATGACCCCTTGCGGCTGGTTAAAGTTGCTTCAAATCTCAATGTGGTAAGCAATCTGCAAAATGCTACCGGTATGGCCTAACATATTCATAATACAATAAGACAGGTAAGTTTTTAACCAACGATAAAACTTTTAACACGCACGAAAACACAGAGAAAGCGGGATGGCATACAAGTTCTGCATGAAAACCAGGCATCATGACCTTGAAGAAGTGCCTGCCGACTGAAACATCCCTGTTCACCGAAGCAGAAGCCATTTAACCTTCTTTAACATGAAAAACCAATCGGGCATTATTCAATTGATGAGCATCAATTTTATAGCTGAATTAAATCTATTACTGCAAAGTCTCCTAGATAGCTATTGCATTACTACAAAATGGGAAATGTAATCTAAGAGAATGCATATTGTAAATGAACAGTGCTCAGAGCTTGACTCCTTTAACAAGTGAATCGCAACATAGTAAGGGTTCGTGTGTGTGTAAAACGAGTGGGCCTACGTAAGGAGTATATATATGAACACTACAACGTTGTTCAAGCTGCCCGGCTTATTTACTAGATAAAGTCCGGTGCATTTGTTAATTGAAACAGCACAAATGAGCCATGAACGTGCCGATCAGCATCGCCTACTGTCAACTTTGAGGTTATATGCATAATTGAATGAGCAAAATGATATTATATCTGCAATTGTGAAGATGAAATTTCAATTAGGTTTCCTACTGTTGTAAAGAACCTTCACATTTAGGCGCAAGTCTCAACTCAAATTTAAGGTTGCTGTTTTTCCTTGGCAATTATTCAAGTGGTGAACCATGAGAGCTCATAGATACTAAGCCTTCTTGAACAAAAAGCATCTGTTGGAAAAGAGGTTGGCTCCTCGGTTGTGATTCTGAGTTTTTGGTCAATAATGATACTTACTATTACAATGCAGGGACATGATTATATTTTTATCTTTTTGAATCTATTTCCTTGGCAATTGAATTCTTTTATCTTTTTGAATCTATTTTCTTCTTGACTTGATTAGTATCTCCATGTGAGATTACCAACGTATTTCAGATGATCAAATATGGAACAGCTGTCAAGATATAAAAGGAGAACTACATCACTTAACCAGGACAGGAAAAACTCTCTTATATCTAACCAAAAGGACTGCAAACCTATCAGCAGCTGATATGGAGTAAATGAAATTAAGATGACAATAATTACATAGATTGAAAAAGTTCAACAGGTTGTTCCAGGGAATTACAGCATGGAGGTGCTTGCTTTGCGCAACATATTAGTGCTCACCCCTAAGCCATATAGGTTTAGTAACAACTATCTCACAATGTCACCGTAACCGTAAAGACGATGATATATTGTATTCCCTTTTCCTCATACGATACGATTCATCTTTATAGCTTCATTCTATACATCAGACTTCAGACACAAGAAAAATAGATCCATAGCATAGCTTCATTTCTCACAGATTGAGTTGCATTTGAGGCACAACATTCAAATATCCAAACGAAATGTGGAACAAGATAAAGACGGCAACAAAAGAAAAACAAAAGAATAAAAGAGCAAGACAGAGTTTTCTGTTATATCAACTCTCTAAACTGCCTAAGTCTGCATGTAGGCATCCTTTTGGAAACAGGAAAGCAATTGATTAGTTCCTTCATTGCTATATAACGCCCCTTCCCCTCCCCACCCCACCCTGACTCTTGCGCAATAGAACGCAAATCGAAAAAAGCAGAGCAAATAGCCAAGCACACAATTGATGACAATCAACTGCACACAGCGACCTAAATCAGACCAAGCCCTATGACATTCATTGCCGGCCATGAGGGCACTACACAACCTCCGTAAAAGCACCAAAAGAGTGAGCACGGATTGCCACTCCAACATGCCTCATTGGGTATACTGCTGAACCAGTTTCACACCAGCAATTACAACCCAAACATGAGAATCCCATTCACGCACTGTTGCTAGTCATCCTTCTATTTAATCAACTTCCACCTCAGAAATAATGTGGGTGCTAATCAATTACCCGAAACACGGAGTTCTAATATCAGAGCTCATAGCCTAGAACTTTTAGGATAGTAAACCAATACTTGTACAATAGCCGGAACATGATCTAACGAATTAGAAACCTAGTCATTCAAGTAAATTTCTATAGTAGAAACAAAACACATCCACTCAACACTTAAGGTAATACCAAAGCTCTGAAATTTTCCCTGCCAATTCCAATTCAATCCAACCGCCAAAACTTTTCAGGAACCCATCAACGTTTACATGGCAATAGTCTTTAACAAGGAAAACCTAAAAACTGGCATTGGGAACTTACCTTAAGGCACAATAGCAGGCGGCAGTGGAGGGCGGCGGCGTCAGTGGCGCGACGACGGTGGTAGTCTTTTCACGCGGCGACAGTGGAGGGAGGGGTCACCGTGGAGCGGGATTGCCGGAGGTGGGTCACCGTGTAGGGGGATCGCCGGAAGTGGGTCACCGTGTAGGAGGATCGCCGGAAGTGGGTCACCGTGGAGGTTGGTCGCCGGAGCAGAACAACGGTGGGAGAATTTTCAGAGAGAGAAACGGGGGAAGAGAAAGAAAGGCAGATCTGGTTGATTTAGTCGAGAACTTTTAGCGACGGATTGGGCCCGTCGCTAAAAGTCCGTCGGTAAATCACGATATCTATCGACGGTAGTTTTGGCAACGGATTCCTTCCGTCCCTAAAACAATTTTATAAAACCCTCGAAAAAATTAATTTTATAAAAACGTTTTAGCGACGGTAATTCCGTCGCTAAAAGACCGCCGCAAAAAAATTGTCGGCAACAACTTTCGACGACGGTAACTTCGTCGGTAATAAGTTTTTAACGACGGAATTTTACCGACGGTGGTATCCGTCGGTTAAACTCGTTTTTACCGACGGATTGTTATCCGTCCGTAAAACTCCGTCATTAAAAACGTATTTTCTTGTAGTGGGAGACAATGAAATTAGGGTATGGAAAAGGATAATTTTTGTTTAATCTTAAAGCATGGCTTTTTAATTTAAGGGTAAATAAAGATGGATTTCCAATTTTCTCCTGAAAAATTATGAGATCTAGTGAAATGTAGGGCAACGGCTTGGAAAAGACTTATGTGCCCCTATTGCGGGGGCCACAAATGAGAAAATGTTGGCAGAAAAGGAGAAAATGACTTTTACGGCAACCGGTTTGAAGTTAAAGGATTAGAAAGGCGAAAATATTAGTCGAGGGATTAGGATGGAAAATCGTGTATTGTTGAGGGACCGTACGGACTTTTGTCTCAATTTGAAATCAACATATTGAAGTAATTTATAATTTTCAAACAAACCAAAATTACTTTTAAAATGTACATCATTTAGGGGCAAGACGTCCCCAACTTTATGGTCCGGTATTTATTGGGCCTTGTAAGGAATGAGTTGCTCACTCACTTCAATTAGAAGCCCAAAGGCCCGTAATTGCCAACAAATCTAACCCAGGACGTTAATCCACAAACCTGAGGCCAAAAGCCCATGATATTGAAAGTAGTCAGATTAGAGTCATTGCTGGTAAGCCCCAGGCATGCGAGTCATAGATGATAAAAAGCTTGGTTAACACGCCTCTAACCCTTGAAGAACAAGTTCGTCAACTCGCCTATGGCCCTAAAAGTAGCTGCACCAGAACCGTAATGACCATCAATTGGAAAAAACAAACACATATGCAGTTACCAGCTAAAACGCCGTGCTATGCGTGAGACCAAGCAGATCAAGTTGGTGATAAAAACTATGAATTCATGTTGTCTTCGTTTATTACCATAACTGTAATAATAATAACTAAAAAGTACTCAGAAGTATGAGAGCAACCAAATATAAGAATATAGAAGCTTTAACACAAAAAAAGTAATCATGTATATAATGAACCATAACCCTTGAAGAACAAGTTCACCTACTTGAAAATTGTTATTCATCTCAAAATCAACAACTCAAACGTTCACTTAAGAGTGTCCACGTTTGACCTAGTCCTCTTTCAAATGCGCAGGGCAGGGCGGATTGAGATGTTGTAATTGCTGAATATATAAGCTTCTGAATTGATAATAGTTGATAAAAGTATGTATAGTGACCAATCTACTTGGTGATGGTCAACTTTATACCACATCTAGTTTTAGATGCGACAAACATCAAGAACTCTGTGGATAACTTAAGAGTTTACAACTTTATTTCTTGTTTTCAACTATGTCAAACCTTTATCCTTTTTTTGTTCTTTCTACTTTAGCTTTTCACTACTTTCGAGTTTTCACTTGGAGTTAAGGATATCATTTTGCTTTGCACCTAGTAAAGTTATTCATAATGTAAAATGAGCTAAACAATAATTCGCCGCCCATATAATCTGCTACTTATAAAGAACGATTAACAAATCAATAATTCATTGCGCGTACGTTTTGATTTTGAAGGAAGCTTATTTTTGGCAAGCTTGGATACTACACTAAAAAAAATATGGCCTTGGGCAAATACCTAAACATTTAACAAAATTTTAACATCTCATAAAAAACGATTAACACATAAACACCTAATGATATATGTATGAAACTCTTTTCACCATTGCAAAAGTTAATTTATTCATATTTCTCACGGTCCTCGTCAATTCATCTTCATCACCGGTCGGTATGGGATTCGCAATTACATAAAGGGCTAATTACACCTATGTCCCTGAGGTTTTGGGGTAATTACAGGCAAGGACAATAGTTTGGACAAATTACACTTGTGTCCATTGACCAAACAGAACCCTAAAAATCCTAACGGTTTTAACAAAATGACTTTATTGCCCTTATGTTAGAAAGTTATTTTTTTAAATGCCATTGTCTCTTTTTAGAAAAGAAAATCAAAAAAGAAAAACCATAATCCTAACCACCCCACCCCCCGGCACCCAACCCCCTATCCCCCCAACCCAATTCTGTCTTTCAAACTCCCCGACCACCACACCCATTCGTCTCCCCGTCTGCCTCCCTCTTCCCCGTCGTCGCACCACCCTCCCTCATCCCCGTCGCAGCGACCGCCCTTCTCCTTCCCCTTCCCCTTCGCCACGACCGCCTTCCCTCTTCCCCTTCCCCGTCGCCGCAAAGTTAGTCAACAGTGATGGAGGTAACGGCGCACCCTGTCGAGGTGATCCATTAATTAACACGGCATTGATGAAATTTTAAATTGAATTGAAATGGGATTTAGAGAGAGAAAGAGCTGCCGGCGGTGTCTCAACGGCGTCGGTTTGCCAAGGGGCTTGCCGGCGGCGTATCGGCGGTGTGGGTTTGCCAAAGGGCTTGCCGGCGTGGTGGGGTGGGTTTGCCAAGGGGCTTGCCGGCGTGGTGGGGTGGGGCGAGTCTGCCGGATGGTGGGCCGAGAGAGGCTGCCGGCGGCGTGGGGTGAGGAGGACGCTTGGGCTGCCAGCGGCGAGATTAGATCTGGAGAAGGAGAAGAGAAACCCTAATTTGAAAATTAGGGTTTTGAAACCCTAATTTGAAAATTAGGGTTTTGAAACCCTAATTTGAAAATTAGGGTTTTGAAACCCTAATTTTAAGGTTTCAAAACCCTAATTTTTAAATCAGGGTTTCAAATCCTCCTAATTTTAGGATTTCAAAAGCTTAATTTGCAAATTAGTTGCAAATCCTAATTTTAAAAAATTAAGGTTTAATTTGAAAATTATAAAAATTATTTAGGATATACTGTACAAGGGCAGTATTGTCATTTTTAAAATACGTAATGATGAACAGTATACTTTGTGGATAGAACCCTAACGGATGGATACGGGTGATACATTTGAAAACACTTTTGGTCACGGAATGTTACATTTTGAAACTTTGTGTCCTTGACTGTAATTACTCCCTAACCTCAGGGACATAGGTATAATTAGCCCTTACATAAAAGGCAATTCCAAATTATATATGATCCATCTCAAGAAGACAATAAAAAGGTGTAATTTTGTTGATGTTTATGAATCTGATTTTATTTTTCTTCTTTAATTCACCTCCATTTTCATGCACCATCGGGCCGGCACACCCAACACATCCCCAGACACATACACCCTACACATACACACACTACCCATGCGTTCGCCCACCCCTACCCCACCCCACCCCAATCAAATACCTGCTCCGACCACCACGTCCCCCCCTCCCAAAAAAAAAATAAAAAATTCCCCCACCCACACATAACGCCATTTCACATGACACGCACACACCCCTAAAATTTTTTAGAGGCACGATCGTTCTATAGTGTTAAATCTTTCATGTCGACAAGTGGCTCCTTAGAGTGTCGTTCATTGCACATTTGACGAATGAAGGCATAACCCTTTTCAGGCTCTCATCATCTCAAAGTTATTTCCCTTCGTGTTTATTCTTAGGGCAAATTACACTTATATCCCTGAGGTTATGGTATAATTACAGTCAAGGACAACGAGTTTCAAAATGTAACATTCCATGACCAAACACTTTTAAAATGTATCAGCCGTGTCCATCCGTCAGGTTTTCGTCCAGAAAGTGTACTTTTTTAATGATGTCAGCAATACGTATTTTTAAAATGACAATATTACCCCTTATACTGTATATACTGAATATTTTTAAAATTTTTAATCTTTGATTTCAGCCTTAATTTGAAGATTAGAGTTTTAAAACCCTAAAATTGATTTCTCAATTTGCAATCCATTTCATCAAAATTAAAAATTTCTCAAGTCACAATGTATCACCTTGCAAATTTGCAAAATAGGATTTTGTTGAAACCCTAATTTGCAAATTGGGGTTTCAAAAAACCCCAATTTGTCGATCTAAAGTCTCGATCTGAAGCATCTCGGGATTTATCACCGGCGCCATCTCGAGGTCAACCACCCCTCATTCTCCGGCCACGCCCCTCACCGGTGTACCGCGCACTACTGCACATGCCTGACACCGTCACCCCTCCATTGGAAGCCCAGCCCGCTGCCACCTCCAAACCGCCGTGTAATCGCTACTGCCGGCGATACCTTTGGCAGCCGGCGACTAACCCCACGTCTCCACCAACGCGCTGCCCAAGCACCGCCCACAATGGCAGGGACACCGCAAGCCAGCGACGCCACCGTTCCTCCACAATGCTATGGTTTTCGGCCAGATCCATGGCACAACCATGGGTATTTTTCGATCGACCAGTGAAGGTGACGCCGACGACGGGGAAGGGGGAGGGTGGGGGCGACGGGGAAGGGGAAGGGGAAGGGGAAGGGGGAGGGGAAGAGTAATGGCATAAAATGAAGAGTAATAGCATTAGTGGAAGAAGATGAAATAATGGCATTGAAAAATAAATAAGGTTCCAACTTAGGGGCAATAAAGTCTTTTCATTAAAACCGTTAGGATTTTTAAGATTCTGTTTGGTCAACGGACATAAGTGTAATTTGTCAAAACTATTGTCCTTGCCTGTAATTACCCCCTAACCTCAGGGACATAAGTGTAATTTGCCCTTATGCTTATCTTTGGCCTAGGCAAGATGTGCTTCAAGATATCCTTCTACTTGACTATACTTATTGGTCTTCTCCAAAAGTGCCCTCATGTTTTCAAAAGGACTTTCATTTACTGAAAAAGCAAATCATGACGTTGAACGGAGACTGTCGACACCCTTTTTTGCAATCTTTCTATTTAGTAAATAATCATTGGGCTTTATTATTAATGAGGGTTTATTATTATGGGTGTAGGCCTAATCATATATCAAACTTAATTAATTTAATCCGGTCTATTAATTAGTCTAGTCCTCGATCCAATTGTTCATTCTAGTAATAAGGCTCAATCCAGTCTAATTAATTGAGTCCAATCCAGTAGATGAGTGTGATTTATTTAGAAGACTTTAGAGTATCTGTGATTTATCCATGATACAAGTGATTAATCCTTAATTTATATAGAGTAAGGGGATAATTCTCAAATCTCATACATTCTATCTGATTAAATCAGAGATAATTATCGAATTAGGGATAGATAATGTCCCGAAACTCAGAAAAAAATATTAAAACGTTATGGGATTACCAGCCGATTAGTTGACTTTTCTCAATTTGCGATTTCTATCAACTATTTTGTTTTATCTCCTAATCAAAGATTGAGATGGTCATGTTTATCATTTCTGATGCCCTGAACCTCTATAAATAAGGTCTTTGGACTATATTTCAAGGGACCAACGCTCTTCTCTCTTGTGCTTTAATACCATTTCTCTCATACAAATGGTAGATCGTCTCTTAAGAAAATTTAGCATTTCATAACTGATTTCTATATAGTTTTTAGTCACTTGCATCGTGGATCCGTCACAAAGCGTTCCCGAATTTTTCTAGGCAAGCTTATTCGCGAGGTATATTTATTGCTTTCTAGGCTAGTTTAATGTAATAATCTAGAATGTTTTCCCTCCCGGCGATCACATCTCAATTGTGTAAAATATCAAAAAGAGTCTTTCATTTCATTTCCTAGTTCGAGTCTAAGATCGAAATTTAGGTCGCCACTCGTAGGGCCCGGTCAAACTACCATGGTCTTGATTCTGGTTTATCCGACCAGATATTCAGACCATTTGACTCCTGCTGCCAAACTCAAACCAATTATTTAGAGTTAGAACTAGGGTTTGTTTTATGCAAATTTATGTGTTTAAGGCCACAAATTAATAGAAATGAAGTAGAGACCGAAAGGGTATGGCGGGTTCCTAATACCTTCCCATCATATAACTTAGTTATCGGACCCTTTTTTTCTATTTTCAATAGACTAGTTAGTCTTTGGACATTTTAGAGTCATTTTTAAGGTTTTTCTTATTTTCTTTTCATTTAATAAAACAAGATGGTGACTCCGAGTTCTTTCTAGACCCTCTCGTGTGTCCAAAAGGATATATTCGAGGCCGTTCGCTATAGTGGGAACTCTGCTAGGGACTAAAACTAAGAGGACTAGACTTAAAAAAATTTATTGTCTTTTGGCCTTTTGTGTTGCATGTACAATGTGGTACAACAATGGTAATTGTGCTCTTATTTTGTGTCTCACACACGCGTGTATAATTTCCCTGACCCATCCACTCGAGGGAAACGGTTGAAACCCCCTGGCTTCCTAGCTATCGGGGCGAATTCGACTGCACTCTTACCTCCAAGGCCTAGTACCAAAGGGCCTCCTGGTTTCTTGGTATATTGAATGGCTTGGGTACATGTGCCGGTGATTACCCATTATTAACTACATGACTTGTGGGTCGGAGGTATATCATGCCAGTCAAGCTGATGGAGTGACCTTACACTAACATTGGGAGAGAAACCACACACCCAGACCATTTTAGTGTTCTACGCCTTTCAGGAAGAATACCTGTTTGGCCTAAGAAATATTGGCAGGGAAACCAGCAATGTTCTATAAGCTAGCTGGTAGTCTCGCAAAATTGAAGACTCTGACTAATTGGCCAGTTAATCAGGAGGTTGACAACCCCCCCCCCCCCCCCCGAAAAAAAAATTCAAGGCTAAAACTTCCTACCTACTGACTAACCAGCCAGTTAACCCACTCGGTTACCGGACGGTTAGTCAGAACCCTACATTTCCACAATTCTTCAAAACCCTGATTTAACCCTTTGACCAACCGGTCAGTTTCCCACAGGATTACTGGACAGTTAGTCAACACCATGTCCCCTCCACAAAATAATCTCACTAACCAACTGGCTAGTTAATCGACTAGGTTACGGGACGGTTAGTGAGAACCCTGCAGTTAATCATCTCCATATTCTTATGGGTTGTAAAGCTGCCAGTTTTATGTGTTTTCTGTGTACTTAAAGTTTTAACTTCTCTATAGCAGTGTTATTAAAGGCGCAGGCTCACTCAAGGTGCAAAAGGTTCCTGGAGCCTAGGCGCCAGGCTTAAGGCGTAGGCGCACGCCTTTTCGAAGCGAGGCACAATATTAAAATAAATAAAAAAATAAATAATAGTGCATTAAAATAATCTAATTACGTAAAAAAAATTCCGAACATGACAATATTCAAAAACTTTTATTCAGAATTTTCTTATACCATAAATGATAACCGAGCTTTTCAACTCCTAAATATACATTTAATCCAGTACCTAATCATTCAGAATCAAATCGAACTACAGGATGAGAACGAACTCTCTACAAGGAAACAAAAGTACATTCTAGGAAACAAATGCATTGAAGCTGTAAGCCAAATAAGGAAAAAAAAACCAGCAGAGTTAAATAAAGGAGGCTTCCTATACGTACATGTCCCATGGACTGACTGACTGAACAAAACAACTATATAAACTTGACTACTGCAGATGCCTTCTAGTTAATTATTGATTAGTAATTTTTGAACTGCTTGTAATTGTTATTTTCAACAGAGGATAAAGCTCTTGTTGAATACACATTGCAAGTTCATTAAAGCTGACAAAGAAACATCACAACAAAAACTTCAAACTGCAACGAAAAGCTTCTAGACGATCTTGGTAAAACTATTGGTGCTGATGCTCAGATACAACAATTTTGGAAAGAAAATAAAGCTAAGAGAGACATTAAAGCATGCCTATGCCGTCATTCTCATCGATTTAGCCCGTGATTTGATTAGGTGAAACAAGGCTCTCAGCATGCGCCATCAAAATTTTGAAAAATTATTTGGAGTTTTGAGCCATCCAGATGGTATACACAGCAGGAGCAAACAATCCAAACATTGGGAGAGAGAGAGAGAGAGAGAGAAAAACTGGCGGAGTGGAGTTGTGCGACTGTGTCACTGTCTTTGAGTGGAGCAGCTGCTTCAATTGGAGTAGCCCAACAGCAGCGGTAGAGAGGAGCAGCGGCATCGAGGGCGACCGGAGCAGTGGCGCTCGGCGGCGACCAGAGGGGCGACAGCGACTGGCTAACGGTTGAGACTGAAGACTGTGAGTCATGAAATTGGAACTTGATTTGGGGATTTTTAGAGTTAGGTTTAGTGATTTAGATACTAGTCAGACTTGGTGTAGAAAAAAAAAGCAAAATCTGGAATAAAAATGAACAGTCCACATAAAGCAACGTAGCCTATCTAATGGCTAGAATTTGTGCCCCTTGATTTGCACCTCCACCGCCGCTACGCGCCTTGTGCCTAGGCGCATAAGTGAGCCTGGCTGCGCTTAGGCCTAGGCGACCGCGAGTAGTGAGCCTGGCTACGCCTAGTGCCTAGGCACGCTTTTTATAACACTGCTCTATAAAGTTAAGGCTAAAAGAGGCTAGTATCGGGATTCATCCAGAAAACTCGACACGAACCCCAATGGCTTAAGAATATCCCCAGTTGGCAGATTTGGTCCGCATCGTTAGCGGACTACAGAAGTACTTTTAGGCCAATTTTGTAGACCTGGCACGGTCTTTTGAGGAAATCAAAAACATTAGGAAGAAGGGTAAAAGAGAATAGGAAAATGAGTCTAAGGTGGAAAAGAAGGATGATAAGAAAGAGGCTGAGTTTGAGTGGCGGTATGAGTCAGAGGATAAAGAGGGAGAACTCGTTACCCCAGAATAGAAGGATAAGTTATGAGAACTTGAATCCCGAATTGCTCGGATGAGAAGGGTAGATGACCCGTTAGATCTCAGTGCACTCATCCGAAACTCTGAAAATCGACTTTCACCCAAGTTTAAAATGCCCCATGTGGATAAGTTCGATGGAACCACTAACCCCAAAATACATGTTAAGATGTACATGCGTGCGTTAGCCCCTTATGAAGTCAATAAGGACCAGTTAATCCAACCTTATCACTTCGCCCTGACAGGAGCCACCTTTCGGTGGTTCCTTACCCTAAATGAATCACAAGTTCGACATTGGAAGATGTCCTACATGAGTTTGTGCATCAGTATCAGTTCAATGCAGATTTGGGCATCAACCAAAGAGATTTGGGAACCACCAACCAGGAGCCGAGGGAGTCGGTGTCCACTTTTATAATGAGAATTGAGAATAAGGCTGCTCAGATGGTAAACCACCCCACAAACAAAGAACAAGTCAGCATATTGAGAAACAATCTATTGCTAGTATACCACAAATACATCTTTGGACACTACCATACGTCATTCAAGTCTTTGACGAGATCCCTAGTGCAGATTGAAGATGCCATAAACAAGGGGACTATCTCTCGAGAAACGAAGCCCAAAGTCTATCGAGTTGGCATAAGGAACTCCAATATCCAATCTAAGCCTGCGAGTGCCAACAATGTCAACAACGTCTGAGCACAGTAAGTGGTGTTCTAGGAAGGCAATACTAAACCTAGACGAAAGTATACCCCACGGAATGATTCATTGCCCAAGGTGTTCGAACAGTTATTGCGGAGGGGTATAATATCTGAGTTTCCCCTACCCCCACACCGACAGTGATACCTGAGGGGTATGATGTCCAGGCTTCTTATGCATACCACCATGGAAAGGGCCATACTACAGAGAGATATATCACCCTTTGACATGCTATTCAAGACCTTCTTGACAAGAGTGAAGTCTCTCTCCTGCCAAGCCCAACGTAAGAAAAGAACCCTTGCTAGCTCACAGGGTTAATGCTATAGATGATGTTCAATGAGTGCTAGATCCTTCTACACTTATAACACAAGTCGTTCAGTATGTAAATGTTCCACCTATTTTTGTGTATGATCCCTTACCAGAGTTTAGGATGTGATCTCGTGGGAAGAGTTGATGGAAGGTGAAGCCTTCTCTGTAAAGAAAGAAGACTACAATGAGGACATGGGTTCTGTGTTCAGACCCAATACCGCCCGTGTCTCATTTGAAAAGGTCTTGTTGAGCTTAGCGAACAACCTCCTAGCCAGCTGCGTCAGACCCACTCTTCTCCCAAGACCCGCCAAATGATGAGTGTTGAGACAACTAAACAAGACCCAAGCTAACATCTCTATTGGGTATCTGCCTCATACTCTCATAGACAGGCCTTGATTAAGCTGCTCAGTAACGTTCAAGTTCCTATTCAGATTCTACTAGAGGAGTTATCTTATGTGCTTCGGGCAATTCATTACAGAATTGAGTTAACCCTACGGTTATTTAACCTAGGATTATATTTAGTTTTGATGATAACTAACATTGATGTTTATGCTGTCTAACATGCATTGAGTTGATGAAGCAATAGGAACAATCTCATACTCATGTAAACGGATTATTAGACGAGCAACACGGTCAAAGACTCTCAACGGAACGCATCAAAGAGGGAATTCGTCGATTGAAGTTTTCATGCTTTTATTTTCGTCTTTGTAAACTAGACATAGAGAGATGATCGTTACGATGACTGTATACCTAGAACTTGCCCATAGGTTTCCCTTGCATGCATAAAAGTTTTTCATGCTTTAAAAACAAGGAAACTGCATTTTCAGGAATGCAGTCGACTGCAAGTTGGGCAGTGAGGTATTACAGTCGACTGCATTGGAATGCAGTCGACTGTAATACTTCCAGTAGCCTATTACAGTCAACTGCAATGGATTACAGTCGACTGCAAGTTGGAAATTTGAATTTCCAACGGCTACTTTTGGGTTACAGTTGACTGCAATGGTGCATTGCAGTCGACTGCATTTACCGTTTGGCGCATTTAATGCTCCACCTAACTCCAAACGGTCATATTTATTCCCACCTCTATAAATACTCATTTTGGGCATTGGTTTGATTCATAAATTGCATTCAAAGATCTCTTATCTTTTATATTCTCAAAGATCAAAAGCAATTGTTCAAATCTCTCTTGTTCTCATTGATTTCTCATCCTTTTCAAGAGAGCATTTATTGTGAGCTTACATTAGAGAGAGATACACTTTCATAAGTCATCATACACTCATCTCTCTTGTTCTAGTACTTCAACTTGTACTCATCTACTTATTGAGAGTGAAATCTTGTACACATTTCTTCATTGAAAGGTTCTTGTATCAAAGCTTGGGGTTGTCAAGCTTTGGAGCTTTGGGTTTGTCAAAGCTTGTTCTTGATGTGGGCATAGCATCAAGGGATTGTAATAGGTTCGATCTTGACCCGTAAGGAAGATCATACTAGTGGATTCTAGGGCCTTTCAAGGGACTTCCTTGAAGGGGTGGACGTAGGCTTGTGGGTATATCAAGCCGAACTATTTAATTCTATTTGTCAAGTATCTCTAAACCCTTCTCTCTTTACTTTATCGTTTTACATTTGTGTTGAGATTGGTTGCTTGTTTATTTGAGTTATTGAGATTGAGGTTTGTTGGTTGATAATTTTTAAAGTAGTCTTAAAACCCTATTCACCCCCCCCTCTAGGGTTATTTTATTGGTTTCAAGTGGTATCAGAGCCTCGGCTCTTGTTATATTGGGTAACGCCAAGAGAGTTAATCGATCATGGCTTACGTTGGAGGTATGGAGGGTAGTTCTACCACTAGGCCTCCATTGTTTAATGGGACCAATTATAGTGTGTGGAAAGTTAAGATGAAAATCTACTTAAAATCTCAAGACTATGAGATGTGGGATATTGTTGAGAATGGCCCATTCGTTCCGATAAAGGTGGTTGACAAGGTTGAAGAGCCTAAATCAAAATCGGAATATAGTGATCATGACAAGAAGATGATTTGTATGAATGCTAGAGCAAAAAATTGTCTTGTATGTGCTTTAGACACTAATGAACTCAATAGAGTCATTATGTGTAATTCCGCTAAGAGTATTTGGGATACTCTTCAAGTCCCAAGTCACTCATGAAGGGACTTCTCTTCTTAGAGATTCCAAGATGAACTTATTGTTAGATATTATGAGTTATTCCATATGCTTTCAAATGAATCCATTACGGATATGAATACTCATTTTACTAACATTGTGAACCCTTTGAAACAATTGGGTAAGGAATTCACTAATGGTGATCTAGTGAGAAAAGTGATTAGGTCCTTACCAAGAGCTTGGGATACAAAGATCACTGCCATCCAAGAATCAAAGAATCTCAACATATTTCCTCTTGATGAATTGATGTGCTCACTCATGACGTACGAAATGCAACTCAAGACCTTTGATCAAGAGGACATCAAGAAGAAGTCCACATCAATTGCTCTTAAAGCTTCATCTTCAAACCTTGAGTCAAGTGATCATGATGAAGAATTTGATGAAGAGGATATTGCATTGGTTGCAAAGAACTTCAAGAAGTTCTTAAGATTTAGAAGAAATGATGGGAGAAGACAACAAAATCCTAGCAACGAAGAGAAGCTTTGCTACAAATGCCACAAGCCGGGACACATGAAGATGGATTGTCCTATCTACAAAAGGGAGAAGAATGAAAGAAGAGATGTATGGGAAAGAGCTAAAAGAAGACAATTCTCTAAAAAGAGAATAAGGAGAAGGAAAGAGCAATGAATGCCGAACATACTTCAACATGGAGTGATTTTGATTCAAGTGATGAAGAGAATGATCAAGCAAATGTATGCTTCATGGCAAATGATGAGGTAAGCTCTTCTTCCGGTAGTGATAGTGATAATGAAAGCTTTGAAGATGCTTATGATAGCTTATATGAGGAATCCAAGAAAATTTTCAAGAAAAATATTATTTTGTCTAAGAAATTCCTTGAAGCTAATAAGCAAATTGAGAAGTTGATAATGGAAAATGATAAGTTGCATGCCAAGAATGAATGCATGTCTAGCCATTTATATGTAGAGCATGTGAATAACGATTTGGTTGAATTACTTGTTAACACTCCTAGCTCAAAACAAATCTCTTCCAAAACTTTGGCTTTATAAAAACAAAATGAAGATTTAAAAGTTGAGATTTGTGATTTGAAAAAATGTCTTGAAAAATTTGTTGATGGTCAAAACAATTTGGATGTCATGCTTGGACGCCAAAGAATTGGCCTAAACAAAGGTGGTTTTGGATTAGATCACATGGCCATGCCTCCTAAAGTTTTGCAACAACAAGCTAGGTTGAATATTCATACAAAACGACCAAAGAATTATTGCACACCTTTTACACATTGCGGTTGGTGCAACAAGAAAGGGCATACGACTAATCATTGTCCTTGTAGAATTGTTTTTGTTAGAGGTAGAAAGAAAATGTGGATTGTGAAAGGTCAAGAATACAAATGCAAGACTAACATCCAAGGACCCAAGAAATTTTGGGTACCAAAAGTCACTACTTGATTTGCGTTTATAGGTATGTCTCAAAGCAAAATCTAGTAGCAAGAAGTGGATTCTTGATAGTGGATGCTCAAGACATATGACCGGTAACATATCTCTTTTCACATCGATTGATCTTAAGGAAGGAGGAAATGTGACCTTTGGTGACAATTCTCAAGGAAAAATCAAAGGTAAAGGAACTATTGGTAAGGAACCACATTCAATTGAGAATGTGTTATATGTTGAAGGATTGAAGCATAACTTGCTAAGTATTAGTCAATTTAGTGATAAAGGTTTTAAAGTTATCTTTGAGGCTTCTCAATGCACTATACTATCCTTGAAGAACAATGAAACTATTTTGGTAGGTAGTAGAGATAATAATGTTTACTCCATTCAATTAAATGATTTAGTTAACCAAGATGTCAAGTGTCTTAGCGCTATTAGTGAAACATCTTGGCTTTGGCATCGAAAACTTGGTCACATGCACATGGAGCATTTGAAGGATATTTCAAGCAAAGAACTTGTGAGGGGTCTCCTGAAGATCAAGTTTGAGAAAGATAAAGTATGTGATGCTTGTCAAATGGGTAAGCAAAAAAAAGTCTCTCACAAACCGAAGAAAATGGTATCTACTTCTAGACCCTTGCAATTACTTCATATGGATTTGTTTGGACCAATCCCTACTACTAATCTTGGTGGTAAATCATATTGTTTTGTTATTGTTGATGACTATTCTCGCTATACTTGGACTTTCTTTTTGGCTACCAAAGATGAATCTCTAAATGTCTTCACTTCATTTGCAAAACGTGTTCAAAATCAAAAATGTTGTTTGATTACCAACATTCGAAGTGATCATGGTAGAAAATTTGAAAATTCAAAAATAGGAGCCTTGTGTGATGACTTTGGGATATCACATAACTTTTCGGCTCCTAGAACTTCTCAACAAAATGGTGTTTCTGAAAGAAAGAATAGGTCTTTGCAAGAAGCGGCAAGAACAATGCTTAACGAATATGGTTTACCTAAATACTTTTGGACGGAGGCGGTCAATTGTGCTTGTTTTGTTCTTAATAGAGTTATCTTGCGAAATTTTTTGTTAAAAACCCCTTATGAGCTTTTTAATGATAAGAAATCTAAGGTGAGCTTTTTTAGAGTCTTTGGTTGTAAATGTTTTGTTTTAAATACCAAGGATCACCTTAGCAAATTTGATTCCAAAACCTTTGAGGGTATTTTTCTTGGTTACTCTAATAATAGTATGGCATATAGAGTTTATAATAAAAGTACTTTGGTTGTTAAAGAATCCATTAATGTTACTTTTGATGAGACTAATCCTTTTCTTCGGAGGACTAACATTGTTAATGTAGATGACATGGACAATGACTTGAGAACTTTGGACATAAGTGAAACACTACAAGGCAACCCCAAAGAAATTGATCTAGGGGAGCAACAATCAAGTTCTCAAGGGGAAAACGAGGAAGCAATCAATGATGCTTCAAACTTGGACAACTCTCAAGAATTACCAAAAGATTGGACTTACAAAAAGGATCATCCAAGCGATCAAATCTTAGGTAATCCTTCGAGTGGGGTAAGAACTCGACGCTCTCTTCAACAACATGTTAATATAGCGTTTCTTTCCCAAATTGAACCGAAGAAATTCTCTGAAGCTCTACATCATGAATCTTGGATGCTTACTATGCAAGAAGAGCTAGTTCAATTTGAAAGAAATCAAGTTTGGACCCTTGTGCCTAAACCTCAAAACTTTAGGATTATAGGCACAAAATGGATCTTTAGAAACAAACTTGATGAATCCAGAGTCGTGGTTAGAAACAAGGCTAGATTAGTGGCCCAAGGTTATAACCAAGAGGAAGGAATTGATTTTGATGAAACTTATGCACCGGTAGCTAGACTTGAATCTATTAGAATGCTTTTAGCTTTTGCTTGCTATAGAGATTTTAAACTCTTTCATATGGATGTAAAGAGTGCCTTTCTAAATAGTTTTATTTCGGAGGAGGTCTATGTGGCTCAACCTCCCGGCTTTGAGCATGAAAAATTTCCAAACCATGTTTTCCGACTTAGCAAAGCTCTTTATGGTTTAAAACAAGCTCCTAGAGCTTGGTATGAAAGGCTAAGTAGTTTTCTTTTAGAAAATGGTTTTTCAAGAGGAAAACTTGACACCACTCTTTTTATAAAATCTAAGGGCAATGACTTATTGTTGGTGCAAATTTATGTTGATGATATTATATTTGGAGCTACTAATGGATCCTTGTGCGAAGAGTTTGCTTCTTGTATGAGTAAGGAGTTTGAAATGAGCATGATGGGAGAACTCACATTCTTCCTTGGATTGCAAATCAAACAAAACAAGGATGGAATCTTTATCAACCAAGCCAAATACACCAAAGAGCTACTCAAGAGATTTGACATGGAAGCATCAAATGCTTTTGACACTCCAATGAGGTCTTCATTAAATCTTGATAAAGATGAAAAGGGTAAGGATGTTGATATTAAGAGCTATCGAGGTATGATCGGATCACTCCTTTACCTTACCGCAAGTAGACCCGATATAATGTTTAGTGTTTGTTTATGTGCTAGATTTCAAGCTTGTCTTAAAGAATCTCATTTGATTGCCGTCAAGAGAATCCTTAGCTATCTTAAGGGCACTCACGATTTAGGGTTATGGTTTCCTAGAAACACTTCATTTTTTGACCTAATTGGTTACTCCGACGCCGACTATGCCGGTTGTAAAACCGAGCAGAAAAGTACTAGTGGAGGTTGCCAATTCCTAGGTCACTCTCTTGTTTCTTGGAGTTCCAAAAAGCAAAACTCGGTTGCACTCTCTACCACCGAAGCCGAATATATGGCGGTTGGTGCTTGTTGTGCACAAATTCTTTGGATGAAACAAACCCTTTTGGATTTTGGACTCAAGTATGATCACATACCTATCTTATGCGATAATACTAGTGCCATTGACTTGACCAAATATCCCATCCAACATTCACGCACAAAGCACATAGAAATCAAACACCATTTTATTCGTGATCATGTGCAAAAAGGTGATATCGTTCTCGATTTCATGGACACAAATCACCAATTAGCGGATATCTTCACTAAACCTTTAGATTCGAAGAGGTTTACCTCTCTTAGAAGAGAACTTGGCATGTCTTCACCTATGTGACTAAATGTTATATCTCTTGTGCTAATCATGCAAGTTGCACTTCTCATGCTTGAACATTATTTAATATGCTTAAAGCATGCTTTAGTTGATGTTTCTCTTTTCAAACGTATTGATTTTGTTGATATTCATTCAATCTCATTTGATTTGCACACACTCACATTTCTAAATCCTTTACACTTCCTATTTGTACTATCTTTGTAACAAGTGCTTGGTACACCTTTTGATGGGTATTCAAGTACTTATGTTTTTATTGTATGAATGCCCTTGTTGGCAATATTGATTATCCATGGATGGATACATACGTTGATCACTTTCACACACACCCTTAACCTTTTTCAATGATGTAAAATGGGGGAGAAAATATTGTTGATTCATATTTGTGTGGACTTGATATGAGCATATATTACTTAAGTTAGGGGGAGCCCTATATTGCTTAATATATGGGGAGCTTTTTGACCCCTTATGGTTTATAATTGAGATTGTTATGCTTCTTTGGCTTTATTATCTTATATATCTCATATTATTTGAATCAATGTTTGTCATCATCAAAAAGGGGGAGATTGTTAACCCTACGGTTATTTAACCTAGGATTATATTTGGTTTTGATGATAACTAACATTGATGTTTATGCTGTCTAACATGCATTGAGTTGATGAAGCAATATGAACAATCTCATACTCATGCAAACGGATTATTAGACGAGCAACACGGTCAAAGACTCTCAACGGAACGCATCAAAGAGGGAATTCGTCGATTGAAGTTTTCATGCTTTTATTTCCGTCTTTGTAAACTAGACATAGAGAGATGATCGTTACGATGACTGTATACCTAGAACTTGCCCATAGGTTTCCCTTGCATGCATAAAAGTTTTTCATGCTTTAAAAACAAGGAAACTGCATTTTCAGGAATGCAGTCGATTGCATTGGAATGTAGTCGACTGCAAGTTGGGCAGTGAGGTATTACAGTCGACTGCATTGGAATGCAGTCGACTGCAATACTTCCAGTAGCCTATTACAGTCGACTGCAATGGATTACAGTCGACTGCAAGTTGGAAATTCGAATTTCCAACGGCTACTTTTGGGTTACAGTCGACTGCAATGGTGCATTGCAGTCGACTGCATTTACCGTTTGGCGCATTTAATGTTCCACCTAACTCCAAACGGTCATATTTATTCCCACCTCTATAAATACTCATTTTGGACATTGGTTTGATTCATAAATTGCATTCAAAGCTCTCTTATCTTTCATATTCTCAAAAATCAAAAGCAATTGTTCAAATCTCTCTTGTTTTCATTGATTTCTCATCCTTTTCAAGAGAGCATTTATTGTGAGCTTACATTAGAGAGAAATACACTTTCATAAGTCATCATACACTCATCTCTCTTGTTCTAGTACTTCAACTTGTACTCTCATCTACTTATTGAGAGTGAAATCTTGTACACATTTCTTCATTGAAAGGTTCTTGTATCAAAGCTTGGGGTTGTCAAGCTTTGGAGCTTTGGGTTTGTCAAAGCTTGTTCTTGATGTGGGCATAGCATGAAGGGATTGTAAGAGGTTCGATCTTGACCCGTAAGGAAGATCATACTAGTGGATTCTAGGGCCTTTCAAGGGACTTCCTTGAAGGGGTGGATGTAGGCTTGTGGGTATATCAAGCCGAACCATTTAATTCTCCTTGTCAAGTATCTCTAAACCCTTCTCTCTTTACTTTATCATTTTACATTTGTGTTGAGATTGGTTGCTTGTTTATTTCAGTTATTGAGATTGAGATTTGTTGGTTGATAATTTTTAAAGTAGTCTTAAAACCCTATTCACCCCCCCCCCCTAGGGTTATTTTATTGGTTTCAAATTGGTCTAACATTTTCTGAATCCAATTTTCCATAGTTAGGACCGAGCCATAATGACCCGCTCCACATCACCATGCGGGCTCTTGATAAGAGGGTTCATTTAATCCTCATCGATAATGGTTATGCCTTTAATGTCAGTCCTCTGCATATTGTTCAAGCCCTGGTATCGACTCCTCAGAATTTACTCCTTCCAGTCAAGCAGTGACAGTCTATGACAAATTTTGAATTGGAGTTTCAAGTGTTAATATTTCCGCTGCCTTCAACCTACTGCTTGGAAACATGAATGCATTCAGTTAGAGCAATCCCCACTACACTGTGTCAGAAGGTCAAGTTCATTTTTTACAAAGCCATTTTTACAATCACGGGAGTTTTTCAGCTACCTCGGACAGGATAAGTGGAAGAAAAAAAAGCACAGCGTTGCAATTCCGCATGACTCGTTAGACCTTCTTCTTAGTGGGTTTAAGGCCAACAGCTCGGTACATTTGGACTTCGAGGAAGTTTGTCTCGTTAAAATCTTTCTCAATATCACACCTCACAGTAACACCATAGTCCTCCCCATAATAAGGAAACTCCATTACCTCCCCGTAAAGTGTTTACGTCGCAATTGCCAAAGGCTTCCTAGCTTCCCTATTCTAGAGAACAAGAAAGATCAATTTGGGTTGGGTTACAAGCCCACGAAAAAAGAGACAAAATAAATCCTTAAGAGGATATGTTATGCAAAAAAAAAGTCTGAGAGGAAAGACGACATATAGACTTTGACACCATGTTTATGGCCCTTATGCTGAACTAATATTTTATGATGGAATGAGAGAAAAGACCTTACTACGGATTCCCTGAGCCAGTCTACAACATGGAGATCGGGAAACAGATGAACGAATGAGAAAATTTCCATGATTATAAGTGGGTGGAAGACGAGAAACTCCCAGACCTGACAGAGCCGATCAAAGATGGTGCCTCTGATTTGATGGATTTTATGGAGCTGAAGGAAATGATGACATGTTTTGACGATATGCACATCCTTGTGCTTGTCTGTGAGATGAACGACCAGACTATCGACCCGACAAGCCTGATCACCTCGACTCAGGACGACGTACAAAATTGGAAGATCGAGTACTAACCGCTAGCTATGGGGGAAATCACCAAGGACCGTTCTGATGCCAAGTCTATTCTAGTACCGAATGATCTAAATGCTTATGTTTCCTAAGACAAATTGAATTTGCTAGCTTATTATGTTCTCCCGGACTTTTAATTGATAATGTGATGGTGGATTTAAACTATTATTTGGTTGTTGATATAAGTTATGATGAATTAATCTACATGGTTAATAAGGAATCTCAACCAATTGACGAAAAAGGAAAAAAAATACATGCATGAATTGATGATAGAAATACAAAACTGGGAGTCAAATTGAATCAGGCCAGTGGCTGAGGAAACTGTCAAAGTTAACATAGGCACACCTGAAAATGTAAAGGAAGTAAAAAGGGGCTAGCCTTGATGAGGAAAAAAGAGAAAGAATCACTGCACTCTTAATGGGATTCATAGACGTATTTGCTTGGACATATAATGACATGTCCGGTATTGACTCGTCGATCGTCGAGCACCACCTATCCACTCTGCCAGAAGTTAAACCTGTCAAGTAAAAACTCCATAAGTTGAGACCTGAATGGTCTCTTAAGGTCAAGGATGAAGCTATGAAATTCCTCTATATAGGGTTTACAAGGGTTATAGACTAACCTACTTGGTTGGCTAACATAGTGCCTATCCCTAAACTAATCGACCATGTACGAATATGCATTGACAATAAAGACCTTAACCTAGCTTTTCCCAAGGATGACTTCCCTCTTCCCATCATTGATATGATCATAGATAATATCACGGAACATGAGTTGGTTTCCCATGTGTATTGATTCACGGGATACAACCAGATAAAGATGGCTTTCGGGGATCAGAAGAAGACAACCTTCACTGCACCATGGGCCAGATTTTGCTGCACAATGATGCCCTTTGGATTGGAAAATACTGGGGCTACCTATCAAAGAGCCGTTACTACCCTTTTTCATGACATGGTTTATAAAGAAGTAGAAGTTACATAAACGATATATCATCAAGTCAAAGAAACGAGAGGATCATTGTACAGTTTGTGGAAGTATTTGAGAGGTTAAGACATTATAATGTGAGACTCAATCCACAAGAATGTGTGTTCGGAGTTGAAGCCAGTGGATTGCTAGGACTTATGGTCAGTAAGCGAGGCAAAGAAGTCGATCTAGCTAAAATTAAAGACATATTGGAGATTCCCCATCCAAGGAACAAGAAAGAGATCCAAGGTTTCCTAGGTAGGATCTAGTACATCAAACGATATATATCTTAGTTGACCATGATCTGTGACTAATCTTTAAGTTGTTGAAGAAAGATTCAACCAGGGAGTGGGACCCCCTCTCCCAGGAAGCTTTTGATAAGATTAAGAAGTACTTGAATAACCGTGCAGTTTTGAGTCCTCCCGTACCTGGTAATCATTTGTTGCTCTACCTAACTGTAACCGATACAATAGTCGAAGCAATTTTGGCACAACATTTGGAGAATTCATTGACAGAGAGAGCCATCTACTACGTCAGTAAGAAGTTAACACAGGGAGAAATAATTATTCAGCTTTAGAAAAGACATACGTGTCATCAGCTTGGGTGACACAAAGATTACGAAATAGTCTGTTGGCTTGAATATATCCGATGAAATACCTTCTTGAGAAGCTGGTCTTATCCGATCACACAACGAAGTGGCTCTTGTTACTTTTCGAATTTGACACTACATATATCACCTAGAAGTCCATAATAGGAAAGGTCGTGGAAAACATGCTAGCCGATTTTCCAGCAGAAGATATTAGTGATTGGGAGGCGAATTTCCCAAACGAAGATGTCTGTGCCATAGAATCTGAGACTATATTGCAGTTGTAGTTTGATAGAGCCGCAAATAACAAGGATTTAGGGTAGGAATACTGTTAATCTCACCAGACGGGGCACATACCCCCATATCTATTAAATTGACTTTCGACAGTTCTTACAATACCGTCAAATATGAAGCATGTATCATTGACTTTGAAATAGCCTTAAGCTTAGGTGTGAGAGAAGTTACAATGGTAGGGGATTCAGATCTGATCATCCACCAGATACAGGGGATGTGAAGAATTTGAGATGAAAGATTACAGGCCAACCATGCCTATTTAGATAAGATTATAAACAAATCCAAGGACATAGAATTCCAGTACTTTCCCCACCTCAAGAATAACTTTGTTGATGCATTAGTGACCCTTGCATCAATGGTAGAGATAATCGAGGAATAAGAAGTAGAGCTATTTGTCATTAGAAATAGCGATTGACCAGCATACTATTCCATGACCCCACCAATAGAGGAAACTGGGACAGAAGAACCATGGTACATAGGTACCCTAAATTTGATCCGAGAAGATAAATACCCCAAAGGAGCTTTCGCAAAAGACTGTGTGTCTCTGAGAAGATGGGCGACACAATTCGTATGTGCGAACATGAGGCATTATGATGGGAAACATATGTTTTGTGTCAGAGAGAGAGAAGGTTATCAAATCATGGAAGATATACACTCATACGAGTGTGGACCCCACATGAAAGACCGGATGCTAGCGAATAAGGTGATTCGACAAGGACAGTGTTGCAGTCCATGGAACAAGATTGTATCGAGCACGTGAGGAAATGCCATAAAATGCCAGGTATGCACCAATCTACAACATCTCCTCCTCCAGAGCTACACAACATGGCATCTCCTTCACCCTTCTCGGAATGGGGAATAAACGTGATAGGAAAGATCAGTCCAAAAGCCTCCAACGAGCACGAGTTCATACTCGTGGCCATAGATTACTTTACAAAGTGGGTGGAGGCTGCATCATAAATGCCAAGTAGGCAGGTCAATTCATTTGGACCAACATTATCAGTCGATACATCATTCGGGACGAGTTGATCTCTGATAACGGATTGCACTTCGTATGAAAGGTTGCAGATATATTGGAGGAAAATGGCATCGTTCGACACTGGTTTTCACCATACCATCCACAGACTAATAGTGCTGTAGAGGCCACTAACAAGAATATTAAGAATATCATGTGTAAGATGACGTATTCTTATCGAAGTTGGGTAGATGAACTTCCCTATGCCCTCTAGGGCTATAGGACATTAGTGAGAACATCTACTAGGGCTACAGCATACTCATTAGCTTATGACATGGAGGCAGCCCTCCCAATAAAATTAGACATAGCCTCTCTTAGGGTATTGTTGAAACATCAGATGTCTGAGGAAGATTGGATACGACATCGCTTCGAAGAATTAGCACTAGCAGATACGAATATATTTAAAGCTCTTTGCCATATCCAGGGTTACCAGAAGCGAATCGCCTGAGCATTCAACAAGCGGGTAAAAGGACATGGTTTGAAAGAAGTAGCTTTGGTTCTAAAAAGAAATATCAGACAAATCTGGAAGCCATAAGGGAAGTTCGAGCCTAACTGGTCCGAACTCTATGATCAAGCAAATCATGACGGTGGGTGCAGCTCGGGTTGTCGACTTAGATAGGATGGAATTATCACACGCGGTTAATTTTGAGCAACTAAAGAAATACCATGCCTGGATAGAATTGTAAATAAATTACGAATGACCTGATCCTCCTTTAAGAACACTACTCAACGTACACATTTTGGTGTAACACTTCAGATGGAGGTACGTATGCAGCCCTTAAAGATTCCTCGGGTACGGTCAAATTTTAATAAAAGATCTTTATTCCACTCCACTGGCTATGATTTTGACTATATTTTCGATAAAAGAACTATTTTGATGTAACGCTTCAGATGGGGAGGTACATAGGCAGCCCGTAAAGATGCCTTAGGTGCAGTCAAATTTTCATAAAAGATCTTTATTCCACTGGCTATGATTTTGACTACATACTCTATAAAAGAAAAATAAAAAGCCCGCTAGGTTGAAAACCCTACAAGGGGCGGCCTAGGCAAAAGTTAGATCAAAATAATAAATAAAAAATTAGGATAAGAATAAGAATAAAAAGTCCACAGGTTGAAAATACTGCAAAGAGCGGCCGAGGCAAAAGTTAGGGCAAAAGAAAGAAATAAAAGTACTTTTAAGTCCTATAAGTAACTAAAGACTGATCTATTTGTCATTATGTTGTCATATTGCTCTTTCCTTCCCAATGGAGGATGATTATCGTCATCCTGAAAAATAGTCAAGCCCAATTTTCACTTATCTTTCCTTCCAAAAGTTAGCCTCTCCAGTGCGGGAATCCTGTCTATTTAATTTCCTACCTGAGTGATCGAACCGCTCCCCACCATTTCAATCTTTACCCTTTTTTGCTCGCCTTGATTAAACTACCCTCAACATAAGCATCTACATCATCTTTGGACCCCAGAATAGCCTTAACAGTCAGCCATCTTCTTCGTTGACTATGTTCATTAACTGGCAGGGACGGTCTGATCTGATATCCATCGGGATGTAAGGCCCTTATCAATTTTTTTGTTGTATCAAACTTATCTTCAAATATTTGAGAGCCGACCAAGATCGCAGGATCCATATGACTCTGGTCTCCTCCTTCGTCTGAGACCTATGGACCCGAAACCTTCTTGTCAATGAGCTTCTTCTTTAGCCTTTTTGAGAAACTTGATTTCCCTGCTACCTAAAAATTCACAGTCCAATTTAACATGCAATATGTTCTCAGTAGCCTAAATTGTCTCTCAGATGTGAGGCCATAGCCAATTAATAAAAGAATCTGACAGTAACAGAGGATCAGATTTTATGCCATTACTATCCACCCTAGCATCGCTGGAACGATGGCAGTATGAATGGGTCTCCCACCCTTGTGAAATAGTTCAAATCAGAGAATGAGTGAATTCTCACACCGGAAGAAATTACTATAAGATGCTGAAATAATATGCCCATACCCAGACTGTCTAAGAATCCGACAAGTGAAGTAGAAAGACGAGAATCACAGTCCTGTGAGGCAGACACAGTAATATCCAGGAGTCTGCAAGATAAGTCTATAAGTCCACCACCAATTGTAATACCAGCTAATGCGTTTGGATTCCCTGGTACAGAAGAATCCAGTCCAAGCATCAACATCCGAACGATCTTTAAAGCAAAGGCCTAGAGGGAAAAGAGCGAGGATGATACCTCATCTCAGTTCGTATAGCTATCAACCGCATGTGATCCAATAGGGTCTACACCTGAATATTACAATAGCGTCTCGATGCATTTCAGTAATAGCACTGATGGTCTCCGTAACCACTACCAGAACTGTAGTCATGTCTTCTAAGGACATTTAAGACACGAGATTTGCTAGTCTTACATCGGCAATACCCGAGCCCACAATGGTAAGATGCTTGGCAACTAGACATAAAGCCTAGCGACCACTTGCATATCACTTACCATAACTATCTAGTTTGTCAGAAAAATATTCCATGAGGGAAGAGAGCAGGATGTGCTTACCACGAATGAAAGACCTCGCCCGCTTTGCACTAACCTCCAACAATGGCACGAGTGACAGGTGATACCCTCTTGGATGATGGGAACATCGATAGGTAATTCGATGAGGATGCCCATAAAAGTTGCAAATTCCTCGTTAACAGGGCAAAGCTCATCGAGACTGAGTAGGAAGACATGATCTTGAGGATTCCAAAATTTGCAAGCTTCTTGAAGAATATCCTCATAAATGATAAATGTATACAGACTCATGATTGTCTTTAGATGAAAGCGTCCATCTAAATAAATGAGCTTCTTATTGGAAGAGTTGGCAAAATATCAGAAGTGGATCTCGAAAGCTGTCAGACTGTGTTCGGAAGCCATTGGGGTTCTCCTGTGAAAATCAGAATCATTTGCCTTTTTATAAACGGTATATCTCGAATCCATACAAGAAGAAAGTTCTAAGTTGTATAGAGATAGGATAGAAATTTTAAAAAACTTATCGAAGAAACAAGACAGATTTTCATAAACCGGATGGTTCTCCCCTTTTTATCTCTGTTAGAATAGATCAATCTTTCTGACTACCGTCCAATTTTACATCAAGATTGAAATTTGCTCCTAACTAACCGTCCGGTTTTACCATAAAGGTAAAATTCCCTTCTGATCAACTGGCCGAATTTATGCCCGAAATGAAATTTTCAAAGTTTCCTCACTTGATTAGTCAGTGTTGAGAGATTTTTGGCAGGGTTAGTCTGTTCGAAGGCGAAACACTGTACTTGTTATCAAAGTAACCCAACTCCATTTTTTATGCCATCCTCTTTTTTTTTATGTGCTATGTTCGTGCATATCTACATGATGATACAAACATTTTACTAAGAAATAGAAAAAAAAATTCATTTAAAAAAAGTCCAATAACATAATGTTCGGGAATTGAGTTCCTAATGACCTCCTAACCCTAGAACTAAGCTAAGATCTAAGAACTCTAAATTTCACTTCTTTCGGGGCTTCTTTGAGCTTGGCTCCTCCTCATGAGCAGAGCTCGCGACCTCTTCATCTGGCCCTTCTTCGTAGTTTTCGTCCTCAGCATTAGGGGATGAGTTCAGCAAAAGGGGCTCGGTCATCACATTGGCTTCCAATTGGTCTTGTAGAGCATGATGGTGACTCGAGTGGATTGACCAACCGGTAACTTCTAAGACTGCAAGGGGCCTGGGGCTTTGTCCTCGGTCACGCTTGCAACCTTTTTCTCCTACTGGGGCACGGACTCCCATTTGTGAACGGACCTTATGGGGACCCAGCTCATCACCCCTGTCTTTTTTAGGCCTTCTGTTCGTGCAACTAGAGTTCTCTTTGTAAGGGTCTGAAGAGCAGTAGCAGCATTCGATGGAGAACTCACGTGCTACCTGACACTCGATCCACCACCTGATGGCGGCCTCAAGATGGTAGGCATAGGCATGTTTGTAGTCTCTCCTGATGGCCCATACACCTTTACCATGTCACGAAGGGTAGACACCATGTCCTTCAAACTATGTATGACCTGTAGGTGTCTCTCAGTAGCTCACTAGGAATCTACAAACATGAATCACGAGATTAGAGTCAAACAAAAAAAATAAGTTGGGTGTGGTAAATGGCAAGAGTAGAGATTATCGTCTTTATTTTGGCTAACTCCTTTAGCCCCAGCATATCCTTATCTCTCTTAGGTCTAGGGATCGGCTTCATCTCGTGACCCTTCCCCTTAAGAAACACCGGCACTGACCAAAAAGAGAAGAGAATCCCTTCCGCGCTCTCCTCCTCCTTGGCCTTCCTTTCTGCCCCAGCTATGTGAATCTTCTTCGCCCACTCAGCGTCAAGGGATGAGCTAGATCCTCTCGAGCGAACGCCTTGTATGTCTGAGGGTCATTCGACCACCTCAGAGAGGACATCACAATCCTCCTCATCAAGCTTTGCCTCAACCCCCGGTCAAATATCTATGTCTGATACATCTCCACGTTTGGCCCAGCCAGAATCTGTGGCTCAGCCATCGACTGGTGCTGGAATACCACTCGCTCTTTTAAGTAAAATTGCTCCTGGGAGTATCCAACTAGCAGAACCTGGCAGCTCCTTCGGATACAACTCATCCCCCTACCACTTAGACACGGATCCTTGAAGATAAAGAAATAAGTCCTGATAAAGAGTAAAGAATGAGCATTAATGTGAACAAGCAAAAGTTTAAATTTATTGGGCACTGAGTTAGGCCGTAAAAGCAATCCCGGTACGCCCTCATTGAAGCCCAGGCCCGCTTATCTCATAAGTTCCACCAGTACATAGCCGGTCTCGTCCTCGTGTCTCTTCCCAGTCACGTTGAGCATAACCCCAACACCACAAAAGCCCAAACATGTGATCAAGGAAAAACATTGGGTGGCATGCTATCGAGTGCATGTAGAATATCAAGAAATGACATAAATAGAGACGTACCTCCAATACATCGCAGTAGCACATGGAACTCGAGGATTAACCATAGGATACTGAACCCATTGAGTGGTACAATATGGGCTATAACCGGAGTATCCCAGTCGTACTCCTTTATCTCTTCTAGATCCTCCAATGCCTCGGACACCATAACTGAACTAAGTTATTAAATAACGTCTTTCCTAAGACGTACAGAAAAAACCCTCGGACATACTGGTTAAATGTCACCTCATCGGCGTCCTACAAGGTCATACCTTCATAATGAGACCGGATGGTAGCAAGCAAAATGGAACTGCGCTTCTTGTTGGACAATTCAAATCCCAGTAACTGCACCACAAGGTCTAGCTCCCGGTCAAAATCATGGGCCCACGGAATAGGCCTCCCTCGCACATGAATACTCGTGATATTTGTGAAGTGGTACGAGGTAAGCATGGCCTCCCCGAATGGTAGATGTAACGTGTTGGTGGAAGCCACACAATGTTACGCCAAGCTTAACAAATGCTATTTGCTCCTAGTAAAAGCATGTAACCCATTCAGAAACAAATCAAAGCCAGTTTCGGCTATCCAATTCCCTACCGAATCCGGTATCTTCTTTCACCACTCTCGTACCAGAATTAGGGAGCCCCTACAGTGAATGTTCGAGGGAAGGAGTTCCATGAAATCAAAGCTAAAAAGGGGAAACTCAAAAAACCACCCGGTTTGTGCATGTAATGTGAAAAACAAAGAGAAAATAACATGTGAAGCTATATTTTGCATGGGGATGACATGGAATAGAAGACTGCGTGCGTGTGTGTGTGTGCGTGTGTGAAATTTGGAGACAAACAAGATGAAACATATACAGCATTCACGAAAAATCCATGTCTAAGGTGAGTATCTTGATCTGGCATAAGGATTGAATGATCATCTGTGCAGATGGTCGGCCAAAAACGAAAGAGACACCTAATTTGGGGCCCTCCCTCATGCCTTCTTCTAGTGCGTTAAAATCCATGACTACAATGCTAATTGTGAAGATTATGGGGATCTACTGAGTTTATATAGAAGAAAATGAATTCGGGAAAGACTAGAGCAGGGGGATTCCCCCTTAGAGTCGAATTTGAGAGAGAAGAGGTTTGACTATAAGTTGAAGTCATCATGAAACCCTATAATCGCACCCAAAATCTGAACGGATAAACCGGCCGGGTTTACCATTTAAATCTGTCAAACTCTCTAACTAACCGACCGATTTTTGACATTTTTATTTTTGGCGTTTCCACCTCTCTAACCAACTGGGCGGTTTTTGACATTTTATTTTGACTTTTCCAGCACTCTGATCAACCGGCTGTTTTTAGGCCTTCAAATAAATAAAAAAAAACCTTGCGTGCTTGTAAACTGCATGTTTGCTTGAAAAAATGTTCATATATTTTGTGGATCCTTTGCATGCTTGTATGCGTGTATGCTTGCATATCATGTAGGTGAATTCAACGACCCTACGCATATGATGCTCAATTTAGCGATGTTGTCCGGTGTAAGGCTGGTACAATAGCCCGTGCTTTGTAGCAATAGGTTACATGTTCTCCATATCAATTTGAAATGAATTGATATATTTGGCAGTCAATGACAAAACTGTCCTACGACATTGTTTGTCCCGGCCTTGAGTGATATTTTTTATTTTTTCATCCTTGTTTTATAAGCGACCAACCACTTGAGGGTTTTCTTGGCTCTGGGTCTTGGATATAAGTCCTGCTGTGGTTAAGCGATCAATCGCTTGAGCAAGTTGTTGGCTCTATCACTCAGTCAAATCGTTCACTTTGACCGCTAACCAATCAAATCAATTTGGTCGATTTGTTAATGGACAAAGTTGTTCTAAGTATTTCTAGTCGACCACTTAAATCGATTTAGCAACTCTGACATCTAGCAATACCTCCCCTTTAGATGTCGACCATCCAAATCAATTTGTTGGTTCCTTTAACAGGCAAGAATCCATTTTTCGCATATCTAGATGACAAACTAAATCGATTCGGTGGCTTTGGTATATAGATATAAGGCTCCGTCTGTCAACCATGCAAATCGATTTGGTTGCTCCGGCAACCAACAATGTCATTCTTTTCGTATCTGAGATGACTATTCAAACTGATTTGATGACTTATGTATCTAGATATAGGTCTTTATAAGATCTCGTCTGTCAATAATTTGGTGGCTCCGGCAACAGACAAATTTCTTTCATCCGATTACGCGATGATCAATCAGTGTTACTATTGATTCTTGTTTCGAACAATATCTCTTGTTCTGAACTACGTTGGTCTGATTCCTTTTCTAAGCATATATAGGAAGCCCTATAAAGGTCCGATCTCATATATGTGGGTTGAGTTTTGTGGTCTTCTCTGTATTTTCACTACAAAACTATGTTTTTTTAGGTGATGTTCGCCCCGCACGCAAGCCCCCTCACCAAAGGGCTTTGTAGATACCCATTTTTATAGTCTTTTTATTTATTAAATAATTGTTGGACTTTGTTATTAATGAAGGTTATATATTATTATGGGTGTAGGCCTAATAATAGAACTTAATTAATTTAATCCAGTCCATTAATTAGTACAGTCTAGCTTTCAATTCCTCAGTCCAATTTTATATTCTAGTAATATGGCTCATTCTAGTCCAATAAAGTTAGTCCAGTCTAGTCCAGTAGAAGAGTGTGATTTATTTACAAGATTTCATATTATTTGTGGTTTATCCTTAATGCAATTGATTAATCCATGCCTTATATAGAATAAGGGTAATTCCCGAATCTGGTACATCCCATCCGATTAAATTAGAGATAATTACCGAACTAGGCAGATAATATCCCAAAAGTTTAAAAAGTACTAAAATAATTGGATGAAGAGGCCAATTTTTGGACAAACCGGCTGTTAGTTGACTTTTCTTTGTTTGCAATTTCTATCAAATATTCAGTTTCATCTTATGATCATATATGAGATGGTCATAGAGTCTTTGGGCTACATTTCAAGGGACAACTTTTTCTCTCTAGAGCTTTTATACTATTTCTCTCATATAAGTGGTAGATCGTCTGTTAAGAGAATTCAACATTTCATAACTCATTTCTATATAGTTTTAAGTCACTTGCATTTTGGATCCAGCACAAAGTGTTCCCAAGTCTTCTAGGCAAGCGCATTGTCGAGGTATATTTATTACTTTCTAGGCTAGTTTAATATAATAGTCTAGATTGTTTTCCCTCCCAACGATCAAATTTTCATCATATACACTGTCAAAAAGAGTCTTTGATTTTATTTCTTAGTTATAATCTAAGATCGAAATGGAGGTCGCCACCCATAAGGCCCAGTCGAACTGTGATGGATTCGATTCTGGCTTGTATGACCAGATACTTGGGCCATTTGACCCATGCTATCAAATTCAAACCAATAATTCATAGTTAGAACTAGGGTTTGTTTTATGCATATTTATGTGTTTAAGCCAAAAATAAATAGCAATAAAGTAAAGACTGAAAGGGTATGGTCTAACACCTTGTCGTTGTATAACTTGGTCCCTAAACCTATTTTCCTATTTTCGATAGACTAGTTAGTCTTTGAACATTTTAGAGTTATTTTTAGGGTTTTTCTTATGTTCCTTTCATTTAGTACAATAAGATGATGACTCCAAGTTCTTTTTAGACCCTTTCATGGGTCCAAAAGGATATTTGCGAGGCAGTTTGCTACAGAGATTGCGTATAAAGGCTGCATGTTTAACCGATTCATTGAAGTGGCCAAAGTATTGAAACAAAGATTCATTCTGGTTTTTGCACAATGTTGAGCAGGCTTGCAGAGTTTTTTCATATAAATCAGCTGCTCACAAAGTGCTTCTGGAAGAGGTTTGATAACTGAGAGAATCAATGCATAAATGGGGAGGTAGAAACTTGAAGCATGCACGTGCAACCTTTCTAAGCTCATTGGAAAGGCTCGATACATGACAGAGTCTGACATTTATAACAGCATCATGATGGTCTAGAATTGGTAGACATGCTTTCACGGATTGATGCTGCCATCATACAAGTCCTATCTAGGCATCATAAAATTCGATGGTAATCTTGCCTCTCAATGGCTTTTGACATAGTATACCCGGTTGTGGAGAACAACCTCGGCGAGGCTCATCGAGGATGAAAAGGCTTCGATGGTGAAGAAAAACAATTATCTTCTCTGTGGTAGCAAGAGCCGCTTCCAATTAAATGTCTGTCTTCTTCCTAGTCTGGTAGATAAGTTTGATTTTACTTTATGTTATACCTCTTGTCATATATTGACTATAAGGGTAGATGTATGGGGTGATCAGAGGATGCAGCAATCAGATAGATTGCAGTGAGAACTTTTGGTTGATGCAGAGGTTACAGCTGAAGAAAACATGATTTATCAATGTTCTTTGAAGTTTATTGACCCTGTCTTTCAATTGATGGATCTCTTCCACCAGAATGTTAAGTTTTAAACAACAACCGGTTGATGCTATGATGCAAATCCTCTTCTCACGGAGTAAGTAGTCGCAAATGGCTCTGACGACGGCTGTTGTCCCGCGTGGTGCGTGCTAGACATCACATTGATGTGATGGTCTTCCGTTAGACTGGTGGTTAAATTAGTTTGGCAGTTACGCATTTCACGGTAATCGTGAGAACGATCAATTCAACATGTATAGCTTGATTGTTTGTGGTGATCCCGGTTTCTTTGCCAAACTTGAGATTTGTTAGAAGATGTGTCGATGTCCTTGATTCCTATCGTGGTCCCATGGATGGCGCTAATCCGTTGCTGCTACAAAATTGATCATGAACCATAACCTGGAATAATGACCTGAAAGTCAGAAAAAGAATGACTGTTAGGTAAGGTTCCGGGAGAGGAACTCTCTGATGTTTAAGTCAGAACACAACTACAGGATATAACTCTGGAAAGCAAGACCATTAATAGATTTGTGTGTGAATAGTTGTCTATATACTTGGGAGAGTCCCCTTACTATAGGCTTATGTATCAGAATCCCAATAGAATTAGGAGAGACGACTGACTTGAATCTTATCCTTGGGGATCAAGTTAGAGTTCTTTTAAAATCCTAATTTAAAATAATGACCATTCTTAGACTTGACCAAGTTTGACTAAATATGCCATGTGTCATCAAATGAATGGGATTTTATTTTTGCTATATCAGAAGTGAATCTTTGATATAAGACATGGTGGTGTGTAGTGGAACATGTCTAAGACCATGAATACCGTGTGTCTAAATTGTGAGGGTTATGACAATCCCAACAAGGTACATAACATTTTCTAAGGCATGATGGTAACTAATGGAATGTGTCTAAGTCCTTGAAGCATATGAAGACTAGAGTTACAATTTGTTATTTTTATCTTAGTTGCAATCTAGTATGCCAAATGGCTTTAGTTGATAACATTGACCATATATTGACTTACGATGTTCCTTTGACATTAGGGCGTGACTTTATTTAAAACACATTTATATTTTTTTTACCAGCGATAGACCCATGAGAATGCACAAGATTCAAGGAAAAAAAACCTCTTTATTATTTGCACTAAGAAATGGGAAGGAATACTTTCCGCAATTACTCAGAAAATGTTTTATTTGAACATTCGAATTTCACAAATATAAGAGTATGTGGGATTTGTCAGAGCATCATTGGCTATTTATATGAACAACACAAGATTAAGGTTACTTTTATCATTTATTCCCAAAAACTCAAAATTTGCAGTTAAAACGGTTACCTACTGTAACGCCCCAACTTAGGATTACCTTAACCCATCTGGAGTATTACGACACAATTGCTAATCACATCATCTGATAATACAACTCATTATAACTCACTTGGTAATTACAACATATCATACAAAATTAAAGAGTTAACTTTTACAAAACACACATAGCAAGCTCTCTGTCAGATCTCAGAGTTGACATACTGTACTATTTCAAGTACAACTTAATTTACAAATGTACAAGTGTCCCCTTGCCCCATTTTCTCACCGTGCCTCACACCTTTTCCTTGCCTTTCGAGGGACTGGCTCATTGATCTAACATATTATGGGTAAAAACACGTCAGCCCACTGGCTCAATAAGATAATCAAAGACATTTAATATAACTTTTAACTCAAGAATATTGATAATGCACGCTATTGCAATTCAATCACATTAAACAGTTCTACATGTGCACATTACACATATCACACATTCACTCACACTTGGTTGAGCATTACAAGAGTTTATCATTCCTGAATTCAGTCCCATCAATAGACCACCCTTATGTCACCACACCCGGGATATAAGTTCACAACCTTTGCCTTGGCCAAAGGCAAAGTAACCGAAAACAAATGAACACTGATACTGTCTCGGGTAGCAGTCAGAGATACAATTGTTCAGCTCATACGGTGCGCCGCTACTCAAACACAATCAAATCAACCCCTAATCATTTGAATGGGGTAACATAATAATCATCAATAATATATCAACCATCCCTTACAATGAAAGGATGTAACATGCTCATGTGCAAGCAAACAAGTCATTTCATACATGTAGTTCTTGTAATCTTCTTTACTCACCATAAAATTTAGCCATCAAATATTTAGTCACTTTCAGCATATGACATCATCTTCATAACATCTTGAACATGTAATGTAATCATTTATATTCAGCAAATGAACTCCAATTATAGAACTTAACAAACATGTACAAAACCATATTCTAATCATGTCTAGTTTAACATAATTTCATAATTCACATGTTTCATGTATTCCATAATCTGCAATATGTTAAACACAAATAGATTCACTTATTAACAAGTCTCTAACAAGTATTCAAAGTTTGACAAAGAATTCATACTAAAAGAATTACTCTAACATAGCGTATATCCATATTCGTATCTTAAAAGCCCATTAAAACCCTTTAACTATCTTACCTTAAAGAAAAGATGAAAGAACCAAAATTTTAGATTTGAAACACCTTCAAAATACTCCTCAAAACACCTTCAAAACATTGTTTGAGGCTCATAGAAACTTTCCAAATCAACTGCTTAAGATTCCCTTTAAAAAAACAAGCATTAATTCTAGATTTTTTAAGGTTTTTCGTTGATTTTCTTGCAATTTTCTCTCAAAAACGAGGTAAAAAGATTTAAGCATGTCAAATTAGGTCTTTTTAAATCAAATTAGAAGCAAATAGAAGGTGTCAAGTGGAGGTGAAGAGGTGGAGAAGTCAAGCACGACGAGACTCTAAGCACGAGGTGGCAAGACACGGTTGTGCCACCTAGCAAGCACGATAAGGCTCGAAGCACGACATGTAGCGATAGTATGTTGACACGTCACAAGCACGAGGTGGCACAATTCTGTGCAAAACAATTCACAGGCAGTCCGGTCAACAACCAGTTCGTCCCAGCTAGAATTGTTTATCATTTTTTTTTGTTTCCAACTGTTATAAAAATATTTTTGGTTATTCCAAGTGATTATTTAAAGTTTCTATACATCAAATACTCTTTTTCACTTCTAGCACTTCGTTCACCTTCTTAGACAATTTACTCAATTCAAGGTGTTTAACATTTAAACATACATTCAAATATGTTATCAGGCATAGTTCATCATAACCATCTTCACATAGAGTGACGCATCTAATCATACTTAAATATGTAATCACAACATATGAAATGTTGGGTTCTCACACCTACTGCTCACCACCAAGAAATCACTGGTCAATAACATCAACTAGTTGTTACCCAAACATATTGAGACCATTGGTCCATAAAGATGGTGATTAGACAAGAAATTTACCAAACTATGTGGTTGATACAGTCTGTTGATACCGGTCCCCGCATCGCAAAAAATATTTTGAATTCTTAAATAGTTTAGCTCAATCTAGCAGTGGTTGCCACTAGCTGAGACTGAAATCATTTGAGGAATCTATTTATTTCATAGCCATAGAACATTATGGGAGCTGATTCGTTGACCGCCCGGGCAAAATGGGCTAAGTTGCCCGCGCTATCTGGCCGTCCATCCTTGGCCCAGATTTTTTTAAAAAAAAAATAGTATGTTTGCCACACAGTCTGGTGGACGGATCTTTTGACCAAAATACCCTTTGTTGCCCGTCCGCTACACAGTGTAGCGGACAACTTTTTGACCCTGACAATTGTCAGTCAAAAATTCATCTGTCACACTTTGTAGCTGACGAATTTTGGCTGACAAGTGTCGCATCTTGTCCCCCTCCGTCTGCCAGACAGTGTGGTAGACGGCTTGGCAGATATACCTAAATTTTTGGTAATTCCCGGCTCTTCTTCCATTTTCAGCTCTTAAGCTCCACTTGCCTCCATTTTCAGCTTCCTTTAAGGTCCTGGCGTCAAGTAACAAAGCTTCAAGCTTAACTCAAGCAAGGTAAGTGAGTGAATGGTGAATTGTTTTTTTGGGTAAAATGGTAAAGTTTTTTTTCGATGTTTATATAATTTTTTTGATATTATGTTTGTTGTATTTATCAGCTATTCATCAAAGTAATTTTAATTTGTTATGTTCAAGAAATTAATTATTGTTAAATTTGCATTTTTTAAGATTATGTTTGTTGTATTTGGCATGCTAAATTGGTCTGTTCATCAAAGTTATTTTGATTTGTTATGTTCAAGAAATTAAGTTGTTAATTTTAAGAAATTAATAATTGTTAATTTCAATTTTTCTCAAGATTATGTTTGTTTTATTTGTCATGCTAAATTGGTCTATTTATCTAAGTAATTTTGATTTGCATGCCTAAAAATGTTACAATCTGATAGTTAAACGTAATTTATTTCTACATAGGTTTTGTTTCACAATGTCTGATTTCGTGTCAAGCTCGAACACCCAATAGATGTTAGTGATCCGTATCTAGGGCGAAAGTTTCGAACATTGGAAAAAGCATGCGACACCCTCAACCCTGGTGACATCATCGAGCTGAGTTATCGATCATAATCACATTCAAAACCCTGTGCTGAATATAGAGCAACTACATCCTCATACTCATACATCATTAATAGACGCTCCAAAATGCGTCCTTACAAAAAAATTTCTTACAAACATACATCGTACTGCAGCCGAAGACTTTCAGGTCTTTAAACAATATGAATGTTTACAACCTAATATACGACCGTAGTCGTAGGACTCTTATCAACCTATCTCGCAACTCAATTTTTATCCCACCATTCCTAGCTGGTCTTACCTCACATAACTGATCCCCCTACTCAACTTTTCTAGCTTGTTTCTTTTTTCCTTTCTCGAGGGTTCTCCTTGATCAACCTTATAGCCTGCACAATACAACATAAGGAATGAGCGCAAATCGCCCAGTAAAGACAACATGAGGAGTATCGTGTACAAATGATACTAGAGACTCGGAGGAATAATAATCATCTCAACGATAGCAATGAATCAAGAGTTTCAATAAATTTTCGACATCAGTATAATTGTCAAACGATGCTTTCTTTCGTCAGACTGAGCGGCTTCAAGGCCCAACAGAACATCATCATTTCAACTTGGACAAGGACACGACATACATTGACTATGCAAGTGTAATGCAAAAGAAAACAATAAAGCAAATATTAATCATAGGAAACGTACATAGTAAAAATCAACAACATCAATTAAAATCAATTGCAAATGCAGACTCGATTTGACTCGATTGACAGACTCTAGTGCGCTTCATCTTCCTTGTCAGTTACTTAATTTTTCACTGACTACCAGTTACTTTATTTTTACTGTCACCATTTACTCCATTTTCACTGGTATTCAACTCATTGATGCCCCATTGCATGGGGTGTTCATCTCATTCTCAGGTAGTTTAAGAGAGACATTGTCAACAAAAGGGGACTCACCATGAGTGTTTGTCCATAACCGCGTTACAGCTAAACAGCGGTGCTTCATCAACGGGGCAGACTAAGGGAAAATTATTCCACCTTATGTCCTCAACAACACAACTCAACAAGGAATACCAGATTAAAAGATCAACCAGTGTTCTAACCTAACAACAAGAGTTCAACGTAACATCATAAACAGGGCGGACTTGGGAGAAGTATTCCGCAAGCGACAATGTTCTTACATAAGAGAAATGTCAGTTATCAATAAGTGCCGACATTTCACAACAACAATGCAACGATCTCTACAACATCATCATCAACGACAGGGCGGACTCGGGAAAAGTTTGCCACAAGTCCCCAATGGTGTTCTAACAAAGAAGAGATATCGGCTATCAATAATTGCCAACATCTCACAACAACCACACAACAACCCCTATACAATATCACCACCAACGTCAGGTATGCTAATCGAGTCTAATCATAGCATACTAGAACACGCTCATCCTCGTTAAATTCTATCAACAGGGCGGACTGAGGGAATTATTCTACCCTAAGTCCTTAACAGCACAATTCAAATATACATATACCGATCACAATGACTACCGGTGTCAACTCATAACAACAAGAGTCCAACATAAAACGTCATCAACATGGTATGCTAATCGAAACAATGAATTAGCATAATAGAACCTCATTATCCTTACCTGATTGGCTTATAGCCGAAGTAACTCGCAATTTCTGATCGCAAAGAGCTGCATCACCTAGTCAAATCATACCCTGCTTGTTAGTC
This sequence comes from Escallonia rubra, assembly GCA_033065855.1. Lineage (NCBI taxonomy): Eukaryota > Viridiplantae > Streptophyta > Magnoliopsida > Escalloniales > Escalloniaceae > Escallonia > Escallonia rubra. Next base: position 257,717 of record JAVXUO010000415.1, on the reverse strand, counting down.
ATCATTCAACATACACACACTCTTTATTCTACCCCTTCCCACTTAACCGTTCATAGTGTCTTACGACAACTTGTTAATCCGATCCGATAACCGGATCATTAACCGAGCCTTATCGACGCCTCCACAATAACCACTCCCATTATTTAATGTATTAACATCATTCCTCACTTCCCACCACTCCGGACGCTGAATAACGTGCGTTCCTAAAAATTTGGCGTCAACATGGCAAATTATCAAAATACCCCCCTCTGGACGGTAAATTATCAAAATACCCCCTGAGGGTTCACTACCACCCCAACACCCCAGATCTACTTCAAAACAACCTTTCAGGTGTTTTACAATTCTTTTCGGACTAACAAGTCCCCTGAAAATTTTTACCGAGAAAATTACCAAAATACCCGTCTCTAGGCGACAATTTACCAAAATGCCCCATGAGGGTTCCGGCACCAGAAAAATCTCAAAATCACTTTAAAATGCTATTTTAAATGTGTCGAAGTCATTTTTGAGCTAAAAATAATTTTAGAACATTTTCGCCCGAAAATCCCGAACCGGTGCCCAGACCGAGAGCTTAAAAGCTTGTTCGGCCAAAAATAGCTAATGACTTCGGGACGACTCGTAATTTTGGGAAATGAAACTTCTCAGCATCCTAAGATCCCCATAAAATTTTCGTGCAAAACTGCATTCGTTTAATATTTTAAATTTCACTATAAAGTTCCAAAACCACCGCATTTGTTAACCAAATTCCCGACCTCAGAAAAATATGAATTGTTTCCACGATGTAGGTCTCTTAAAAATAATTGGGGTCTTGTTTTTGCACTTTGGCTAAATCTGACCCTAACTCTTTTTAAAAATTCGAATTTAAACTGATTACTTAATTTTCATCTTTAGTGACAAAAACAGTCACTATTCACATCAGCACACACACTTGTTCACCTTCACACACACACACACTCATCTTCCTCCTCCAACCTGTTGCATACCTGGGTGCACACTCCTCACACTCACGCGTGGATTTCCTCATCACATTAATATACACCCAATTCATGCCCCAAACTCATTTTCATACATCAATTTCGCACAATTAAACACCATCCATCCATACCCATTAGCAACTCGAAGAACACACACTAACACACCCTCCACCACACCCCGAACACACACCTCCCATGAAACCCTAATTATCTTCTCTTCATTCTCCATTTTAAGCTTTCATCTACATTAACTATAACAAAATTCATCACAATTCTTCTCTCTCCCACCCACATATACAACCGAAATACACACACACATATATATATATATATATATATATATATATATATATGTATGTGTATGTATATGTATATGTATACTATACATATTCAACCGAATTTCAACCAAAATTCCCAAAATTTAGGGCTTGAGAGGAAAGGATTACCCCGTCGATTTTAGGTTTTGTCTTCCTTTAATTCTTCTACTTCTTCCTCTTTCTTTCCCCCTTTCTTTCTTCCCTTTTTTCTTCCTCTTTATGTTGTTCTGCTCCTGTGCTTCAGCCATGTTCTTGAGTTTCTCTTATTTCTATTTTTCACCCCAAAGTTTCCCTTTTATATTTAACCCCATTAAATCTTATCCCAAAAGAGTTTATAATTTCCAACTTTGAGTCAGCTAAAAACAACCAGGAGGTGGCCATCGTGCATGATCTGATTTCTCCAACTTGTGACACATTTTACAAACTTTCAAAATTTGCACTTTGGGCCCTCAAATTTCCAAAATTGCATTTTGGCCCCTCGACTTTGGGAAATTACAACTTAACCCCAAAATTCCACTTCCTAACACCCACTCATCATCAAAATGACGCTACTTAATAGCATATGCATCTCGTTCACCATATTTTTTAAAATTACATTTTTGCCCCCTAACTTTTCAAAATGACACTTCAACCCGCAAGGCCACACTAACCCCTTATTTAGCTCCCTAACACTTAATCATCATCAACATATTGCTACCTAATAAAAATAGCACCTCTTAATTAATCAAGCTCACGGTTAGATTAATTTTTGGTATTTTTAGGGTATCACACGATCCCCCCTTAAATAAAATTTTGTCCTTGAAATAGGGACAAACCTCATTCTGTAACTAGATGCGGACATTACTACCGCGTTAGCGCCTCAGGTTTTAACTCTGACCACCTGCATTAACATAACATCTTTTCCTCTCTATCAATCACCTATGTCAGTGCCTCTTAGTACGATATATTATCTCGAACTTCAACCTGTTCCAACTAGATCCCATGCATAGGATTGGGATCATACTTCCTCAACATTGATACGTAATACACGTTATACAATCAACTCGATCCCTATTTAGATCAAGCATGTATGTTATCTTCTCCATCCTAGAGAGGATTTTAAACGGTCCGATGAACCTCAGACTTAACTTTCCCTACTCTCGGAATTACATGATTCCTTTCCACGGTGACACTTATAAAATTTACTAGGTCACCTACTTCAAACTCCAACATCCTACGCCTCTTGTCAGCATAGCTTTCCTGCTAATTCTGCGCAGTAAGATTTCTCTCTTGGATATCGATCACCTTGTTTTTTTTTCTTTGCACAGTTTCGTGCGAGACAGCCTTTGTTCCCCAACTAGATCCCCACAAATTAACATGCAACATTTTCGGTTAAGGATATCTGTCCACCCCAATGCTCTGCAAAAATGAATAATGCAGACCTTTAACTCTCTTACAATATTTATATCATACGTCCTGATTGGCCACCCGTTTGAGGAAATAGGCCGTCCTTGTGGTTAACTTCGTTTTCATTTCTTCTTGAAAATCTTTCCAAACTCTAAAGATGAACCTTACATCTCTGACGGACACAATAGTTACTGGAACTTCATAACAACTAACTACTTGCTTAACATAAGTTTGGGCAAGTCGTTAAAAAAAATATTCTTCCCGGATAAAAAAAAATTGGGACGTCTTAGTCAACCTACCCACTACAACCCAGATGGATGTATATCTCTTAGTTGTTCGTGGTAACCTTAACACCAAAATTCATCATAATGTGCCCCTTCCACTCAGGTGCAAAGAGTGGTTGCCACTATCTGGCGATCTTCTTATGATCTACTTTTACCTATTAGCAGGTTAAACATCGGGATACAAACTTTTATATATAGGTGGCAATGGACGGGTTGGGTTGGGTTGGGTTGGGTCAAAGAATTATGGGTCAGATATGGATTGGGTTAAAAACGGGTCCAGCATGCCTTGGGTTGGTGCGGGTTGGGTCGAAAACGGGTCAGTCATTTAGACCCGACCCCACCCATTAGTTTTTTTTTTTTGGGTCTTCTCTATTTTTTCCCTTTGCAATTGATATTGTTATCATGAAGAAGGTATTTCCATCCCATTATATTACAAATTAACAAAAAACTAATTAACACATATTGCAAACTAAAACTACTAAAAGGGAAAACATTACTTTTACATAGTTAAAGTTTCATGAAACCCAAAACACATGACAGTCTTTACATTTGCAACCACACAACTACTAATTTCAATGAATCTGCATGGCCACTGCAGAGAAGAGAGTCAAATGCTGATGAGACCAATCAAAGCAAACTATCTGAATCCTATCAACTTATTCAAAAGCTTTCATCCGTTCCTCTATCTACTCATCAGTACCCTGTAGGATACTCGCAAGTGCCAAATCCTGCAAAGACAAGAAGAAAAGCCGCCCAAACTTAGTCCAAGATGAAGCAACTGAAGGAATTTGAAATGAACAATTCAGTGCTCGCAAATACCACCTCCACGGCCACTGATAAAGCAGTTGTATTTCAATGAATCTCATAGATGCTACTGAAATGCAACTCCTGAAAACATTTCATTACATAATGCCAAGTTATCCAGGTTTTGGTTCCCTTGCTTTTTGTTGTTCCCAATCCATATCTAAAAGTGTCAAGCTAAAAATTCAAACAAAAGAAAGAAAGTAAAACTGCCTCTTAACATTGATGATTGCCTTCGTTATCATAGCATCAAACCGAAAGTTTCCTAATTATCCTAGAAATAAAGTACAAAGGCGGAGTATATATGATGTCTAACATGCTTCAGACACGATTTCTTGACAATTTGAAAAAAGTTTTGTGATTAAGGTAATTTATTTCAAGTCACATATCAATTGCATTCAGTTTAGTGTAATTTAGGAGTAGATTATCAAGTGCAACACTTAGAAGTCCTTGAAGTCAAGTAAAGCAAGCAAGAGAACTCTGAGATTTGTGTCCCCAGAGCTCATAATTGCTTTATAAGATATCAGTGAGAAACTCCTAACCATACTCACAACACATGTTAATTATATTTTCTGGGGATATAAAGCAAAAACACATCTTATTGCTAATTACCTGATGATTGCCAGCAGCACATTGGATCTCGCACAGTTCCAAAGGCAGTGATTCATAAGCTCTGTCTGTTTCCAAACAATCTCGCGTAGCCTTTTCTTTGCTGCATGAGGACAATTCTAGCAACAACATTAGTCCAAACACATTAGTAATAAGAACAACTGTGAACTGATGCATTGGGAATGAAATGACAAAACAATTTGAAAAGAACACTGCTGAATGTGAAGGAATCACTGAAAAATAAGTGAAAGCACCTATATTTTGTCTTCAGAATGTGAAGGAATCACTGAAAAAGGACATTAGAGAATACCAAGTATGAGTTTTTGGGGCTGTAGAGAGGGTAAACAACTTATTTTCTATTCCAACTGCATAATGAAATAGAAAAGTTAAAGTCAGCCATCATTATCATAGCATCAAACTGAAAGTTTCAATGATTAATAGCATGTAACGATAAGTTTATCAAATTAAAAAAGGTAGTATCCTGGTCCTTTTTTAGGAAGAGGAAGAAGCACTAGAATCTAAAGAAGAAGATCTAGGGAAAGGGGGAAGACTACACAGATCAAACTCCAAGTATGCCTTGTTGTCATCTTTGGTATCACCTGCATTAATAACATTGATTAACAACAATAATTACCAAGATTGCATGACTATAATACAACTTAGGGACATACTACCTTGTGACCCGAAAAGCCAATCATTGGTGCAAATCAAAGCTTGAACGTTTTCCAGGGTAAGTGAAGAGCGATATTGATCTAAGACCCTCCCTTCAATGCTGAAAGCTGCTTCAGAGGCCATGGTAGAGATAGGGATACTCAAGACGTCTCGAGCTATCCGTGCAAGCTCCGGAAAATGATACTCAACCGATCGCCAATACTTCAAAACGTCCAAAGGCAGCTTCCAATCAAGGCAAGACTCCTCTAAGTACATATCCAGCTGCGACTTCTTCACCCCGACCCCAACTTCGTTCTCAAAATTGTCAAAATTGGCCATCTCATCGTTACGTCCACTACCAATAACATGAGAGATACTTGAACCGGATGCTTGAACATCACTTGCTGAGGGCATAGAATAAAGGCTAACATACTCATCATATATATATTTAAGATCATCAAGGATAGCCTTACTCTTACTTTTACCAACTGTAGACCCATAAAGCTTTTTTAGAGAGAACTCAATCAGCTTCATTTTATACCCGGGGTCAAAAACTGCAGCAATCGAGAGTATTCCACTAAACTCGGACCAATATTTGTCAAAATTTTCAAGCATTTCTTTGGCCATGCATTTCAAGAAATCATCACCTTTGTCTAGAGCACGTTGCAAATGTAATTGAATCCTCCATACACCATGAAAATAGAGATTTGCCGTTGGATACGTGGTTCCTGAAAACATGTTTGTAAGATCATAAAACAACTGTAAAAAACGTGAAATGGTTTCAATCCTAGCCCACTCTTCACTTGAAGGGCAAAGTTTATAGCTTGGGTCTATCAATTGAAATGAGAGAAGGCGGAACGGAATGACAAAGCTCTCTCGAGCATAAGGTAAGTCGAATTCCAACGAGTTGGTACATCTTGGCGCAAACGTCTAGGCCCTTCCAATCCTAAATCCTTTAAACACTCAGCAAACTTCTCTTTCCTTAGCTGAGAACTTTTGATGTACTTCACACTCTCTCGAACTTTATAGACTGATTTGTCCATTTCTTTCAACCCATCTTGCACAATCAAGTTCAGGATATGCGCACAACATCGAATTCTGCCTCTAAGAAGCCTTATGCCTTTCAAATTAAACAAAGTCTCGTAGGTATCAGAAAATGTAGTGTTAATGCTTGCATTATCCATGGTCAGAGCACATATTTTGTCTTTAATCCCCCACCCACTCATTAAATCACCAAACTATTTTGAAATGGCAGGACCCGTATGTGGAGCCTCGACATAAACAAAGTTCAATATATTTTTGTGCAGCTTCCAATCCTTGTCTATGAAATGAGATGTTATACACATATAACCATCAGTTGTAATTGATGTCCAAAAATCTGACGTGAGACTTACTTTTCCCGATAAAGACTTATTTTCTCTGTGTGAAACACATTTAAAATGTCGGCCTTCGCAGTGTTACGTGAAATATGCTTCACATTTGAATTTAGAACTGAATGCACCTTCCGAGTGCCTTCATGTTCGACATAAGAGAATGGATATTCATGTTGAATAATGGACAACGCTAACGCTTCACGATATTCTACTTGGTTGCACCCAACAGATCTTACTGCACCTCCACTTGTACTTTTTGCAAAGAACTCAAGTACCTCATGACTGTTCCTCGAAGGGCATTGACTCCGTAAATGGCGTCTCATATTAGACGTTCCATGAGAACTACCAGCAATGTAAAATTTTTGGCAATACTTGCACTCTGACACAACTTTACCCTCATCTGTTGTACTCTTGATATAAAAACTCCATACTCCTGACTTCGTTGTTACGTGAGCTTCTTCGAAGTCCAAAGTATCCTCAGACGTAGTCGACATTCTTTCAAAAATAGATTTAAAAACATATTCAAAAATAGATTTAAACAGATTCTCTGGGGGTTTATGTTCTCTGTTAAATGCGGCAACAGTGGTAGGGAATGCCGCTCAGGTGAAGAGAGAAGCTGGTGGGTACGGCACCGGAGATGGTGATGGTAGTCGCTCATATCTGTTGGGTTGTGACGGTGAAGAGAGGAGTTGTTGGGTACAGCGCCAGAGATGATGATGGTAGATGCTCGGATATGTTGGTTGCGATGGTGAAGAGAGAGGATTTGTTGGGTACGGCGCCGGAGATGGAGATGGTTGGGTTGCGGTCTTGCAGAGATGGTTGGTCGGCGACGACGACGAGCTGCTAGGTTGCGGTCTTGCACAGATGGCGATCGTCGTCGGCGACACCGAGCTGTTGGGTTGCGGTCTTGCAGAGATGGTGATCGTCGTCGGCAGATGGTTGGTCGTAACTCGTAAGTGTTGATTACAGATTAGGGATTTTCTTTTGTTTATATATCAACCCATTTGGACCCGCGGGTCGAGCCACCCGACCCACCATAACCCTTGTTTATATCAGTAACCCAAATCATACCCGCGGGTCGAGCCACTCATCCGACGGGTTGATTTGGGTTGACTCGCTGAAGCTAAAAACAAGTGGGTTAGGTTGGGTTGTATAAGTTGGGTCATATTTTGCCAGCCCTACTTTTATATATCTCACTTCATGCTAGGCCACCAAAATTCTTTGGGCCGTAAGTTAGGGTACATTTTCATCTCCCCTAAGTTAATCGACACTTAAAACTATGAGTACCCTTCACAATTTTTTCTCTCAATTCATCACTAGGTGGAACACATATCCGACCTTCACATTCATAATTACCATCCTCGTCCCCATCAAATTTTCTTTTTCATTCCTTTCTGATTCCCACTAGGCCTCAACATCCTTTCATCTTGGCCTTAAGCTTCCTTGATTTAATTAATGTACGCTGGTCCAATTTCCATGTGAAGCAAACTATTACTTCCTTTTTTCCTTACTCGAACTTTGATTTCGAGTTGTTCACATTCTTATTAACTTGGCATAACAATCATCGCAGTCCATTTTCTCCAACAGGGCATCTTAGAGCGATTGTCACTAACTCCCTGGTAGCCTCTGACGGAGCTTAGGAAGCTACTAATCTCAACGCCGATTTTTACGACGTTCCTATTTGCTACCTTTTCAACTTTCCCCGAATCTCCTAAGCTGCTTCCGCATCAACCCCATACATCCAGATTTCTTAGTCAAAATTCACATTCCTCGAACTTGACATACAACTTAGCTTTCTTAAAATTTGTCAAACTTGCCACTGCTCAAATTCTTCTTTGCCTTTTGTAGCATCCTTAAGGTCACCAATAAGGTGACGACACGATGATCAAGTGCTCTCAAAAACTTGATTCCTCAAATTCATAGACGCCACAAGGGCATTAATTAATTCACATGACATCACCAAGAATTCATAATGCATGTCTCTGTTTCTAAAGACAATCTTGACAACTTCATCCTTTCTTATTCTTAACTAGTGAAGTCCCGTTTTAAGATCAATCACAGAAAGAAAACATTTAACACCCTGCAATTGATCGACATATCATCTAGGTCAGGAATGAGTAATTATTCATAATTGTCACCTTAATCAGCTTCTAATAGCCAATACATAGTCTCATAAACCCCTATTTTCTTTTTACTTCAATGACCATCACCCTCCTTTAGAGCACCTCCGTTCAATATACCCTGGCTGTTGACATTTGAAACAGCCTCTTTTGCTTCATCTTAAACATTAGTTCAGTGACTTGCTCTAATACTTAAGACATGCTTCACTTGCCTTAGCATAGTTCACACCCTCGTGCCTCAATCCACATCATCTACATTTTTTATCTCCTCCTCTTTGTCCTGAACTTTTTCCGGACTGTTTATCATGTACTTGCTTCTTAAAATTCTTTCCACTTTTCCAGTTTTGGTTCTGGATTCTACCACATTTCCATCCTCGCACCCTTCTTTCTCCCCAGACCTCCTCATTCTCTGCCTCCATGACTTAGTTTTTTCCTACTACTCTCATAGCAATTCCCCATTAGAACCCCTTACCTGTCCCTTTTTAAGGATTATTTTCTAACTCTCCTCATTTTATCCCACTTTCCAAATTTTTCTGTCATCACCTGATAAGGGCAAATAGGCCACCTCACCAGATTCCCTGACATCCTTTTCCGCCTTTCTATCCTTCCACTTAGCACGAGAAACGTGTCTCCAACTTACTCTGTAATTTAAGCCAAAAATATTTATCCTCAACATGTTACTTGTACCTATTCCGGGCAACGTAGGCCAAACAAGCTACCCTCCTCAACTTGTTTTGCCCGTTCTCAACAACTTGAAACTCCTCTTGTACATATGACTAGCAAAAATAATCTTTTTGATGTTTTCCCACATCTTGTTACTTCAACTATGTTCTCCATCTCTCAAATTCACGTAGTTTTCTACACTAGACCATTTCCCTCCCATGGGATTTCACCCGGGCAGGCATCCTGAGAGTCTCGAGATCTACACTATTTTCTTTCTTTTACTCGGGCAGTCATAATAGCAGCCACCGGGTGTACTTTTAGAACTCCCACGATCTTTGGTAGAAGTCTCACTAGCTCTTTCTTAAGGTCTTCTTGACCTACTACAACTCCATGTTTATTCATTCCACCTACATCCTCGACATTCACCATAATCACTTCTATTGAGGGCCCCTCTCGATTGGGAACCCTCTCTCTCTTTCCGAGGAAGGAGTAGCACGATAATTAAAATTGCACACCATAATATTAACATTCACGCTCAAACAACTAATGATTTTTCATCAGTAAACGACATTTTTCTACAATAATATGTAAATGATACTAGTTCCCATCACCCTTCTCCTTCTCAATAACAACTTTAGGTTTGATTTCAAAAGCGAACTCCACCCCTACTCGTACACCCTATCAACCTAAGAGAAGCCATAACCTTTTCGACAATCTGCATACTGGTGTCCATCGTCTCCATTAATATATAATTCGATACTTACTTCTTATCCTTTCATTCAATTTGCAGTCTCTCTATCATTTAGTTAACACCGCTTGTTTGGGACTCGAACTGACTTGTCGATCAGTCCCTTTTTTCCTCATCACTTGGAAGTATTTTCTCTTCCAAAAGTCCATCAAAACTCTACTCATTCTCACTCTCGGCTCCTCATTTCTTCATTCCAAGTTCACACAATAAAAGTGTTCAACCTCATCTATCTTCCCAGTGGTTCCTACAAATTTACTTTCTACTAGACCTTCATCTGGTTCTTTCAACCCTAATTTCATCTCGTTTACCTTCTCATCAGGATCCTTTTTTGAGATTTGACACCACAACCTTATCATCATCAAACCATTCTTCTAAAGCTAGGTCAACCAGCTCTTTCTTCCTTTCCCTGCAGGAATGCTAAGGTCATGAATAAATATGCCTTAGCCACGCTCTACCCACATATCTTAACCATTTTCCTAGTTCGGCCAAGTCATCAAGATTCTTCTTCTACTCCTCTCATCGACAACTTAGGCCGTCCACCAGACACTTCGAAAGTCTACAGAATCATTTGCCTAAGCTCTGATACCAACTTGCGACACCCTTAACCCTGGTGACATCATCGGGCTGAGACTCGGAGCGTAAATCGCCCAGTAAAGACAACACGAGGAGTATCGTGTACAAATGATACAAGAGACTCGGAGGAATAATAATCATCTCAACGATAGCAATGAATCAAGAGTTCCAATAAAGTGTTCACATCAGCATAATTGTCAAACGATACTTTCTTTCGTCAGACTGAGCGGCTTCAACTCCCAATAGAACATCATCATTTCAACTTGCAAACATTAATCATAGGAAAAGTACATAGTAAAAATCAACAACGTCAATTAAAATCAATTGCAAATATATACTCGACTAACAGACTCTAGCGCGCTTCATCCTCCTTGTCAGTTACTTAATTTTTCACTGACTACCAGTTACTCCATTTTCACTGGTATTCAACTCATTGATGCCCAATTGCATGGGGTGTTCATCTCAGTCTCAAGTAGTTTAAGAGAGACAATGTCAACAAGAGGGGACTCACCATGAGTGTTTGTCCCTAACCGCGTTACATCAGCGCACGAATTGCAAGGTCAAGATGTTCGTAAGCCATAAACCCAAGTAAGATCATTGGCTTATTACTAGCTTGGAATTGGTACACAATCACCCGTTAGTAACCCCTTCGAAGGTGAGTCAGATGTATCAACACAAGAAGACGGGTAAGGTCACAAGGAGCCTGATTCACACAATGAGTAATGCGCGGATAGGACCTACCGACATTGTTAATGTTCTTACTAAACAGGTTGGGGGAATTCAGAATCTAAACTTTAACACGACAGACGTTCGTAACGCGGTTCGAACTCAAAGACGAGCCACGTATGACCTCAATGATGCTCAATCCACAATGAGCCTATTGAAGCGGATGCAAATGGAGGATCCGTAGTTTACCTACGATTATAAACTTGACGACAAGCACCGAGTACCACAAATTTTTGGGTCAACAGCCGTTTGAGACTTGCTTATAAGCATTTTGGGAATGTTGTGACTTTCGACACCACATATCGTACCAACAAGTACTTGATGCCGTTCACTCCTTTCACGGGCGTTAATCATCATTATCATTCCATCCTGTTTGGGTTCGCTTTGTTAAGGGACAAGAGCGAAAGTTCTTTTGTATGGTTGTTTAAGACGTGGCTAGAAGCCATGAATAACAAAGCACCTAAAGTTATCATCACCAATCAAGATTTGGCAATGAAGAAGGCTATTGCTACCATCTTCCCAAATACTCGACACAACTTGTGCACTTGGCACATAAGCAACAAATACCCTGAATGTCTGCATCACGTGTATGCAAAGTATCCAGACTTCAAATAAGATTTTGACAGGTGCGTTAACAAGTCGTTAACGATTGAGGAATTTGAAGAGAGGTGGGAAAAGCTTGTTCAAGATTACTCATTGCAAGACCACGAGTGGCTCCAACACTTGTATGAGCTCAAAGAGCAATGGATTGGCGTTTACACGAGAATGTATTTTTCTACGGGCATGAAAATGACGGGCATGAGTGAATCTATGAATGCCACGTTCGATAGTTATGTAGGACAACTACAAATTTGAAGAGTTTCATCACATCCGCCCAAAAAATAGTTGCACAGTTATTCGTGAAAGAAAGGAATGCGGACTTTGCAAGCACATACAAACAAAGGACAAGGTTGCATGAGACCCTATTGGAGGTGAATGGTGCAAAAGTCTATATGAAGGAGATGTTCATGGAATACCAAATGGAGCTGCAGAAATCAGGAGGATACAGTATGAACAAGATGGGAGAAAAGTCTACACGCGAGTACGAGGTTTATTCGTTAGTGAACGACCTCACCCTTGAGAAGGTCCATAGACTGTATACGGTGAGCCATGACACAGAGACAGATTCGGTGACATGTGTTTGTAAGAAATTTGAGTTCTGTGGCATGCTGTGTAGACACATTCTGCGGTTTTTCACTCAAAAGAATATCAAGGCAATCCCTGATATATACGTCTTACCGCGGTGGACTAAGGTTACAAACAGGTTGCATGGTACCATTGCCTTTCCGGAGCATCCGTGTACTGACTTTGAAGAATCAGAGACATTGCAGTTTAATCATCTGGTGACAATATTTACACGTTTGTCCGTAAAGGGTGCTGCTACAATGGCCGGATATAAACATCTCTGTGAGATAGCGGAGCAGCAAGAGCCCATCATCGACCATTTTGAAGTAGCCTCAGTCACCAATGTGGTTGACACTGAACCTACCCAGGGATCAGAAGATGATGCGCCGGTTGAGGAAGAAGACAATGATATTTGGCCTTTGGATCGAATTATATCGTAAACGAAAGGCCGCAAGAGATCTACACGGATGAAGAGCTCTATTGAACAAGCAACTCAACCTAAAAAGCTGAGAAGGTGTGCATTGTGCAACAAAATTACCAACCATGACAAGCGGAACCATTACAAGGCACTGGGGATAAGTCCAGGTGGTTTTCAAGATGAAGAATAAGATGATGCCGAACAAGATGATGTCGAAAAAGATGTAGTGGACCTTTAGTCTAATTTTTTTTTTTTTTGTAATAATGTTTTAGGAGCCATCATGTCTGTTGGCGTATTTGAATTGTAGACTTTGTAATAATCCTGTTGGCATTGTATTTGAATTGTACACTTTGTAATAATCCTAGATGTTTATTCAGATTCAAATTTTACCGTACCATTTGGTTATTCACGAATTGTGTTTCTTTACCATCTCAATTTTAAAGTATTCTTGCAGAAACATTACACTCCAACACTTAGAATATTTTTGGTGTTTTAAACCGTCTGCTAGACTGTGTAGCGGACGGTGTAGCAGAAAACATTACACTCCAACACTTAGAATTTTTTTGATGTTTTATACCGTAGCGGACGGCGTAGCAGAAACACTTAGAATATTTTTGGTGTGCTATACCTTCCGCTACACTATGTAGCAGACGGTGTAGTAGAAACATTACACTCTAACACTTAGATTTTTTGTGTTTTATACCGTCCGCTACATTATGTAGCCGACAGCGTAGCAGAAACACTTAAAATATTTTTCATGTTCTATATCGTTCATTACACTATGTAGCGGACGGTGTAGCAGAAACATTACACTCTAACACTTAAATTTTTTTTTTGGTGTTTTACTCTATCCGCTACACTATGTAGCGGACGGCGTAGCAGAAATATTACACTCCAACACTTAGAATATTTTTAGAGTTTTAAACCGTCCGCTACACTGTGAAGCGGACGGTGTTTTATACCGTCCGCTAGACTATGTAGCGGACGGCGTAGTAGAAACATTACACTCCAACACTTAGAATATTTTTGTTGATTTATTCCGTCTGCTAGACTATGTAGCGGACAATGTAGCAGAAACATTACACTCCAACACTTAGAATTTTTTTGGTGTTTTACTATGTCCGCTACACAGTGTAGTGGACGGCCTAGCAGAATATTTTTGGTGTTTTAGCCGTCTGCTACACTTTGTAGCGAACGGAGTAGCAGAAACACCTAAAAACGTTTCCATCATTTTTTTACGCACCTTCAACCTGTCTCAAGAAGGGCAAAAAAATCACAACACACAAAATTCTTAACCACAACACAAATATCTAATTCACATTGACTTTCATAAACAAGGGAGATAATCGATTTTACGGTATAGACGCTTATGACCTCCCCCTCTATGCCCTGCGGTAATGATTCCTCTGGCATTACGACCTTTACCACAACGATGCTGTCCATAGATCAAATTATTTCGTGGATTGGATTTCACTTGACTGTCTACGGTTCCATTGCGTGTGCTCGGATCAAATGTTTCAAAATCACAAGCAGTTGGAAGTAACAATGCTATGTCATAAAAATAAATGTTTACAATTTAATTGGCCTAATTTTGAGCTGGATTCTCGTCGTTAGCCGGATTTACAATATTCCTAACTACTCTGGGCCGGCCGGTATGAATCTTCCAAGCTATCTTATATCTAAAGTTTTCTATGTCTACTTCGCTCCAGACGGCCGCCTTGAGACTCTCATTCTGACAATTGTAGTCCATGTACATAATGTCGAAGACGCCGCAGTCCGAATGATTGGCTTGCTTGGGCCTCCGTCTCTTCAATCGAACTTCGATCTTCGGCTTTCCCGATACTTTTAGTCCCCGGTGCTTGTGGACCATGGCACAAAATAGATCCTGTGGATAAATAAAAAATGGCGTAAGCTACGAGATAACAAAATACAATAAGCAAAAAACAACAATCACAAGATTACCATAGCATCCAATTGGGCTTTGAAAAGTTGCTTCACCGGCATCTCTCTGGCATCGTTGTGGAGACTGTCGAGGATTATTATGATCATTTTTTTGGTTCATAGCAAACCGAGTACCAGTGGTTCCAATTGCCCAAGAAGGGTAATATGAAGACGTCTACATCTAGGGCGCTCACCGGACTCAACCTATTCTCAAGAAATGCAGTGCGCGAACGAGGCTGAGGCCACTGGATCAAGATTTTCCTCCCCCTCACTGCTGTCCAACTTCTTCATTGGGCACAAATCATGTCATGAAAAAGCACATCGAACAAAAGAACACGGGGATACGTATTCCCCCTATCCCAACCCCGACGCATCAAAAGTTTGACGTAGGCAGTGATCACAGTGTTTGCCAACCAAGCCCCCAAAGTTAAGGTGCACATTCTGTCCTATGAGATATTATAATCCATATTGTTCGGGCTATACACACCACTTTTCACTCGTAGCTAGGGGGCCCGCTAAAGTAACGTTGGTGGATTAGGGCACATTTTTCTGGCTTTAGAGGCTTCAACGGATGCCCTTTGGGTAAGCGGGAATACTGGGGGTGGGGCAGGGGGGGGACGATCCTGGGATATTGTCCTCCGGGAGGGGGAGGGGTCGACCGAGGGATATTGTCCTCCAGAGGTGTCGACTGGGGGATATTTTCCTCTGGGGGGTCGATCGGAGGATATTGCCCTCCGAGGGGATGGATAGGGGGATATTGTCCTCCGTGCGACCCTTCGGCTATCCCAAGGTCGGAGGGTCCCGCCCACGGGACGAGTGGCAGTGACTCAGAGAGATTAAAGTTTACGAAGTCGAAGTCTTGTGTGACTTGACTCCGAGAGAATGGTGTAACCTCCGAATCCTCAAGCAAAGCAAACGAGGGTGCACTAAACTCATCCCAATGATCCATTCATATCCCCGATGGTGGCCTCTAAGCACCACCCATCCCAGCTACAGAGGGACCACCAACTCCCTGGCTCACCCCCAAAGTCTGCCATGAGGGATCACTGTATCCCTCGCTCACATAGGGAGGCTGCCACCCCGGATAATCCGTACAACGGCTTATAAACTCCCTGCAACCCTTCACCAGTAGCTCAGCCTAGCAGTGAAAATCCGTTCCCATGGCATCCTGCTCCTACCACTCACTCAACTTCTTCTTTTTTTTATTCAACACTCACTCAAATTCTGAAAAAAGGCGAGCGAGGCATCAACCTACATCCAAAGAGATAATAAGTAACTTCAAATTCCACAAACGGGATTGAATGTAAAACAAGAAACATTAAATTCAATTAAAAGCATCGGGCGACTTACGAGCTCATATGCCCTACCCTCATCGATCTGACCCCTAGGGTGGTACTTCTGCCCTCTTGTCCACCTTATTGGGGCTATTCTCTTCCGAGTGATGCGGTAGTACCACCCGAGATACTACTCAATGCTGACCACGGGGTCAAGCTCCGACACAATGACCACCATCGTGTCTTGCCAAGAACCCCACAGTTCAATTTTGTTTCGCACAATTCGTGCGCATTCACCTTGCCAAACCGTGGGACACCCGGGGGGTTCCAATTAACCCTCATATCTGGGGCATCGACTGGCAACCCCTGGAGGCAGTCAAAATGGCGTACTGTGCGATCTGGTAATTACCACTCTGCGATCTCGAAGTGGATCAATGGTGTGCGTTGCAACCCGAAGAGCATGAAGATGAAAACCTCTGCCATCCGTCCCGTCAAATATTTGTACGGCGCCCAACACATTTGGCCCGAAGATAGCGAGTCAAACTTCCCCCAATAGAACGTAATGTTGTGATGGGGATCATCTCTCCTCAGGTGGTGGTTCTCCTTCTGACTGTCTTCCCAAGCGCACAATCGAAGCCACACATTATCGGTTCCCTTCCTACGGTTGGGTGCGCCGGTAGTAATTTTTTCATAAGACCACACCTGAGAACAATAAAAAAAATATATAATACACCGACTAATAAAAAAATATCAAAAACGTAATTACAAAAAGTTATATGATATGCATGCACATATAGATTTGGAGTCATGCCTCGTTGCCTTGTGCAATGCTCGATACAAGCATGCAAGAGTTGTTGCACCCCACGCATACTCCCCAACCTCTTACAGGTTACCCATCAACGGTAAATATTTGGTGTTGACCGTACTCTTCGATGTCGTTGGGAATAGAATTGCCCTCATCACCCACAATAGGAAGGCCTTTGTATGCAACACAAGCATCTCCTCCGTGTAGTAGTCCCGCAGAACCTTGAAGTTTTCTAGCAACCACCTCAACTTTATCCCACCAGTGCTAAATTGACTCTCGGGTATCGAAGTAAACAAGTCCCTAGTAGCTCTCTTATTTGATACATTCGACGGAGGAGTAATTACCGGCCGCCTCATCACCGGTAACCATAAGATGAACCCTACATCTTCTAAGGTCATTGTCATCTCTCCAAGATACGGGGAGCTTTTTGTCATGATTTCTTCTCATGACCCCTTATGGTTTATAATTGAGATTGTCATGCTTCTTTACGTTTATTATCTTATATATCTCATATTATTTGAATCAATGTTTGCCATCATCAAAAAGGGGGAGATTGTTAACCCTACGGTTATTTAACCTAGGATTATATTTGGTTTTGATGATAACTAACATTGATGTTTATGTTGTCTAACATGCGTTGAGTTGATGAAGTAATAGGAACATTCTCATACTCATGCAAACGGACTCTTAGACGAGAAACATGATCAAAGACTCTCAACATAACGCATCAAAGAAGGAATTCGTCGATTGAATTTTACAATGCTTTATTTCCTTCTTTGTAAACTAGACATAGAGAGATGATCGTTACGATGACTGTATACCTACAACTTGCCCATAGGTTTCCCTTGCATGCATAAAAGTTTTTCATTCTTTAAAAACTAAGAAATTGCATTTTCTGGAATGCAGTCGACTGCAAGTTGGGCAATGAGGTATTACAGTCGACTGCATTGGAATGCAATCGACTGCAATACTTCCAGTTGCCTATTACAGTCGACTGCATTGGATTACAGTCGACTGCAAGTAAGAAATTTGAATTTCCAACAGCTACTTTGGGATTACAGTAGCTGCAATGGTGCATTACAGTCGACTGTATTTACCGTTCGGCGCAATAAATGCCCTACCTAATTCCAAACCGTCATATTAATTCCCAACTCTATAAATACTCATTTTGAGCTTACTTTTGATTCATCAATTGCATTCAAAGCTCTCTTATATTTCGTATACTCAAAGATCAAAGCAATTGTTCAATCTCTTTTGTTTTTCATTGATTTCTCATCCATTTAAAGAGAGCATTTATTGTGAGCTTACATTTTAGAGATATACACTTTCATAAGTCATCATACACTCATCTCTCTTGTTCTAGTGCTTAAACTTGTACTCATCTACTTATTGAGAGTGAAATCGTGTACACAATTCTTCATCTAAAGGCTCTTGTATCAAAGCTTTGGAGCTTTGGGTTTGTCAAAGCTTGTTCTTGATGTGGGCATAGCATCAAGGGATTGTAAGAGGTTTAATCTTGACCCATAAGGAAGATCATACTAGTAGATTCTAGGGCCTTTCAAGGGACTTCCTTGAAGGGGTGGACGTAGGCTTGAGGGTATATCAAGCCGAACCATTTAAATCTCCTTGTCAAGTATCTCTAAACCCTTCTCTCTTTACATTATCGTTTTACATTTGTGTTGAGATTGGTTGTTTGCTTATTTAAGTTATTCAGATTGAGGTTTGTTGTTTGTTAATTTTTAAAGTAGTCTTAAAACCCTATTCACCCCCCCCCCCCTCTAGGGTTATCTTTTTGGTTTCAAGTGGTATCAGATCCTCGGCTCTTGTTATATTGGGTAACGCCAAGAGATTTAATCGATCATGGCTTACATTGGGGGAATGGAGGGTAGTTCTACCATTAGGCCTCCATTGTTTAATGGGACCAATTATAGTGTGTGGAAAGTTAAGATGAAAATCTACTTAGAGTCTCAAGACTATGAGATGTGGGATATTGTTGAGAATGGCCCATTCGTTCCGATAAAGGTGGTTGATTAGGTTGAAGAGCCTAAATTCAAATCGGAATATAGTGATCATGATAAGAAGATGATTTGTATGAATGCTAGACCGAAAAATTGTCTTGTGTGTGCTTTAGACACTAATGAACTCAATAGAGTCATTATGTGTAATTCCGCTAAGAGTATTTGAGATACTCTTCAAGTCACTCATGAAGGGACTTCTCTTCTTAGAGATTCCAAGATGAACTTATTGTTTAGAGATTATGAGTTATTCCATATGCTTCCAAATGAATTCGTTACGGATATGAATACTCATTTTACTAACATTGTGAACCCTTTGAAGCAATTAGGCAAAGAATTCACTAATGGTGATCTTGTAAGAAAGGTGATTAGATCCTTACCAAGAGGTTGGGATGCAAAGATCACCGCCATCCAAGAATCAAAGAATCTCAATATCTTTCCTCTTGATGAATTGATGTGCTCACTCATGACGTACGAAATGCAACTCAAGACCTTTGATCAAGAGGACGTCAAGAAGAAGCCTACATCAATTTCTCTTAAAGCTTCATCTTCAAACCTTGAGTCAAGTGATGATGATGAAGAATTTGATGAAGAGGCTATTGCAATGGTTGCAAAGAACTTCAAGAAGTTCTTAAGATTTAAAAGGAATGATGGGCGAAGGCAACAAAATGCTAACAACGAAGAGAAGCTTTGCTACAAATGCCACAAGCTGGGACACATGAAGATGGATTGTCCTATCTACAAAAGGGAGAAGAAGGAAAGAAGAGATGTATGGGAAAGAGCTAAAAGAAGACAATTCTCTAAGGAAGAAAACAAGGAGAAGGAAAGAGCAATAAATGCCGAACATACTCCAACATGGAGTGACTTTGATTCAAATGATGAAGACAATGAGAAGAATAATCAAGCAAATGTATGTTTCATGGCAAATGATGAGGTAAGCTCTTCTTCCGATAGTGATATTTGAAAATGCTTATGATAACTTATATGAGGAATCCAAGAAAATTTTCAAGAAAAATATTATTTTGTCTAAGAAATTCCTTGAAACTAATAAGCAAATTGAGAATTTGATAATGGAAAATGATAAGTTGCATGCCAAGAATAAATGCATTTCCAACCATTTATATGTGAAATATGTGAATAACGATTTGGTTGAATTACTTGTTAACACTCCTAGCTCAAAACAAATCTCTTCCAAAACTTTGGCTTTAGAAAACAAAATGAAGATTTAAAAGTTGAGATTTGTGATTTGAGAAAATGTCTTGAAAAATTTGTTGATGGTCAAAACAATTTGGATGTCATGCTTGGACGCCAAAGAATTGGCCTAAACAAAGGTGGTCTTGGATTAAATCCCATGGCCATGACTCCTAAAGTTTTGCAACAACAAGCTAGGTTGAATATTTATGCAAAACGACAAAAGAACTATTGCACACATTTTACACATTGCGGTTGGTGCAACAAGAAAGGGCATACGACTAATCATTGTCCTTGTAGAATTGTTTTTGTAAGAGGTAGAAAGAAAATGTGGATTGTGAAAGGTCAAGAATACAAATGCAAGACTAACATCCAAGGACCCAAGAAATTTTGGGTACCAAAAGTCACTACTTGATTTGTGTTTATAGGTATGTCTCAAAGTAAAATCTAGTAGCAATAAGTGAATTCTTGATAGTGGATGCTCAAGACATATGACCGGCAACATATCTCTTTTCACATCGATTGATCTTAAAGAAGGAGGAAATGTGACCTTTGGTGACAATTCTCAAGGAAAAATCAAAGGTAAAGGAACTATTGGTAAGGAACCACATTCAATTGAGAATGTGTTATATGTTGAAGGATTGAAGCATAACTTGCTAAGTATTAGTCAATTTAGTGATAAAGGTTTTAAAGTTATCTTTGAGGCTTCTCATTGCACTATACTATCCTTGAAGAACAATGAAACTATTTTGGTAGGTAGTAGAGATAATAATGTTTACTCTATTCAATTAAATGATTTAGCTAACCAAGATGTCAAGTGTCTTAGTGCTATTAGTGAAACATCTTGGCTTTGGCATCGAAGACTTGGTCACATGCACATGGAGCATTTGAAGGATATTTCAAGCAAAGAACTTGTGAGGGGTCTCCCGAATATCAATTTTGAGAAAGATAAAGTATGTGATGCTTGTCAAATGGGTAAGCAAAAGAAAGTCTCTCACAAACCGAAGAAAATGGTATCTACTTCTAGACTCTTGCAATTACTTCACATGGATTTGTTTGGACCAATCCCTACTACTAGTCTCGGTGGTAAATCATATTGTTTTGTTATTGTTGATGACTATTCTCGCTATACTTGGACTTTCTTTTTGGCTACCAAATATGAATCTCTAAATGTGTTCACTTCATTTGCAAAACATGTTCCAAATCAAAAAGGTTATTTGATAACCAACATTCGAAGTGATCATGGTAGAGAATTTGAAAATTCAAAAATAGGAGCCTTGTGTGATGACTTTGGGATATCACATAATTTTTTGGCTCCTAGAACTCCTCAACAAAATGGTGTTGCCGAAAGAAAGAATAGGTCTTTGCAAGAAGCGGCAAGAACAATGCTTAACGAATATGGTTTACCTAAGTACTTTTGGGCGGAGGCGGTCAATTGTGCTTGTTTTGTTCTTAATAGAGTTATCTTGCGAAAATTTTTGTTAAAAACCCCTTATGAGCTTTTTAATGATAAGAAACTTAAAGTGAGCTTTTTTAGAGTCTTTGGTTGCAAATGCTTTGTTTTAAATACTAAGGATCACCATAGCAAATTTGATTCGAAAACTTTTGAGGGTATTTTTCTTGGTTACTCTAATAATAGTATGGCATATAGAGTTTATAATAAAAGTACTTTGGTTGTTGAAGAATCCATTAATGTTACTTTTGATGAGACTAATCCTTTTCTTCGGAGGACTAACATTGTTAAATATAGATGATATGGACAATGACACGAGAACTTTGGACATAAGTGAAACACTACAAGGCAACCCCAAAGAAATTGATCTAGGGGAGCAACAATCAAGTTCTCAAGGGGGAAACGAGGAAGCAATCAATGATGCTTCAAACTTGGACAACTCTCAAGAATTACCAAAAGATTGGACTTACAAAAAAGATCATCCAAGCGATCAAATCTTAGGTAATCCTTCGAATGGGGTAAGAACTCGACGCTCTCTTCAACAACATGTTAATATAGCGTTTCTTTCCCAAATTGAACCGAAGAACTTTTCCGAAGCTCTACATCATGAATCTTGGATGCTTGCTATGCAAGAAGAGCTAGTTCAATTTGAAAGAAATCAAGTTTGGACCCTTGTGCCTAAACCTCAAAACTTTAAGATTATAGGCACAAAATGGATTTTTAGAAACAAACTTGATGAATCCGGAGTCGTGGTTAGAAACAAGGCTAGATTAGTGGCCCAAGGTTATAACCAAGAGGAAGGAATTGATTTTGATGAGACTTATGGACCGGTAGCTAGACTTGAATCTATTAGAATGCTTTTAGTTTTTGCTTGCTATAGAGATTTTAAACTCTTTCAAATGGATGTCAAGAGTGCTTTTCTAAATTGTTTTATTTCGGAGGAGGTCCATGTGGCTCAACCTCCCGGCTTTGAACATGAAAAATTTCCAAACCATGTTTTCAAGCTTAGCAAAGCTCTTTATGGTTTAAAACAAGCTCCTAGAGCTTGGTATGAAAGGCTAAGTAGTTTTCTTTTAGAAAATGGTTTTTCAAGAAGAAAACTTGACACCACTCTTTTTATAAAATCTAAGGGCAAGGACTTATTGTTGGTGCAAATTTATGTTGATGATATTATATTTGGTGCTACTAATGGATCCTTGTGCGAAGAGTTTGCTTCTTGTATGAGTAAGGAGTTTGAAATGAGCATGATGGGAGAACTCACCTTCTTCCTTGGATTGCAAATCAAACAAACCAAGGATGGAATTTTTATCAACCATGCCAAATACACCAAAGAGCTACTCAAGAGATTTGACGTGGAAGCATCAAATGCTTTTGACACTCCAACGAGCTCTTCATTAAAGCTTGATAAAGATGAAAAGGGTAAGGATGTTGATATTAAGCGCTATCGAGGCATGATCGGATCACTTCTTTACCTTACCGCAAGTAGACCCAATATAATGTTTAGTGTTTGTTTATGTGCTAGATTTCAAGCTTGTCCTAAGGAATCTCATTTTATTGCCGTCAAGAGAATCCTTAGATATCTTAAGGGCATTCACGATTTAGGGTTATGGTTTCCTAGAAACACATCCTTTTTTGACCTAATTGGTTACTCCGACGCCAACTATGCCGGTTGTAAAACCGAGCGAAAAAGTACTAGTGGAGGTTGCCAATTCCTAGGTCACTCTCTTGTTTCTTGGAGTTCCAAAAAGCAAAACTCGGTTGCACTCTCTACCACCGAAGCTGAATATATGGCGGTTGGTGCTTGTTGTGCACAAATTCTTTGGATGAAACAAACCCTTTTGGATTTTGGACTCAAGTATGATCACATACCTATCTTATGCGATAACACTAGTGCCATTGACTTGAGCAAAAATCCCATCCAACATTCACGCACAAAGCACATAGAAATCAAACACCATTTTATCCATAATCATGTGCAAAAAGGTGATATTGTTCTAAATTTCGTGGACACAAATCACCAATTAGTGGATATCTTCACTAAACCTTTATATTTGAAGAGGTTTACCGCTCTTAGATGAGAACTTGGCATGTCTTCACCCAGGGGCGGACCTACGTGGGAACTAGGGGGGGCTAGTGCACCCCCTGGAATTTTGACAAAATTTTTTTTTGGGAAATTGCACCCCGTCTCCCGTGACCCCGTTCCCCAAGACCCCGTCCGCTTTGCCTCTCAGTCTCTTACCTCTGTCTGTCTCTCTTCGTGACCGCCGACCGGTGACTACACTCCGACCGTGAGTCCGTGACGACGGCGACGGCCACTTCCCGAGCACCCGAGCACGAGCTGTGACCAGATCTGAACGCCAGATCGTTTCTCGAGCTGCGCCTGTGCCGCTATGCGACTGACAGTGACGGGCGACGCCGCGACGGCCAAGTTGCCTACGACTGTGCAGCTGCAGCCTACAGGTGACGCCGTGACTGACCGACGAGCGACGGCGATCGGTCACCGGCGAGCTTCTCTCATTCTCTGCTCTCTCTACTGACTGTTGTTACTTCCCATCTTGAGGTAAGCTGCTTCTTTATCTTGAAATTGTAGTTTAATTTCTTGAAATTGTAGTTTAATTTCTTGAAATTATCGTTTAATTTCAGTAATTGATTATATAGAAATTTAAAAAATATTTTTGTTTAATTTGCTTGTTAATTCTTAATTGGTAAGCAGAAATTATGCATTGATTATATATATTTATGTTCCCTAATGAAAATGCTAAACCAAATAATGAATTATGCCTTGATTATATATATTGCAGAAATTATTGGTGATTTGCTGGAAGTTGGAACACCTTAATTCTTTGGTTAATTTGCTTTACTAATTCTTAATTGGCTAATTGCTTTTCTAATTCATAAATTAGCGCATAGATAGTTTATAATTGTGCTGGAATGTGACGTTGAGCTTGAGTTTGTTTGGCTATTTAATTTTAAAATTGGGAAGTTGAAAGTGTACTATTTTGTTGGAATTTGATGTTGTGTTAAGATTGGAAAGTGGAGCTTGAGCTCGGGAGCGGAGGTTGATCTTGAAATGTGATTTAGTTTTAAAATTGGGAGTTTGATATTGAGCTTGAAATGTACAGTTATTTAACTACGTGAATTTGTGTTGAGAACTGAGATTTTAAGATTTTTTCCCAATGTGCGTGCGTGTGTGTTTTTTTTTCCAGAATGAAAAAGTTTTTTAGAAAGAAAGGAAAATTGGCAGAATCCTCGCAGTCTAATCAAGATAGTATTATTTTACTAACAAAAATTTTTGGCTATTATTTTATTAACAAATTTTTTTGGTGAATTCGATATAATTTTTACACCCCCTGAAAAAAAATCCTGGTTCCGCCCCTGTCTTCACCTATGTGACTAAATGTTATATCTCTTGTGCATAATCATGCAAGTTGAACTTCACATGCTTGAACATTCTTTCATATGCTTATAGCATGCTTTGGTTGATTTTTCTCTCTTCAAAATTATTGATTTTGTTGATATTCATTTAATCTCATTTGTCTTTATTGATTTGCACACACTTATTTCAAAATTCTTTACACTTATTTTTAATGTGCTATTTTTGTACAAGGTGCTTGGTACACCTTTTGATGGGTATTCAACTACTTGTGTTTTCTTGTTTGAATGCCCTTGTTGGCTATATTGATTATCCATGGATAGATACATAAGTTGATCACTTTCACACACACCCTTGATCTTTTTCAATGATGTTAAAAGTGGGAGAAAATATTGTTGATTCATACTTGTGTGGATTTGATATGAGCATATATTACTTGAGTTAGGGGGATCCCTATATTGCTTAAGATAGGGGGAGCTTTTTGTCATGATTTCTTCTCATGACCCCTTATGGTTTAAAATTGGTTTATAATTGAGATTGTCATGCTTCTTTATGTTTATTATCTTATATATCTCATATTATTTGAATCAATGTTTGCCATCATCAAAAAGGGGGAGATTGTTAACCCTACGGTTATTTAACCTAGGATTATATTTGGTTTTGATGATAACTAACATTGATGTTTATGTTGTCTAACATGCATTGAGTTGATGAAGCAATAAGAACATTCTCATACTCATGCAAACGGACTATTAGACGAGCAACATGATCAAAGACTCTCAACATAACGCATCAAAGAAGGAATTCGTCGACTGAATTTTACAATGCTTTATTTCCTTCTTTGTAAACTAGAAATAAAGAGATGATCGTTACAATGACTGTATACCTAGAACTTGCCCATAGGTTTCCCTTGCATGCATAAAAGTTTTTCATTCTTTAAAAACTAGGAAACTGTATTTTCTGGAATGCAGTCGACTGCATTGGAATGCAGTTGACTGCAAGTTGGGCAGTGAGGTATTACAGTCGACTGCATTGGAATGCAGTCGACTGCAATACTTCCAGTAGCCTATTACAGTCGACTGCAATGGTGCATTACAGTCGACTATATTTACCGTTTGGCGCAATAAATGCCCTACCTAATTCCAAACGGTCATATTAATTCCCAACTCTATAAATACTCATTTTGGGCTTAGTTTTGATTCATCAATTGCATTCAAAGCTCTCTTATCTTTCCTATACTCAAAGATCAAAGCAATTGTTCATTTTCTCTTGTTTTTCATTGATTTCTCATCCATTTCAAGAGAGCATTTATTGTGAGCTTACATTTGAGAGATATACACTTTCATAAGTCATCATACACTCATCTCTCTTGTTCTAGTGCTTAAACTTGTACTCATCTACTTATTGAGAGTGAAATCTTGTACACAATTCTTCATCTAAAGGTTCTTGTATCAAAGCTTGGGGTTGTCAAGCTTTGGAGCTTTGGGTTTGTCAAAGCTTGTTCTTGATGTGGGCATGGCATCAAGGGATTGTAAGAGATTCGATCTTGACCCGTAAGGAAGATCATACTAGTGGATTCTAAGGCCTTTCAAGGGACTTCCTTGAAGGGGTGGACGTAGGCTTGAGGGTATATCAAGCCGAACCATTTAAATCTCATTGTCAAGTATCTCTAAACCCTTCTCTCTTTACATTATCATTTTATATTTGTGTTGAGATTGGTTGTTTGCTTATTTAAGTTATTGAGATTGAGGTTTGTTGTTTTTTAATTTTTTAAAGTAGTCTTAAAACCCTATTCCCCCCCCCCCCCCCTCTAGGGTTATCTTTTTGGTTTCAAGCAATGTTCGTGAGAATAAGAAAATAAACAAAAAATAAGCATCTTACTTGTCCATTTCAGATAGATGTACTAATATGGTTTTCTTGGTCGTATAATACGGATGGATCTTCTGGTCCAGGGTTAAAGGCCATTTTTCGCAATTGAAATTATGGAAAAACGTCAAACCCTCGTAAATTACCAACGCTAGGACATGCTTAATACACACACACACACACACACACACACATATATATATATATATAGAAAACCTTGAAACAGTGGGAAGAGTTTGATGCGCTCCTTGCATTTCTTATTAGGGATAGTCCGGTGAGTGCCCGTGATGCAGACGTGTTCCTAATACCATTTTGAGGAAATGCCCATTGGTTCTTGGTTTGCTATGAACCAACTCAGAAGGTCGTATCAGTCCTTGACAGTCTCCACGGCGATACCAGGAAAATGCCCATGAAACAGCTTTGGAAAGCCTCGGTTGGATGATGTGGTAATCTTACGAGCCCATTGTTTAATGCTTATTGTAATTTGCGTATTGTAAATGTTAACTCGTAGCTTACGCCTTTTTTTTTCTTCGCAGAATCTGGTATGTGCCATGGTCCACTCTCTCCATCGTCTAGAAGTACCGGCGAGGCCGTGGCTCCAAGTTCGAGTGAAGAGGAGCAGGCCCAAGCAAGCTAATACCTCGGACTGCAGCGTCTTCGTCTGCATGTACATGGACCATATTTGTCGGGGTGAGAGCCTCAAGGCGGCTGTCTGTCTGGAGCGCATCAGAAGTAGAGGCCTTTAGATATAGAATAGCTTGGCAAATTTATAGAGGCCCGCCTAGACTAGTTAGGTTTACTCTACATCCGTCTAAGGACAAGAATCCGGCTCAATGATGACTTCTTGTAAACGATTATTTTTAAGACAACAATTTTATTTTAAATAGCAATTTATTCGAAGTTCGATTGAGACATGTATTTTTTTGTGTTGTGGTGGTTTATTTGTGTGTTGTGAATTTTTGGCCCTTATTGAGATAGGTTTGATGGTGGTAAGAAAATATTATGGTGTGGTTTGTTTGCCCTCATTGAGACAGCATGATGGTTGGAAAGGGAATAAAAAAAATATCTTTGTTGGTAGAGTGAGCCACCGTCCGCTACATTATGTAGCGAACAGTCTAAACAACCAAAAAAATTCTAAGTGTTGAACTCTAATGTTTCTGCTGCGCCGTCCGCTATATAGTATAGCGGACAGTCTAAACAACCAAAAAAAATCAAAGTGTTGAAGACTGATGTAAGGTGCCCTAAAACACCAAAAAAAATCTAAGTGTTGAGTCTAATGTCTCTGTTACGCCGTCCGCTGGATAGTGAAACGGACAGTCTAAACAACCAAAAAAATTCTAAGTGTTGAAGTCTAATATTTCTGCTGCGCAGTCCACTAGATAGTGTAGCGGACAGTATAAACAACCAAAAAATTCTAAGTGTTGAAGTCTAATGTTTCTACTGCGTCGTCCACTATATAGTGTAGCGGACAGTCTAAACAACCAAAAAAAATCAAAGTGTTGAAGACTGATGTTAGGTGCCCTAAAACACCAAAAAAATTCTAAGTGTTGAAGTCTAATGTCTCTGGTGCGCCGTCCGCTAGATAGTGTAGCGGACAGTCTAAACAACCAAAAAAATTCCAAGTGTTGAAGTCTAATGTATCTGCTGCGCCGTCCGCTATATAGTGTAGCGGACAGTCTAAACAACCAAAAAAATTCCAAGTGTTGAAGTCTAATGTTTCTGCTGCGCCGTCCGCTATATAGTGTAGCGAACAGTCTAAACAACCAAAAAAATTCTAAGTGTTGAAGACTATTGTTTCTGTTAGGCTGTCCGCTAGATAGTATAGCGGAGAGTCTAAACAACCAAAAAATTCCAAGTAACGAGGACTGTTGTTTCTGCTGCGTCGTCCGCTATATAGTGTAGCGGACATCCTAAAATTTTGATCTTTCGTCCGCTAGACTATGTGGCGGACAGAGAAAAAATCACAAAAAAAAAAAGAAAGACTTGATGCTCACAAAAGATTATTACAACAAAATTATTACAAAAAGTCCAACTAAAGGTCCACTGCATCTTCTTCTTCCTCATCTTCGGCATCATCTTCTTCCTCGTCTTGCAAACCCCCTGGACTTATCCCTAGTGCCTTGTAATGGTTCCGCTTGTCATGGTTGGTCATTTTGTTGCACAGTGCACACCTTCTCAGCTTTTTAGGTTGAGTTGCTTGTTCAATAGAGCTCTTCATCCGTGTAGATCTCTTGCGGCCTTTTGTTTGCGATATAATTGGATCCAAAGGCCAGATATCATTGTCGCCTTCCTCAACCGGCTCATCATCTTCTGATCCCGTTGTAGGCTCAGTGTCATCCACATTGCTGATTGAAAATAATTCGAACTAGTCGACGATGGGATCTTGCTGCTGAGCTACCTCGAGGAGATGTTTATATCCGACCATTGTAGCAGCACCCTTTACGGACAAACGGGTAAATGTTGTCATCAAATGATTATACCACAATGTCTCCGATTCTTCAAAGTCAGTATACGGATGCTCTG
This sequence comes from Escallonia rubra, assembly GCA_033065855.1. NCBI lineage: Eukaryota > Viridiplantae > Streptophyta > Magnoliopsida > Escalloniales > Escalloniaceae > Escallonia > Escallonia rubra. Next base: position 228,472 of record JAVXUO010000415.1, on the reverse strand, counting down.
GAAAGGAAATGGTATCGTGCAACCTGTTTGCACCTTTCGTCCACCGTGGCAGGACATATTTATCGGGGATTGTCCTGATATTCTTCTGGGTGAAAAACCGCAGAATATGTCTACACAGGATGCCATGGAACTCAAAATTCTTGCAAACACACGTCACCGAATCCGTCAATGTGTCATGGCACACCGTATACATTATGCGCAGCTTCTCAGAGACGAGGTCATTCATGAGCGAATAAACATTGAGCTCACGCGTAGAATTTTCTGCTACCTTGTTTGTATTGTATCGTCCCGATTTTGGCAGCTCTACTTGGTATAGCATGAAGATCTCTTTCACATAGACTTTTGCACCGTTCAGCTCCAGCGAGATCTCAAGCAACCTTCTCCTTTGTTTGTACGTGCTAGCAAAGTCTGCAGCCCTTTCTTTCAAGAATAACGAGGCAACCACTTTTTGGGCAGATGTGACGAAACTCTTCAAATTGGTAGTTGTGCCCACGCAACTATTGAACGTGGCATTCATAGATTCACTCATGCCCGTCGTTTTCATGCCCACAGAAAAATATCTTCTCGTGTAAACGTCAACCCATTGCTCTTTGAGCTCATACAAGTGTTGGATCCACTCGTGGTCTTGCAATGAGTAATCCTCAACAAGATTTTCCCACCTCTCCTCAAATTCCTCAATCGTTAACGACTTGTTAATGCACTTGTCAAAATCCTGTTTAAAGTCTGGATACTTTCATACACATGATGCAAACGTTCAGGATATTTGTTGCTTATGTGTCAAGTGCACAAGTTGTGTCGAGTATCTGGGAAAACGGTAGCAATAGCCTTCTTCATTGCCAAATCTTGATCGGTGATGATAACTTAGGGTGCTTTGTTGTTCATGGCTTCCAGCCACGCCCTAAACAACCATACAAAGAACTCTCGCTCTCGTCTCTTAACAAGGTGAACTCGAACAGGATGGAGTGATAATGATGATTGATGCCCATGAAAGGAGCGAAGGGCATCGAGTACTTGTTGGTACGGTATGTGGTGTCGAAAGTCACGACATCCCCAAAATGCTTATAAGCAAGCCTCGAACGACCGTCGACCCAAAAAATTGTGCTAACTCGATGCTCATCGTCAAGTTTATAATCGAAGTTAAACTGCGGGTCCTCTATTTGCATCCGCTTCAATAGGCTCATTGTGGATTGAGCATCATTGAGGTCATACGCGGCTCGACTTTGGCGTGATTGTGTGCCAATTCCAAGCTAGTAATAAGCCAATGATCTTGCTTGGGTTTATGGCTTACGAACATCTTGACCTGGCAATTCGTGCGTGCAAAACAGTCCAGTCTTCTTCGCGCATATCCTATTTCGTCATCACTGTCATCATTACCTACATGTATCTCATTTTGCAGCCAAAAACGTCTAGCACCACCATAAGCACTACAATTTTAAGATCTAACACTAATGGGTTTAGATACCCAAAATTTTATTCAATTTAACCCAAACATTCCAGATTTTGGATATACACCTTCACAAGATTACCAACGTTTTAGTCAAGAGTACAGCTCGCTTGGTGACACTACTCCACCAGGGCAGAATTTTATCTCGATAAATAATCATCATGATAAAGGACCGAGCAATCTTGCCTCTAGTCCACCAAAAGTCCAAAAGGAAAAAAAAATGAAATGGGGAATCATTTTGATGAGATTACAGTTGATGGCATTCGAAAAGCTCAATGTAAGTATTGTGGAAAATTATTTTCGTCTGGTAGTGGTAATGGACATCTTAATAGGCATTACCCGACATGTGCACCTAATCAAGACCATGTCGAATCTACCTAAACACAATTATCTTTTGATGGTAAGTTATTTTATTATAATCAGCGAGACCAAAGAGACAGTCTTGCTGAATTTAATGTTCACGATGAACAAGCTTTTAGTTTGCTCATAATGATAAGTACTCTAAATATATAAATACTTACGTGCAACCTTTCTATAAAAAAGTTCATAGAAACACAATTAGGCCTGATGCACTTTGACATAATAATGCGGCTACGGGACATTTGATTGGTTATTTTGATATATTTGATGGTAGAGTTAGTCTTAAGTCTGATGTTTGGAAATCTCTTTTTACTCTGGTTAATTATGCTTGTATGACAACACATTGGATTGATTTTGATTGGGTTATGAACAAGAGAATCATCGCTTTTGAACTCTTTCCCTATCCACATGATGCATTTCACGTTGCTGATATTATATGCGAGTATATAACACGTTTAAATTAACAGACAAGATTATGAGTATCAGTTTTGATAATGCTTCTAATAATATAGTTGTTGCTCAAGTTTTAAAGACGAACCTTAGACCTTGGTAACTTTTTTCATGTTCCATGTGCTTGCCATATAATTAATTTAATTGTTCAAGATGGTTTAGCTGCTGCAGGAGATATTCTTCACAAAATGAGGGATATGGTGGTGTATATTAATAGTTTGGGTCCGAGAATACAGGAATTTGAAACTTTGTCTGGTCAATATAGTTTGTCTCGTAGGAGACTACATATAGATGTCTAGCATAAATGGAACTCCACATATCAAATGATTTCACATGTTATGTTCCCACAAGGCTTGTCAACTCTCGACGAATGGCTAATGGCCGCACTCCTAGTTGAATTTTTAGAGGTATTTTACACGTATACCGGTCTGGTACGTACTATCCCATGTCCCACCACTCTAATAGAAATTCTAAAAATTGCTAACATTTTAGAGAAATGGAGATATACAGAACCGTTTTAGGATGTAGTAGAACATATGGACATTAAGTTTGATAAATATTGGGAGGAATTGCCTCTTGTTTTTTCTGCTGCCACTTGTTTGGATCCTAAGTTCAATTTTCATGGCACGCATGTCTCAATAGTAGATATATATGAAAAATGTGCTACCTTGCAGCCGAGACAACCGAGCTTATAAAGAAAGTGAGCAAGTCATTTGAAGACCTTTATAACTTATATCAAAATTTTACTGACGTGCACTGGCAAGCTATACCCTCGAACGGTCAAATATATTATGGGTCATTTCCTAGGAGCCTTGAACATCTAGTGGCAAAACAAACAAATGTGGAAGATACTTCTAGTTCTACAGGTTTGTCTTCTTTTTCCTCTTTTAATGAAATTCATTTATATGTAAATACTAATTATTATTATTTATTACCAATGGAGGAGCAAATGAATTTTGATTTGTTAACTTTTTGGAAATAAAATGCAAAAATTTATAAAACTTTATCCCAAATTGCCCGGGAAGTACTACCGTTGCAAGCATTCACGGTTGCTTCAAAGTCGTATTTTTCAGCGAGCAGGGAGGGTGTTGGATGACAAGAGGAGTCGTCTTAACCCCAAGTCACTCCAACTATGTATATGTTGGAAGGATTATCTTGATACAAAATACCGGGAGCAAGATAAACCACTTGACGAAAGGCAGAGCAACAATTTGAGCGTTGAAGATCTTCCAGATGATTATGTAATTTCCTTTTCTCAACTTTTTAGAATAAATTATTTCTCAAAATATAGTTTACATTTTTGTCGTGGATTATTTTCAAACAAATTAAATGTATTTAAAGTAAACAATGCACATGAGAATGTGACTATCTACAAGCAAAATATATATTGTTTTCTCACATTTTTTGAAAAATTAATAATTTTTATATATAGAGGTAACTTTATCTGCTTGTTTACAAGCAGCCGGTCCCAAGCCCGGATTGAAGGAGGAGGGCCTATGAACAAATTTATCTTAAATTTAATTTTATCGCAAAAAATGAATAAAAATATTTAAAAAATATTTTTTATAAGGGCCCGGTCCTAGCCCTTAATTTTGGGCCTTTTTTTATAAGGGCCCAGGCCTGGCCCGGCCCAAGCCAATTTTGGGCCAAGGTCTTGGACTAGGACCGGGCCTTCATATTCTTGAGATGGCCCGAGCCAGGGCGGACCCGGCCTGTTTTCCTGCTAAGCCCAAAGGGCCTTGGCTGGGTCAGCTGTCACGACCCGAACCCACGGGTAGGCCCGCGAGCTTGGCACGTGACCGGCCGCAGACCCAGTAGACTCCAACCAAGGGCTCTGCTAGGCCTTACTCACTAAAACAACATACAATCTGCAGCGGAATTTAAAACTTCTACAAACCTTAATTACATTTTCATATCTTTATTTGAATACAACACTCATGCTACAATTCTTCATAACTCTGATATATCAATAACTAAAACTAAACCAACAATCTAAAAACTTAGCGACTTATTCTATGCAGTCTCCGGAGCTCCGCGCCATATTGTCCTTCTTATGCTCCTCAACATCACCTTACTTTCAACCTGAAATGATAAGTAAGGGATGAGCTTCCACAAGCTCAGTAAGTAACCAATGATTCAACCAGGTGGACCATGGCATGCCAGAAAATAATTCACTTTAAATCGTAGTAACATTTGAATCTGAAACAATAAAGTATTCATCCAGTAAATGAAATATAGTACATGAAACAAAACTGAGGTATAAAATCATTAGCACAAAACCTTACGACAAACAGTTCCATCCCAATCTCAACTCAAACAATATGTTGCGGTCAGCGTATGGTCCCACTGACTAGGACCCAGAATCCCTCCTCCACCCGGGATAAACAATATTGTGGACGCAAGGGCGAACCACGATGCAACAGTACTGTGCGTCAACGTATGGTCCCGTTGACCAGGACCCGGAATCCACTTTCTACCGTGGATATGGGGCACAGCAATCGAATCAACAATAAGATCTTTTGGTTCATCGTAAATACAATTACTCATCAATTGATGTTAAACCATTCTCACACCCATTTTGATAGTTTTCAAGCTCTTCAATATTCACAAAAATGTCAAATACCAAGACGTCTCACTTGCACTAATTATTTCAAATCCGACTTCCAAGCAAGACGTCATTACATGCTGGTCCGGTTTTAATGAGAAATAAAATCACCAAAAGTTTTCCAACAATTTAAGCCAGAGCAGCTAAACGTAATCAAAACGGTCAATGCTGATAAACAACACATTTTTTTAACAGTAGATAAAGATATACTTCATATATCAAAAATACTAATTGAATCAAAGGGTCACTTACATGACGCTACGCACTTCCCGCATCGAAGTCTCTGGAGCAACAATCTCGCTGCTACATCTAGCTAAAAGAACGGTTAGGGCCATTCTTTTTATCTCCATATTCCCAGCTTTACTATGACCCGAAGGCATCATTGATGATTCATGCTGGTTATTTCCTCAAACAACTCCGACGCCGCATCTGACCGCCCGCTACACAACCCTTCCAAAATCGTGCTCAGTTCACCATGCCATTCTCGGCATTTCATCATTGTTTTCGAGCCTCTCTCAACTAACTTGAAGTCGCTAACCCATCGAGCATGTCATATTGCTACAATATACACAACCGCACTCCTCATGCAATAGTGTCCCACATGTACTCCTGTTACACGTCCACGCCTACACAATATACACACTTGCCTAAACACATGAAACACGTACACCTACCGGTGCGCGCACACAAAACTATTGTACCATGTTACCTACCGACACACTCTGTATATACACCTTGTACATAGTACACATTCACGCACATACAAACATGCACGCACGCCCACCACCATCGTTGCTACGATTCCACACCCAAATAACCATCTCGTTCATTCCAATTCATTCACCAAGAGCAAAGGCACCCACAACAACCCATTTCATAATTTATACAGAGTGCTACCAAAATTCTTTAGTCTTAACTCATTAAATCAAATAGTATTAAGTGTTATCACCATCGCAACCGCCAAGCTCCACCTTAGATGCACCTCCAATCACCAATTACCACTAATCGGCCACACTCTCGATCACCGTTCCACTACCCAACTCACCGGAGGTAACATAACAGAAGTAACAAACATTCTCTACCGCCGTGTCAAACCGCCGTATCGCTGCTGTCAACCATCATCACCACAAACCCATGGCTCCACTGCAATCACCACCAATCTCATAGCAGAACCGCCGGCACAAAAATATCAGCCACCCTAATCTCCCTTCTCCATCGTAGTGCGATCTCCTAAGCACCACGGTTGCCAGTGCACCCAATACTAGAACACCACCACCGCTGCCCCACCGTCACCAGCCACGAACCAACTTATGCGATCTCCACAAACTGGCGTATCACCAACATCGTCGCCGTCACATCGACCACCAATCCCAATCGCCTAACACACCACTTTCCGCAATCTTCAATCGTCAATTAAATCGGCATCGCCACTGCCGATTAACCTACCGACCACCCCGCCTAGTCTCTCTCTCTCTCTGTGTCGGTGGTCTTCGATGAAACAGCCGGTGGTTACTGGTCATGGCTGGTTGATGCCCATCGACGGCAAAGGACGCTGGTGCTGCCTTCGTAGATACATGACATTGGGCTTAGCGACGGCAGCCCTTGGGTGGGTGGCTGGTGGCTATTCCGACGTCGTCCCCCGGTGGGCCTTTGGTGTCGCCGTCATCGGTGGCTCAGCTCTAGTCCGAGAGATGGGGCACCGCTCGTTCTAGGGCCGGCTGCCTTGCCATTCTCTTTGCGTGTCTTCTCTCCCTGTTCTACATCCTTTTTTTTTATTATTATATCTATATTTAAGCAATGACCCAAATTGCAATTTAAATTTTCAAAGTCATCCCCTTCAATTTCATTTATTTCCCTATTGTGCCTATTTTTATCAGTAACTAATGGTTATTACCAATGATTGCTAATGATATTACTCATGCACCTCATCTCTAAATACTCCAAAGAGCATCACTCATTTAATCTGTTGCAAATATATTGCTATAAATTACCATATAACCAGCTTCATCATCGTAAGTTAAAATCATAAAAATATCTGCTAAAGGTCCTAAAAGATACTGCCATTAAAAATTGTCGCTAAAGATTCAAAGGAACGTCACTGATAGAAAGTGTCGCTAAAGTAATAATAACCGGCTAACCCTAGGTTCGGGATATTACAAGCCCTTTGACGCCTCTATTCAAAAGATCAGGAATTGAAGGGTTAGCAAACAAGCCAATATGAAGGTGAAAATAGCATGATCAAAAAATTGCATGGACCGTTATCTTCTTTCTTTTTTTACATATATATTTTTTCATTTGTTTTTTTTTATCTCATCAAAATGTAGGCAAATCTTTGTCTCTCTTGAATAAGTATAACCTCAAGCAGGACTTTATATGGGACGTAATATAGGCCGTAGTGCGGGCTAACAAATGAATGGTAAATAAGCTCAAAAACCCAAACATGAAACCAAATCCCCTAGTGTGTGTGCCCATGAAGACCGAGCCTAGAAGGTGACTAAGCTGCCTATGTATCTCCATTGGGAGAATCAGGTCTAACGTAGTTCAAATCGGATCTGCTTAATATCACTTCTTGAAACTCAATCAATGGCAACTTTGTGTGCTGAACTTCAACAATGATTCTTCAATCCTATCTGTTTTTTCTTTTCTTTTTTTCGTTCTTTTTCTCTTTTTTTCCTTCAATACTTCTTCCTTATTTTGAGATAGAACAAATGGTCACCGTGATTTCAATCATCACTTATGTTCAAGACCTTGGTTCACATAAAGGGGAACCCTTTCCATGTTAAGTTTACTTTGTTGTATTACTTAGGACACAGGCACAAACACATAGATTACCCGCCCCAACGTTAGAAATATAGGCTTCCAAAAAGAAAGACTACATTGTTTAGGCACAAAGGGCTAGCAAGGGGTAAAAATTTAGTATAAGGTAATCAGGATGATATGTGGTGGCCAAACGATGGCCTCAAATCATCGGGAATGCTCAATTTAAGGAAGACTTGTGCAAACCTACAGTCTTGACATCCATACAACACCTCATAGTCTTTGAGGATTAGGCTCACTTTCGGTGATTAAAGGTCATTGGAAGTTGGCCAAGAAAAGAAGTCATGGTCCTTTCATGATAGTCTCATAAATTTTCACTCGAATGTCTAAGTTTCAAACCAAATTCTTCCATTAGGTTTTCTGATATTCAACTTCAAAGGAAATGATATTCTAATTTGTATGCTTCAAAAGACAGGGATTACTACCCCCTAAGTGCAAAGAAGAAGTATCAATAAGATCAACCACTAGGATTAAATTCAAAAATCTCCTTTTGTATAGCTCCTCGAAGTGATTGGTACATTACGAATTTCAACCGGTATGAAGTCGGGCAGTTGTCTCTTCCTCATGAAAAAAGTTTTTTACATGCTCTCGACTGGTTAAGGTTGGACACTTAGACTTACACAAACTTCATTTGACTTAGATCCTAAAAGATATTTCTAAGAGAGGAAGAAACTATTTTTGACTTTTTCCAAATTTTGTGTTGTTTCTTTTTTGATATCATATGCCATAAAAGACGAAATCGAAAATCAAAGAGTAAAGAGAAACCTATGACTCATTATTTATCAAAAGAACAAGTTCGAAAAGATAACATAGGAACCGCTAAAAAAATACTTGAAATAAAAATTAGTTAAAGTTTCTAGCCCCGGTATCGGGACAATCAACCGACAACAGCAGGATCTATCTAAAACTTGGATGATCTGACTAACTGAACCTGCGGTATCATCTTCTTGGTTGAGCGTAGAAAGATCTAACGCTTTGACAGATATGTCTCAATTGTGTTCCATTGGTGCACCGATAGACGCTCTTTTTTCACATTGAGTTTTTGTAGGTCCCTAAGTACACCTATAGGGGGTGGGGTGAATATGTGCTTACATGTCTAAGTAGGAATTTAAAAAATTAACTTACAAGATAATTTTAATCAAAGATCGATACAAAGATTCATACTTATTCGGTCTCACTTGCCTACCTCCAGTCCCCGAGCACTCCACACAAGGGAGACCAACTCGATCCTTTCACTACTCAACTAGCTTCGAGTGCTAGTTCAAACCTCAGTATAGTTCAAAAAACCTCTTCAAGGTTTCCAACAATTACAAGTGAAGAAAGGTTTACAATGGAAATAACACTTACACTCCTCACATGAATAACAAGTGAGCTAAGCTTTCTTTGGTTGGAAGATCTAAATCTCAAATAGCTTAACCAAGAAGCATGCTTGACAATATCTCAAATAGCACTCTCTCACACAAGGGATTATGAAGATGTATGTATGTTGCCGAGGAAAGTTGGTTCGCATGCCACGTGAGGTGCCACAAAGGATGCAGTCTGCGTTGGCTTCCAGCTAGACAAAGTGGGAGACAGCAAAGATGGAGTAAGGGCTGAGAGCAAGGCTCCCCAGGCAGGTCGCGAGGGCTGGCAGCGCCGCGTAAGCAGGGAGACGACGAGCAGGGGCGACAGTCAACAGCCGACAGTTCACGTCAAGGGTGCAGCGTCAAGAGTCCGATGACAGAAGTCCAAATGTCTTTCTCTCACTAGAAATCCAGAGAAAATGAGCTTTAGAGAGAGAAAGTAAAATGTCCAAAATGAGAGAAGAAGTCCTTGAATAAGCTCCAGAATCCACTATATATAGGCACAAATATGCGCGTGTCATCAGCCGACACGTGTCGTCCTCCGGGAGTGACACGTCGCCGTAGGGGGTCCTGCGGTATCGATCGTTCGTCGGATATGCCGGCCCCCGAGTTCGTGCCGCCCTGCCCTTGCAGCGTCCCTCTGCCTGTCTGAGGAGACTGACCACACTGCGGTAGCATGGTCAGAGTAGCCCATTGCCCCAGCCTCCAGTCCAAGCCCTTACTGAATCCCACGAGATGCGTCATGAGACGCGCAGAGATCCTGGCAGCGGTAAGGGTTGCCCCTGTAGCCAACTGCCAGGCGTGCCGGACGCGATGCCCTCCGAGGACCTGCTCCCGTCCCAGAGTGACCCGCGGTTCATTACCCTGACGACGTCGATGATCAACGGTGATATGAGCGCGCATGTTCATGGCTTGATGCTCGGAGTCCGTAGCGGTGGGTCCTCGTGCCGGGGCACTACGAGCGGAGCCCCCTGAAGCCCGTCGGGTGATTGTGCGGGCGAAGGCCGGAGCCTCCGGTTGATTGTGCCTGCGAGGGCCGGAGCCCGTCGGTTGATTGTGCTGGCGAAGGCCGGAGCCTCCGGTTGATTGTGCCCGTGAGGGCTAGAGTCCGTCGGTTGATTGAGCCGGCGAGGGCTTAAGGGTTGCGAGCCCGTCCCGCCGCGAGTTTGATTGAGCCGGCAACAATGAGCGTCGCACTACTGAAGATAGCGGGGGTGTGTTGTTGGAGTGAGAAGCTAGTGCCGTGCAACAGGTTCCCCCCTTCGCGGGGCAATGGAGGCCGACCCCCTTGGGGTGGCCGACCCGATTTGGGGGGAGCACACCTTTGATCGCCGTCCGGATGCTCGAGGCGCGGAGTACTTTGACCGAGCAATCTTGTTGAGCGATGTTGACCGCCAAATGGGTGACGTGTCACGCCACTAGGATCACTTAGCGGGCCCCGGGGTGCGGTCCAGAATAGGTTGTGAACAATGTATATGTTGAGAGACAACGTTTCTAGAGAGAGATTAGAGAGATTTTTAGAGATCTAAAAAGTGAGTAATAAACTCCCCAAGTGTCCCTATTATAGTTCAGATAATGTGGCTGTTGAAGAGCATTTTATGGGACCTGACAAAAATTCATTCAAATAATTTAGAAATCATTTGAATGACAACCTAGAAAGATTAGATTACTTAAGAAGAAAACGTTCGAACGAAAAAGAAATCGTTCGGATGAAAATGAAGAATAAAGTAATCTCTTTTATTCTCTGAAAGAATTGATTGAATGAATATGAAATCCATTTGGATAAAAAAACAATTTCAAATAACATCAAGTAGTGACTGAAAGAATCGTTCGGATGTTTCTTGAAATCGCTCGAATGAAAACAACAAGTAAAACAATTTTGGCGTCTAGAGAAATCGTTCGAAGGTTTAAGAAATTGTTCGGATGAAAAATCATTTTGAACAAAACAAAGTCATTGAGAGAATAATTCAAATGATTTTAGAAATCATTCAAATGAAAATGTTTTTGGAAAAAAATGAGGTACAACTTTTTCTACTGGACAAATTATTCGAATGAATTAAGATTTATTCGAATGAATGGAAAGATTCTTGGCAAAAAAAAGCTTTTCGGTTTTGGCTCTTTTTGATTTTCTGTTTAATCTTTAAGAAAGCTTAGCTTAGAATAATTACAAACAAGAAAAGATGAACTAATCTAATTCCAAGATCTTCAGTCATGGAGATATCTATGTTGTTTGAGTTAGGTATGTTTCTTGAAGTCATACTTAATGATAGAGTTAGATAAATATTAGATAACAAATTGGAGTCATCAAAATAAAGAATACAAACCCGTTGGTCAACAATCTCTTCCTTTTTTATGACAGTATATTAATCTAACACATCACAAAAACATGCTCCCCCTAGGAAAAAGCTATGAATAGATTAAACAAGTTAAGCCTGAAATCATGATCTACTATTTTCAAAAGATGTTACAATAGTTAGCTCATGTACAATTTTCTCCCCCTTTCTCAACACAAAACATGGGAAAACTATTAAGCTACAAAAGAAAATATCTAAAGAATGATAACACCGACGGCGTCCACCAGGGGAAGAAGAGGAGGGATCTGGAGCAGGAGCAAGTTCTGAAGTGTGAATTTTGACGACTTCAACCACACGTGGCGACGATGGCGGTGGCAGAGCGGAAGGAATTTTGGGATTGAAAAATCACTGCTCACCATCGTCTCCTCCATCAAACTCAGGACAACTGACTTGAAATCCATGAGATGTATCAAAAATCTGATAAGCCAGAAACTGATTCTGCTCGGTAAGAATGCTGAGTGAAAATTTGGCTTGTCGATAGCTAACCTAAAGGGCAGCCTCATGTTGTCATTAAAGATCCTACTGAATATGAGACAGACAGTCTAAGGTAGCGGAGTGGTTGAGGGGAAGGTTGGATACAAGTTCCTTCAGAAGTTGACGGAGGTCAACCTGATTTGACAGAAGTTGGTTGGAAAAAGTTTGAATGATAGAAAAGGTTTGAAGGAAGGTGGATTGGTTGGCAGTAACAGTAGTGGCTGGGGCGGTATGAAACTCGAGAAGAAGTTGAAGACATGTAGAAATATGAAATAGCTGGTCGGAGAAATAAGGGGAGTGAGAAGGGGAAAAGGGAGGAATGTTGGCAAATTCGTCAAAGTAAAAGTTGGTGAAGTCATTTGGGGGGGGAATTAAAGTTATCAGAATGAGGAGGTGGGATAGAAGAGCTGGGTGCCGAGGATGAAGGAGGTGGCACAGAGAAGCTGGGCACAGAGGGTGATGGAGGAGCCGAAGGTGCCGGACTGAATGATGTGCACTGAGGGCCCCTAACAAGAGAAATTTCATGTGATGTGGGATCAGTCTGAATGAAGAGGGAGGCACGACAGAGAGTGGCGATGTTGAGACAGAAGATAGCAGGGATATGAACACACTCAAAGGGAGAGGTAGGGAGGGGAACACGAAAGTGTTGAAACACAAGAGTAAGAAGAAGACCATAGGGAAGGAAGGCATTTGGTCGATCTCTGTGGTTAACCATGTTCGTCATCATAATGGCCGAAAGATCTAGGGGACGACCTCGAATGAAGTGGGTGAGTAGGATGATGCCGATATAAGTGAAAGCAAGGAAATAACTGATACGGCCGGCAAGATTATTGAATAAGATTAAATGTAAAACACGATGTTTAGGTAGGAGATCTGAAAGGATGGGTTTACTGATAGAAGAAATGGTGGGGCCATTTTAGGGGTATGAATTTTTTAAAGCGGGGTAAATAAACCACCAGTAGCCCAGGGTGTTGCCTGGGTACATGACAAGATGGGATTTGTTGGTAAAACCAAGAATTTCGGCTAGCTTAGAGGGGGTGAAGGAAATAGACATGCCATTTACAAAAGAATTAAGAATGGTGAAGACAATAGAGTTGTAGGTCATGTTGGCATAAAGCATACTGATTAAATTAGGGTAGTAAATAGTGGGTGTGGTAAGGAGGGACGTACACCCTATTGCAGCAGAAGGGTAATGCCAAGTTGAGCCATTAGGTCGAGATCACATGGGCAACCTATGCTAATGTTGCGGCTCGTAATAAGAGTGTAGTAGGTTTCTCTATCGGCTATGGTTTTGAAAAAATAAGGCAGGTGAAGGATATCACCGGATGGGGTACAAGGACAAGAGGTTGGTGGACAGAAAGAAGAAAAAGAAAAAAGGGAAGGAGAAAATGAAGTGGATATACTGGTACCTAGAACGGTTGGGGGCACCGATGGAAGTTGAGGGAGCAGCCGTTACAGAAGGAGTTATTGGTGCAGACGGGGTAGCAATGGAGGAAGGTTAGCTGGAGAAGCGAGTGACGTGGCGGGTGGAGACGGGGACAACTTCAAGTTTGCTGTCACTTTCTTGAAGCTGAAGAATGCGACGCCTGGTTCTTGACCAGCGAGAGAATGATCTGTTTATTTGCAATGACGAAGAGGAACTGTGAAGAGAAGAAGAGAAGAAGAGAAGAAGTCAACAATCAGTGACAGTGATAGTAGAAAGACACTGTAAAAAGAATGATGAAAACAGCTAAAAGTGAAAAGGAGAACTTTTTATAGAGAAGAAGGATTCATTCGAATAATTTGAGGAATCATTCGACCGAAAATTTTAGAAAGATTGCAGGCTGCTTCAATTGAAAGATCTCATTCGAATGACTTCTTGAATCAAATGATTTCTTGAATCTTTCGACCGAATTCTTAAGAAAGAAAATAAGAGCCTTGGGTTCAGAATGTTAATGAAAAGAAGAAACATTCGGCCGAATTCTGCAGAGGAAAAAGCTTGGTTTAAAAGGTTTTTCGTTTGAATGAAAACCAAAATTGATCGACCAATTTCAACAGAAACTAACTAAGAAGATAAACATAGAGGACATTCCCCACAAGAAGGAAACTAGCTCAGATATCACATTCCAAAGCGGCGATGCAGAGTACAAAACTGGCTTTTGCTAAGGGCTTTGTAAAAATATCTACTAGCTGATCTCCTGAACCTACTTTCTTGAGTTTTATCAAGCCTTTCTAAATGTTGTTTCTAAAGAATTGGTGATGGATATCAATGTGCTTTGTGCAAGAGTATTGGACAGGATTCTTACTAATGTTAATAGCACTACTACTGTCACACATGATGGGAATGCTATCTAAGGGGAGACCAAAATCATGTAAAGCTTGACACGTCCAAAGAACTTAAGCACAATAGCTGCCGGAGGCAACATATTTCATCTCAGCGGTGGAAAGAGTTACAGACATCTGTTTCTTAATATGCCAAGACACAAGTGATTCACCAAGGAATTAACAAGTGCCACTGGTACTCTTACGGTCAACTAGAGATCCGGCATAATCAGAATCAAAGAACCCAACTAAGTCAAAAGAAGAATTTCAAGGACACCAGATTCCTAAATTAACAATCATAGACAAATATTTAAATATGCGTTTAGTATACATACCAAATTTTATATGTTATACACATGTATTAGTATAACATATAAAATAATCAAATCCATATATCAACTAAAAGTATATCTTTCTAAGCTCCAAAATTACTCTAATTCCATGACTGTTTTGCATATTTCAGCATACATGATCATACTTCTTCTTGAATCATTTCAAGCAAATATAAATAAGTGTTTTAGCACTACTCATAATACTTCTCATACATGTTTTGAAGACTTAAAAAAACACAAGATAACCTACCTTAAAGAAATTATGGCCAAGCCAATTCAAGAAGGTTGATTCAAATCTCCCTCATTTGTTCTTCCTTTTCTTCTTTTCTTCTTCCTTCTTCCTTTCTCTCCTTTCTTTTCTTTCTTCTTCTTTATCTTTTTTTCCACTCTTTCCCTTCTCTTTGGCCGAAAGTTGCTCTTCCCTTCCACCTTGTTTCTAAATTATCCACTTAGGCTTCTTTCCATTTTTTTTATTAGTTTCTTTTGCTTACTCACCACCAAATAATAGGTGGTAAATCCTCCAACAATTAATTCAAGAGCAACACATGGCATGCCACTAATACCAACTTTTCATATTTGCATATTGGCCCCAAGGTTTTGCATAATTACTTTTTAACCCCCAAAGTTTTACATAATTATATTTTGGGCCCACAACTTAATTTCAAGATTTATTTTATGTAGACAAATAATATAACGAGATCATAATATTTTAATCAAATTTAAATATTTTTAAACTTAATAAAATGATTAGAAGCTAATTAAGATCAGGGCCTCACAAAAAGAGTTGTGGGAATATGGCTCCAAACCTATGATGCTTCTACTAAAGAGAATTTTCAGATGCATACAGCTTTGCTTTGAACTATAACTAACTTTTCGGCGTGTTAATATTTTTCATCATAGAGAAGGAAAGGGTACACGGTTTTTCCCACATGCAAGCAACGTAGATATAAGTTCACATAAATTGAGGAGTAAGATAGGTTACACGGGACATCGTCGACTCTTTGATGAGAATCATTTAATTATAAGCTAGAGAAAAGAAAAAGGCCTAGGGAGTATTATGGGGTTAATATACTAGAACAGTTGGTACATGTTCCATGTTATAGACCAAGGAAACATCCAACTAATAAAATGAGAAAGCTATAGAGGATGAACTAAATTTGTTTAAGAGGAGCATATCTTTTAACTATCCATATTTGCTGACCCTAAGTTTAATTAGACATAATCTAGATGTTATAAACGTTGAGAAAAAAAATTATGATATTAGTTGGGAACTTTACTTCATGTCGAGAGAAAAACTGAGGACGCCAAGAAGACAAGAGAGGATCTAAATGCCATAAATATAAGGAAGGGCTTGCTTTTAAAGGCAAATGCTTATGGTACTTGCACGATGCTGTCAGCGCGTTACACATTGACAAAGAAGGAGAAGCAATGGTATTATGAGTTCTTGAAGCCAGTGAAATTTCCAGATGGAGATGCATCTAACATATCATGATGTGCAATTGTTGGTAATGGCAAGGTATCCGGCATGACAAGTCATGAGTACCATGTTATGCTACACCGACTGATCCCAGTTGGTATAAGTGGATATTTAGCCTAGGATGTCCATGGTCCATTAGTTGAATTGGGAGAGTTTTTCAAGCCTTTGTGCTCTAAGACGTTAGAAGTTGAAGAGGTAGAGAGGCTAGAGAAAGACTTAATCTTTATCCTCTCTAAGTTGAAAAGAATTTTTTCACCAGCGTTTTTCGATGTCATGGTCCACCTAGTACTTCACTTGCCACGTGAGGCCTTCTTTGAGGAATCAGTTTATTCTTGTTGGTTGTATCCAATTGAGAGGCACCTTGGGGACTTCAAAGCAGTATGTCACCAATAAAGCACAAGTCGAAGGTTAAATTACATAGGTTGTTTCCATTACCGAGTGCTTAACATATTATTCGATGTATTTTAATGATGTAAAAACTAAGTTCAATAAAGAAGAAACAATTATGATAGCGGAGAAGTGGATCACGAGCATGAAGCATCTCATTTCACAAAGATGATCGTCCATTTGATGCTTCAATGCTTGAATTCATACCTTCTGAAGAGCTACAAAAAATGGGCTGGTATATCCTTAGTAACTGTGAGGAAGTTGATAACTTTAAGTGTAAGTCCATATCCTTGGGTGTTATTTTACCAATTCATATCAGTAATTATTAATTGTTTTGTAGTGAGTCTTATACTTGTAGGTTGGCTGCTTAGTGAGGATAAGGCAAACTTAGAGAAACAAAGTTCTCTTGATGTAACTAGGAGGCAACAAGAGGAGTTTCCTAATTGGTTTAAGAACAATGAAAATTATTGCAATGATTTGTATCTATTTTTTTTAGATTCTGGTTATTTGCATGTAGTGTTTCATGAGATTTATTTAGATGATGAAGTCGTACAATGAGAAGTTGCCTGAAGAAGCTACTGGTCTTATATACACATTTGCATGTGGGCCTAATTAACGCTGGAAGCGAAATCGTGCTTGTATTTTCAGTACTGTCAAATTTCATACAAAAGATAGTGATAGTCAACGTCTGAGTTGAAATAGTGGCCTGGTTGTTGAAGGAGAGCACGAGAGAGTGATGATTGACTACTACAGGGTCTTGACCAATGTGATTGAGTCAAAATATACTAGAGACAAAATAGTGGTATTTTTTAAGTGTGAACGGTTCAACACTAACCCTAAAACAGGAATACAAATCACTGAGAGTTTCACAAGCATTTTAAAGTCACTGGGCATTGGTAGCAAAGTCAGCCATATGTGCTAGCGAGTCAAGCAGAACAGGTCTTTTATCTGAATGACAAAAAGTTAGGGAAAAATTGGCGAGTTCTGCAAAAGTTGAAGTAGAGACACTTATGGGATATCCTGGAAATTAAGCCGATAGACATGGATATTGAATCTGAAAAATTTTATCAAGAAAATAACTCATCAACAGTACGACAAAGTATCCAAATTGATCGAGAAGAAATTAGCGCGTTACTTAAGCATGACTCTGAACCTGTCATTGTTGATAGTCACATGATGTGTAGGTAGTCCAAGAGATCGGAGACGACCAAGGGGATGATACATTTGTCAAGTATTCGTCAAGTATTCGTCAAGTATTCATGTGATGAAGAAGATATCTTGTGTAGTGAGGATGAAGATACTGATGTAGATCCATTTGGCTAATTATAAATTTCTTATATTGCAAATACAGCAACGAGCATGTGAAGTTACAATAGATGTTATGTGCTTTCGCATGTGAAGCTGTTATATACGTTATTTGCTAGTTGTTTTTTCTTCCAAAGCTAGCTCCTAGTCTCAATTATGATATTTAAGGCAACATAAACTTCAATGTCATACGCATCTCAATTGTTGAACTTTGACATTTGCTCTACATGTCTATCACATTAAAATGTTCCAAGTAAGCACGTGAGTAGTTGGCATAAATTCTTCAAACACCCAACTGAATGGTGGACAAGGAAATATACCACGTCTAAGAAAGTGATTGGCATCGCAATTGCATGTCGAGTTAGCTAGTCACTCCAGCTAGAGAGGCTTTATCATCCAATGCACAAAAAGAAGCCACACCTAATAGCATCATCGCTCTCTCTCTCTCTCTCTCTCTCTCTCTCTCTCTCTCTCTCTCTCTCTCTCTCGTGTAAACTATATTCAACAAATGGTAATATTCTTTTATGCATTTATTTATTCAAGCCACTCCCAACCTCATATTCTTTCAGGTGCTTACGCTCCCCCGCCCCTGCCCCCGCTTTGTGCAACTAAGCTATATATACCTGGTTTTCCTTTCATTTGATTAACGATTTTAACTTTCTTTATTTGCATAGCCTATATAATGAGAGGGCATAAGAAAAGATGATTTCATTCCAACCTCGTGAGCTCTTTGGTGTTTAAGGTCCTAAACTTTAAGAACCAACCATTCTTTGATTGAGGGAGATTAGAAGTACGATTCAACTTCTAGAAAATATGACTTAGAATTTGTCCAAATGTCTTTCTTTTTTTAAAAAAATCTCGCTCCAGCAAGAGTGATGGTTGTGTCAAGCTTTCCCATACTATGACTTGTTCAAAGGTCCCAGTCATGTGTTTTTGGGGAATAGCAGGGAATGGTTATGTCCCTAATGTCCCTTCTTAACTAAACTTGTCAATCATATCATATATCATGCCTTTCTTGGATATATATAATCCTTATATATGCTATTCCAAGATTGGGATAGGATCGTTGAAAGGAGACTGGTAGTTCTTGTAAAGAAATATACTAGATTCCGCACCAAGCAATAAAGAAGAGAATCGAAAATAATAACAGATAATAGAGACACAAGATTTACGTGGTTCGACGAAAGCCTACTCCACGGTGGTAGCAGTGATTTCACTATGTTTTTCGGTGGAGATTACAGACCTTTGTCTTTCTCAACAAACCCTCTCAAAGAATGGCTCCTCTCTTTTCAAGAAAGACTTTTCCTACCCAAAGAAAGACTCTTCTCTCTTGTCTCTTCAAAGAAAGACTCTTCCTACTCAAAGAAGGACTCTTCTCTCTTTTCTCTTGAACTTAAAACACAATACAAGACAACATATATATACTTAGAGATAAGTAGTGACTTTCTCTAAATAACCAATGCACCCTCTCAAAGAATGGCTCCTCACTTTTCAAGAAAGACTTTTTCTACCCAAAGAATGACTCTTCTCTCTTGTCTCTTCAAGGAAAGACTTTTCCTACTCAAAGAAGGACTCTTCTCTCTTTTCTCTTGAACTTAAAACACAATACAAGACAACATATATATACTTAGAGATAAGTAGTGACTTTCTCTAAATAACCAATGTGGGACAAGACTTATATACTTAGGTCCAAGTCACAATCTTCTTTGAATAACTGATGTAGGACACCCACACATTCTGGGTTTTTTATCCAAGACATTATCACAAATCTCCACCTTGGCTGGGATAAAACAAGCCACAAACCATCTGAAAATATCATCTACCGCTACCACACCTGCCCCCTAGGGCTGCACCTCAAATACTGCTGATACTGATCAAATCTAAGCAATGCTTAAACTTGATCTCTGGAATATGCTTTGTCATCATGTCCTCTGATTTCGTGCTCTTGATGGCCTCTTTGTATGTGACAGGCTCTTCAACCTCAATACTCTCTGCCACACTAAGAGCATAAGCAACCATATCCACATATCCATACTTCTGAAGAGGTCAAATTTCTCTTCTCGGTTTATTTCTGGCAATGTTATACTGCTGTTCCTGAGGTCCTTAATTATCCTCGGTAGAATGAGAACCATCATCCTCATCTGTAGGAATTTTAGGCAAAGAATCTAGAGCTCGAACCTTTAGCTCCACTTTCTCCCTGACACCGTGGTCTTTGCCTGCATCAATCAACTCCTTCTTCTTCGAAAGCATCAAAGACTCATCAAAGGTCACATCTCTGCTAATTAGGAACCTGGATGACTTAGAATCAGGACACCACAACCGGTACCCTTTTACCCCATTTGCATAGCCTAAGAAAATGCACTTATTTGCTCTCTGCTCAAGTTTACCATCATTAACATGAGCATAAACAGGACAACCAAATATCCTCAAATTTTCATAATTAGCATGCTTATCAGACCAAACTTCTTCAGGAGTCTTGCAATCAATTACAGTCGATGGTGACCTATTTACCAAATATGCAGCTGTGTTAACAGCTTCTGCCTAAAATTCCTTCGATAACTCGGCATTCGAAGGCATACATCGAGCCCTCTCAAGGAGAGTCCTATTCATCCATTCTGCAACCCCATTCTGCTGTGGCATTTTTCTAACAGTGTGATGCCTCACTATGCCTTCATTCTTGCAGAACTTAGTAAACTCATCCAAGCAGAATTACATGCCATTGTCAGTCCTCAAGCATTTAATTTCTTTGCCTGTTTGTTTTTCAATCATCATCTTAAACTGATTCCACTGAACAAAGACATCACTCTTCTTTTTCAAGATATACACCCAGACCTTTCTTGAGAAGTCATCAATAAAGGTCAACATATATCTGCCACCACCCTTAGAAGGAACCGTGGAAGGACCCCAAAGATCTAAATGGATATAATCCACCGTACCTTTAGTGGTATGAACAGCCGACTGAATTTCACCCTGCACTGCTTCCCGAAGACACAATGCTCATAAAAATCCAGCTTCCTGATTTTCTTGCTTCCCAGCAAACCTTGTTTACTTAGCACATCCATACCCCTCTCACTCATATGCCCAAGACGCATATGCCAAAGCTTGGTAGTGTCAGAATCTATATCAAAAGATGAAGTTGATGCTGCTACTCCTGTAACTGTGCTACCCTATAACAAATAAAGACTATTTTGTTTCAACCCCTTCATCACAACAAGAACACCCTTCATTATCCTCATAACTCCACCTGCAGCCCGATAGCTACCACCATTAAAGTCAAGCGTACCCAAAGAAATCAATTTTTTTCTCAGCTCTAGAATGTGCCTGACATCAGTCAAAGTTCTCACAATATCATCATGCATCCTAATCTGAATTGAACATATCTCAACCACCTTACAGGCGACATCGTTTCGCATAAGGACTTTACCACCATCAAATGAGCGATAAGTGGCAAATCAATCCCTATTGGGACACATATGATAGGAGCAACCCGTATCAAGAATCCACCCTCCATCTGAGAAACTGATAATAACTGAGAGAACATCTGCACCATCAGAATTATCTTCTGCTACTCCAGCATCAGTCGTCTTTGAATTATCTTTTTTCTTCTCTTTACGCTTAGGACAATCCTTTCTGTAATGCCATTCCTTGTGACAATGATAGCGCTTTAATTTTCTGGTCTTTGACTGAAACCTCGATCTTCCTTTATTTCTAGACCTAGCATGGTCAATGCTTCAGCCTCGAGCCATCAGACCATCACCATGTTCTTCTCCCCTATTTTCTGAAACCTTCTTCCTTAATTCTTAAGAATTTATCACAGCCTCAACCTCTTCCATGGAGATACTGTCCTATCCATATAATAAGGTAGTAACAAGATGTTCATATGACGGAGGTAAAGAACACAGCAACAGTAAAGCTTTATCCTCATCTTCTATCTTGATATCAATATTTTGTAGGTCTAATATTACATTGTTATATTCATCAAGATGATCATTGATCGATGTACCTTCTTTCATCCGAAGAGTATACAGCCGTTGCTTTAAATACAGGCGATTTGTCAGAGACTTCGTCATGTATAAGCTCTCCAATTTCAGCCATAATCCAGCCGCAATCGTTTCCTGAGAAACCTTTCGCAACACGTTGTCGGCTAAACACAGCAACAAGGCACTATGGGCTCTCTCCAACATGTCTTCTTTTTCATCATCAGACATCGTATCAAGAAGCCCTTATTTCCCCTTTAACGCTTTCAACAACCCTTGCTGAATTAAAACAGCACGCATCTTCATCCTCCATAAACTGAAATCGCTCGATCCATCAAACTTTTCCAAATCATACTTCGTCGAAGTATTTGGCGCCATTGCAAGGTGCTTTCAATCTACCACTGAACCTCAGCTCTGATACCACTTGTAAAGAAATATACTAGATTCTGCACCAAGCAATAAAGAAGAGAATCGAAAACAATAACAAAAAATAGACACACAAGATTTACATGGTTCGGCGAAAGCCTACTCCACGGTGGTAGCAGCGATTTCACTATATTTTTCACTAGAGATTACAGACCTTTGTCTCTCTCAAAAAACCCTCTCAAAGAATGGCTCCTATCTTTTCAAGAAAGACGTTTCCTACCCAGACTCTTCCCTCTTGTCTCTTCAAAGAAAGACTCTTCCTACTCAAAGAAGGACTTTTCTCTTTTTTCTCTTGAACTTAAAACACAATACAAGACAACATATATATACTTAGAGATAAGTAGTGAATTTCTCTAAATAACCAATGTGAGACAAGACTTATATACTTAGGTCCAAGTCACAATCTTCTTTGAATAATCGATGTGGGACACCCACACATTCTGGGTTTTTTATCCAAGACACATTATCACAGTTCTCAACCACTAGCAGTCTTTCTAACTCTCTTCCATCTGTTGAAAGAGGATCCTTCAGGTAGGTGTTCTTTTGAAAGCCCAAGAAGCGGTAATGGTAATAGGATTTAAGATACCATAAAGTCTTCAATTGTAAAGCAAGGAGGAATTTTTACAAAATACACTAATCTCTAGCATACAACATTGTAAAGCTTTCAATCACCTCACTTCATCAAATTAGAATGGTTAAACACACTATGAATTATGGTTCTGTCCAAAAACATAAATTCCACAAGTTGTTCTTAATCTACCATAAGATTGAAATGAGAAGAGCATCATAGATTCTAGTCCTACGAATATAAAAGAGTTTTATTGATTGCCTTGCCAGTGGAGTATTAAGTTATCACGTAGAGATTGCTTGTCTGAATTTACATTGAATTAAGGAAGCTTCTTACTCATCTTATATTTTCTTCTTAAGAGGCTAAGACATGCTTGAGTAACTTGATTGTGAATTTGTGATAAAGAAAATATGTAATTGGTGGTTGACTAGAATGGAGTATGGAGGGGGTTTGAGCGGTATCTTAGCACTAAGAGTTCTAATCCTCTTTTTATTTTCCATGCAGGCTTGACATCATTGTTCTTTTAGTTGTGGTGTTCCCGAATATAATATCTGGAGATAATATGAAGTATGTAGTTGTTAGGTTTTTCATCATCAACCTCTAGGGTGGTTGAATTTGCATCAACTCGGTGTATCTTATATACTGGCAATATTTTTACATGGGATATATGCCAAGTTCTTTTGGTACATAGTTTTGTTCTGACTTTGTAATCAAATACTTGTTATGGATAGAACCAGTTTTGTCTAATGAAGACTTTTTCTATCATTCGTCGTTAAATATACAAGCAAAGTATCATTAGAACATGTGTTTCTTAGTGACCAAAAAATTCGTACTTAAAGGACAGGTAGTAATGGCAAACCTTTTCGTCATTGGATGTAGTTTTCAACGACAAATTCAAGCTCTTAACAAAAAGATGTGATGAGTAAAGATTTGCCGTCAAACTTAAGTTCGTCAAGAAATGCAACTATTCTTAGCGAACTTGGACAATGAGAGTATACCGACAAAATATGTATGTAATTAAATGCTGAACATATGTTGATGAAGTTCAATATCGTTAAGAATCAGCGTTCTTAACGACAAAATCATTTGTTCGTCAAATGTCCTTCTTGACAACGCATTATTGACGAACTTAGCGACAAATTTTTTCGTCAACATACACTTTTCATGACGAATCCGCCACATTTCTTGAAGAACCATGTTTATTGTTGAATGTCAATTTTCTTGTAGTGACATAGTCCTAGATGATTCATCCTTCATATGCTTGTGTTTTTGCCTATCAACGGAGTTGCAGAAGTTTACACAAGCCATCCCTTTGGTGTTAAGTTGCCTCATTCCCTCCAATCCAAGCATGGCCAAGCCAACTCAAGGGCTACTGAGTCCGAGAGTGGTGTGGAGATGCTAGGTGATAGTGATATATTGGTAGGTGATAATGTGAATGAAAATGAAGGTGGTGATAAGGTGCTGATATAATGCATATAATGCTGACAAGGAGGATAAGGGTGAGAATAAGGGGATGTGATGATTAGATTGATTGTGACTATGAGGGTAATCATAATGTGGAAAATGATGATGCAATGTTTGACCAGAATATTGATGGAGATGAGGAATAGGCTGGTTTCAACTTTCAAGAATGAGTTTGATTAAGAGGTAGCGGGTAAATATGTTACCACTGAGTGTGAAGAGACCGAGAAAATTAAGCCTTTGACCCCAGATATTGACGACGATGACGACAACGACATGACCAGTGTGCCTAAATACCCTTAATGTAATGTGAGAACAGATTATGAAGATCCTACATTTATTTTGAGAAAGTTTTTTTTCCCTAGCATTAAGTACTTTAAGGATGTAGTGTATAGCCATTCAACTAAAAAAGGAAATTTTTTGAGAATAATGAAGAATGAAAGGTGCAGGGTGTGTCGTTTAAAATAGGTTTGACTACTCTATAACCAATCCCAAACATCATCCTAGTCTCCATCACAAGCTATGAAAGAAAAGTGTGTTGCTTGCGCGTTGGGAAGAATGTCATAGCATTCGATATAATGGCATTCTAAGAATGCCATTACTTCTTGCCCATAACAATATTTCAAACCATTATGTGAAATCAGTAAAGACTTCTCATGTTGATTCATAAAGACACTATAGGCAAAATCTGATAAGATTAAATCGTGTTATCTACTTTGTAATTAACCCGTAGGTGAAAGATTCATTATGCTCCACCTGCATGAGAGAAAGTGGTGGCTTTACGGACAGTAATTCCATCATTAACCTATATGATTATAACATATACAAATACTTGAATGTCTGAAATTGGATAAATTCTACAAAAGTACAATTAGATAAGTAATAGTAGGGGTGAGCACGGTTCGGTTTGGGATCAAACCGCAAACCGAACCGTTACCCCTCATTTTTAAAAATTATGAACCAAACCAAACCAAACACCATTGGTTTGGACAGTTCGGTTTGGTCGGTTCGATTTGGTCAGTTTAAACGGTTTGCATTCACTTAAAGACGTTTTTCCTTTGCACATTACTATTGGATCTAATAATAATTAAAAATTAAACTTATATTTTTCCTAAATTGCATGTAATCTTGTTGCAATTGATATATAAGTTCTCATTGATGTATGAAAAAGAATAAGTAAATATAGAATAAATCGATATTGGTCACAAAAATTTTGTATTATAAGTGTTCTCTTTATTATTTTTTTTCTTTTACTTTTCAAGATTTATTTATTTTGATTTTCTTAGTACCATATATGTGAAATTATCAATGAATGTTACTAAAAATAGATTAACATATCATAGGTCGGTTCTGTTCGGTTCGGTTCGGTTTGGAATCAATTTCAAAAAAGTGTACCGTTCACGAACCGAACCAAGGTCGGTTTGAGAAATGTAAAACCAAACCGTTAAGATCTTTGGACGGTTCGGATTGGATTGGTTCGGTTTGAGCGGTTCGGATCAGTTTAAACGATTTTGTGTTCACCCTTAAGTAATAGCAGCACCATGCATGAACAAATCTACCCCCGCTGCACATCACTCTACACCTTGCCACGACACCACCAAAATCGTCTCCTATCAAGATCACCCCTTCCCGCCACAGCTTCTCAACCACCATCGTTGCTTGAAGATGATTTATTTATGATTCAAGTTTTTTACTTGATTTTAATGGGTTTTAAGACCCAGATTTCATACTTGATTTCATTACCAAAAAAATTGATTTTCTCAGATCTAGTTCATTATCATAAAGCTGGCTGAGTGGTAATGTTGTTGAGTATGGTGGTTTGAAGCGCCTAATAACGTAGGCGTCGATAGGGCGTTCGACTGGGTGGCGACTATGATTCAAGGCGTATAAAGTGGCAATCTGATTTTAGAAAAGGCGAGCCAGGCATTGTGGACTATGGCACTAGGCGAAGGTATTGTGCACTATGGCAATTAGGCGAGCCTAGGCGTTGTACAAAGCGAGATTAGGCGTTGAGCTAACTTTCCTTATAAATCCTATATGTTTTTAGTTGGGGCAAAATGCAAACTATTGCTTTTTTTCTTCTTTAGATCTTAGGTTGCACAAACTAAATTAGGTTTACACTGATCCAGAATAAATATGAAATTCATTGATTTGAGATGATATTGGTTTGTTTCAATCCAAAATAAAAAAAAAAAGACAGACATGAGGAATAATATAACAAAATAATTGTACTTCTGTTGAAACAGAATCGAAATTCTCTGCTAAAGATTTTACTGAAAAATAGAACCAGGTGGAAACCTAAAACTTACGATCTTAAAGGTCTCTTGAGAAGACCGGAAGAGAAGAAGGGAGGAAGAGAGAAGCAAACAAGGGGCCCATGCGAAAGTTGGAAACTAAAAAAGGCTAGCAATGGTATTCTAGGAAACTAATAATAGTGCAAGTTAAATGTATGTAATTTTTGTGAGACGGGAATATATAATGAAATTCAACAACATGAAAGAGTCAATTTCCTAGCACTTATAATAAGTTGTGTTTGAACTCAAGAACTTTCTTGCTAAAACATACTCCCTCCATCCCACATAAATTGATTATATTTTCTTTTTGAACCGTCCCACAAAAATTTCTTACTTTCCAAATTAAGAAATATATTTACCATTTTTACACTTTTTTATTATATTTTTCTCTCCACGTTTAACTCTCCATCAACTCATTTTCTTTCTCATGGCCCACTTTCTTACGCCTTATTATTCATTTTTTTTTCTCCATATTTAACACTCCACTAACTCATATTCTCTTTCCTGACCTCCTTTTTTCTCCTCCTCTTTCTATAGGATAGAATAAAAATACATAATAAATGACTTAAATCTAATATGTGTGCAAAAAAAAATAGATTAAATTATATTGGACAGATGGAGTAAAATAATAGAATTGAATTATTAAGTATATGAAGAGTGTTGATGTGCATGACACGGTGCAAATATTAATTTTGAACTCAGAAGAAACTTTTGTTAATCTGTGACCGGCCGCAGGCCCATTGGGTTCCCACCAAGGGCTCTGTCATGCCTTACTCACTAAAACCAACACAGCTACAGCGAAAACTGAATCTTATACAACTCCACGAGTAAAACTTCAGTTCTAATCTTAATACAAATAGACATTTATCAACAACTATGAAATTGTCTCTAAAGGCAACAATCACGCTACTTGAAACCCAACCACAACTCCATATATAACTGCATGTCCAACCTCATTACAACCCTTCTTACAATAACACCTGGGGTAAGATTCAACGTCATCTGGTGTAGTCTCTGGATCTCCACTCTAAATATAAACCCACGCTCGCCATCCTTGCCTTACTCTTTAACCTGAAATGATAAGTAAGGAATGAGCTTTCACGTGCTCAGTAAGTAACCAGTTATTCAACTAGCTGGACCATAGCACGTCAAAATAATAACTCAGGTTACAATATAGCAATTTACGAGATGAAATCACGAAGTAAATAATCGCTTCGATAAGAAATCATTCAGTAAAACGTAATAGAATAAAGGGAACAAATCTGAGGGCATAAAAATCAGTTAACCCAAAAACGTCATCACCAACTGTTCCAACCAAACACCGGCTCAAACAATATGATGCGATCAGCGTTTGGTCCCACTGACTTGGACCCGTCAGCGTACATCGTCCCACTGACTTGGACCCGGAATCCCATCTTGGGATAATAATCATAGTGGAAGCATGGGTGACCACTTAAAGTAGTAATGTGCATTACGTCAACGTACAACTCCCCGTTGACCAGGGTCCACAATCTAACTTTCCCCCGTTAGATATGGGGCACAGCAATCGATTCAGCAAAAACCACATTTCTTTTATCACGATATAATCCTTCAATCACGGATGGTCAAACCATCTCACAACATATCAATAGTTTTCCGAACATTTCATAATCACAATAGATCAACACCCAACATCTCGTTTGCACCAAGCGCTTCAAATCTGAAATCAATTATAACTTCAAATGAAATATCATTTACGTGCTAGTCCGATTTTCAACGAGAAATTAAGTATCGCCACAAGCTTTTTGACAAAATTCTTTTCACCAAGGCAAAAACAGGTAAATAGCCAAAATAGTGCATAGCTGATAAACAACGCTTATCAAAAGTAAATAACATATATGCTTTATAGAAACACTAGTTGAATCAGCAGGTCACTTACAGAACCGGTAACGAATCCGGAAGTTTTTCTCTTAATCTGATATGAGTTGCCTTCTACCGTATCTGAACAAATGAATCAGCAATAAATCAATTCCATACACTCAACTAGATGTATTCACTCAGTTCGCCACAAGTGTGAAAAATTACCAAAACACCCCTAGGACTTGGTAAAATTACCCAAACACCCCCTCTCGTATCTAAAAGTCCAAAACATCTTTCTCGTGAGTAAAATCATCAAAATATCCTTATCGTAAGTGAGATAATGCAAAAATACATTTTATTGGTAAGATTACCAAAATACCCCTCCGGGGTGGCGAATTACCAAAATACCCCACGGGGTTCCCCACTCCAGAAAAACCTCAAAAATATATTAAAACACTATTTTAAGCATCTTGATGTCATTTCTAGAATTCAAAAGTATTTTAAAGAATTTTCGCCTGAAAATCCCGAACCGGTGCCCGAACCGAGCACTAAGAAGCTGGTTCGGCTAAAAATATCTATCGGCCTCAGAATGGCACGAATTTTTAGAAAATGAAACATCTCAATAAATTAAGGTTTTTCTAAAATTTTCAAATTAAAATAGCTTAGTTTGCTATACTGAATAATTTGATAATTTGTTTCAACCGATACCCTAGTTTAGCATCCTTCACGGACACAAAAAATTCCCAAAACATTCCCAGTTGTAGGTCTCATAAAAATAATAGGGGTCACTGTTTTGTACTTTATCCAAATAAATTTCTAAACATGTTTTAAAATTTTGTTAAGAAACTGCTTTAAAATTTTGTTAAAATAACCTTTAGCGACGATAACACTTACTATTCACATTATTACACACACTAATGCACCTTAGAAACACACACCAGTCTTCTACCTTGGCCGAACACACACCCAACTCACCGATACCCTTCGAACTTCACTGAAACTCGCCCATTCACTCACTAACAACCTCCTAATCACACCTACACATATGCTTAACATAATTACCTAACCAATCTTATACGAATTTAGCTTTAATCTCACAATTCAGCCACATAAACACCATGAACACACACTGTATAAGCACAGGAAACACACCAACACACACGAAATTCACCCACAGAGGGATTTAGAGTTTACTCTTCAAGATTTTTCTTCACTCTCTCCCCTTTCCCTCTGATTTTGTGCCCGAATTTCTCCTCTTTCTCCGAATTCTTCCCTGTTTTGCTCTCTCTGTTTTCCCTCCTCTCTTTTTTTTCTGTTTCTTTCTTCCTGTTTTTTCCCCCTTTCCCGAAATGGAAAGGTTGTCCTTTTTTTTTTTTTTTTTTTCTTTTGTTTCTTTCTTCCCCCAAAGTCCTTATCCAATTCATTATTAAACTAATTATCTAGCTTAGTCATTAACCAAGGAGGAGGTGTCATGATTTAAAATATGGTTCCTAAATTATACTTTATAAAATTACACAGATGACCCTATATTTTATATATTTATAAAAAGACGCCCAAACTTTTGTATAATTACATCAAAGCCCCAAAACTCTTTTAAGCTTCAACACTCTACTAATACCTGAGAATTATTCCAATTTAATGTCCGTTTATTTTTTCGGGTCTCCGATAGTTATTTTAACCCGCTCTCAAAAGTGCGAAATATTACATTCTCCCCTCCCTTATATAAGTATATGAATTATTAAGTATATGAAGAGTGTTGATGTGCATGACACGGTGCAAATATTAATTTTGAACTCAGAAGAAACTTTTGTTATTGCTACGTCTCTAGTCTAGGTGAAAATACGGGGCACGTAGCCAAACCCAATCCAACTCTTATCTTTCCCTATTTTTCCAAATCAAACCTGCAGGGCAGGCTCTTAAATGCTGCAACCAGCTGTTCTTGGATCGTTGACCTGAACTAAAGAGAAAGACACGTGTTACATTATCAACATGGATCGAGTAGCTGAGATCTTGCAGGTTGACGACATGAGCTGAAAAGTTGGACATGAACATGACATGCAACCCAGAAGATTTTCTGGAGCTTACTTTACCCCGTCAATAGTTGAGGTTAACTTCCTAGAGTTGGCTAAGTTGGTTAGCTACTGCCTCCATGTGGTCCAATCATGTTTCTTGTCAATAATTTTCTCTCTTTATCAGTCCTCTTGAGATCTTGCCCAAAATTGCTTTGCTGCAGAATGTCTAATTTTCAGTTCTAGCAATTTTGCAAAATTATTTGTTGCTTTAGGTTAATTTTGTTTTATAAAAAGGCAATCAACATACAATGAAAGTTAGGTTTTATTTGTATCCTAAAAGACATTTTGTTAAATTAGGTTTGCCCACCATTTTCTTAAAGTGGTGGAGGCGAAATACGTCTTAAAGAAATATAGTCAGACGTCGTAAAGAGCCTTAAAGACTCATCTTGTCTCTTTGTTTTCAATTTTTCGACGTTATTGAAAAAACCAAGAGACCACCATTTCTCCATTTTCACATCATATGGTTAGTAGATTTTGGCTTGGTTTAGACGCAAGCATGATTGAAGCTTCAGATACAAAGGGTGATGAAGCCTTGATGTCAATGCCATGGAATTTGTTTAGTTCTGTTGTCTAGTTTCTCCCAGTTGTGGATGGGTTGGCCGTAACCAACTTGTTATAAGAATGAAAGCAGAAAAACTATGGAAAAGTTTGTTAATAATGAAAATCAACCAAAACACGAGCAAATGTGTTAAAAAGTTTTTGTTTTGTGGTCTACCGAAGTAAACACTCACGAACGAAAATTAGACCATGGATGTACAGCAAAGAACAAGTGAAAAAGTTGAGCCAAACTGAGTGAAGAATGTATGTCGTCTGACCCGACCATTATAGAGCTACTTTTATGAGAGACGGCGTCTATAGTCTTTTACAAAGTGTACGCAACGTGCAATTCATCTCATAATAGTGGCAAATTTATTGTTGAATTAAGAACGAGACTTGTAGCTTGTACGCGTTGTATCAGACGGAGTCCATCATTGTGCGGTGAGGGTGAATCCACATTTTTCTTACTAGATGCATAACACTTTGTCACTGAAAGGCTAATTAAAAGGCGTCACTAATGTTTCTTCTGGAGACAAATGGTGTGAATTTGGCACAAAAGAGTGCGAAATTATCCTCACCCTATTGTTATTTCATGGAATTATCTTTTTTAGGGTCATCAATGCCTTAACTCCCCTAGTTGTGCTCATTTTCGGACTTGATAGTCGCTCTCGTGTTTCGACTGTTGTTTGGAATCGCCTCATGTTCATGAAATGTTTGTTCAAACTTGTATTTGTTAAGAACGACAAGAACCCATGATAAATTTGTCTAGATGCGTCTAGCTCGTAAGCCACAGTGTGTGTTCAAGCTTGGAATCAGGCCGGAGCAGATTTTGCGGTGGCTGGTGAGGGCCATAGCCACCCACAGCATTTCAGAACTTCCCTTGTTAGTGCCTAGACTTAATGCTGCTCGGCTAGCTCTACTCGGAGAATTAGGAGTTATAATCTACTCAGTGAAGTCTTAATTTGAGAAGTTTATCAGATGATTCACATGATTTATATTAATGAAATTTGAAACAGTTTTGTTAATTCCACGTCTGATAGACATAAATCAATTTAGACGCGAGTCAAAATCACTTTTCTTTGCAAATAATGTCTAAAATATAGTGAGGCTTTTGAAATAACTTCTGCACAAGTTGATATGGTTGGGTTTCAATTTACACCCTATATTGCTAAATGCCCACCAATCAATTGTTAAAAGACATATTCAAGGCCCTCGTTTTCCCTTTAATGACAATAGGCAGGTGGATTCGTAAACAACTTAATTCGTACACAGCCTATCTTTTTTGACATTTTGGCTAAGACTAATTTGGTCATTGTAGCATAACGGTATGTTATTACATTATTCTCAATAACTGTTTGTCTTTTAACATATGTCGTCTATTTTTTCCGGTTATTTTTCTTTGAATTTATCATACTTTATGTGACTGTTTCACGTACTATCGTTGATATAATAGATATAACAATGTTGAAATAACCTCTCCATAAACATAATTCGTGCAGTATATCCAAAACAAATAAGAGAAAACATTATCACATTATGTGGTCGTGTAGAGGGAGTCGACTTCCACAACAGGAACTTGGGAAAGAGTTATGAAGTACACGAGCATCCTCACCTACAAAGTCAAAAGTTAAAACTCCAACTCATCACACAACTACTAAGTACTACAACTAGCATCCTTGATAGGATATGAGCTGGTAATACACCTTCGTGATCCACTTTGCCTCACGAGCCTATTTAAGGCCTTTTTTGTTGCTCTTATTAAGCCTTCTAACTTCATAGCACAGTCCAGTAAGGCAAAATACACCCTCTAAATGTTGAATACTTTCTTGTTCATGGCAATGCTGCATCTCCTCCTCCTTACATCTCCTTCAGTTTTCATCTTCTGCGGACCAAATACCGTTTCTAGGGTTGCGGCCACAAGGAATATTCTGGAAGCAAAAACTCAAGACAGCGTGGCTTTCGAACCTAAAACAAGACATGAAGAAAGTGGTATTCACGGTCAAGGTGTTCAGAATTGCTTGCCGAAGGGATTTGGACGCTCTTCAGCTCCTAGCCGATACATTAATTATCAAACACTGGGTTCGACTCTGTGTTCCTCAAGCCAGCATGCCACTACGCCATGAAAAAATTTGTAGGTCTCTAAATTTGAAGCTATGCAACATGTATAAATAAAGATGTAAGCCTTGAGCCGCATCTGGTTTACATCACCTTAATGATGATGTGTTTATACATATACAATAGTGAAGTACAACTCAAAAACAGATCAATCTTATCCGAAGTATGTTTGTTCTACTAAGTCTGGAATATAATGTCTACGACATTACCCGGAGCCAATAACACCCAAAAGCGTTATAAATGAAACCAACCTTCCGTTTTGCCCCACCCGCACCTGAAACTTTAAGAAAAGATAGGAGGAAAATGTGGTTGTTTGGTGCAAGTCCTAAGCCTAACCTTGGTCCCTTTCCTATAGACACAAAAATCCCTTTGCTATGTGGTAGGCGGTAGAAATTATGCGCTCTTCCTCTTAGCTAGAACTCAGCGGTAGAGAGAGGCAACTAAAAAGCCATTTGGAGGAGTTCTTCAATGCATGGCATCAAATCATAATTATCAAGAGCCAGGGTCCTTTGGCATTTTAAGGTAACTCTAGAGGTGAAGTAAGAATGCAAACTAACTTTCCACCAGTAATCGTTTTGTTATCATATATTGTTATAGCTTATTTAGTTAGCAATTATAGTGAGAAAAGTCACTTTCATTGGTAAACTTTATTTCTAGAGTTCGCCAAAAAATTTCCATCTCAGGTTATCGATCATCTGTGTATAGTCCAATTTGCAACACAAGGAGGGCATCGGAACTAACCTTTTGACCTGAAGACTAAGAATGAAATATACCCTACCTATCTCCATTTATGTTTCCTAACCAATAGAACTAGTTTAGATGATTTCACCACGTCATGTTAGATATATATAATTTTGAATTTTTACGTACCACGTAACTTCCTATATTTTTCAAGAGGTGAACTTAGCCACTAATGCAAAACATTACCAGTCTGACAAACAATAAAGAGTTGTAATCTTTAGACCTTATTGTTAAAGTTCCGTATCAACTATAAATAGAGATTGATCGGTTCTTATACGTGGCTAGCATCTGGTCCTCTTGTCATGCCTTAGGTTGGTGACCAGGTTTCGATCACTTATATTTCAACTTTCATGTAGCAAGAGATGTTCTTTTAAGCGATAACCAAAAGAAACAATGGCGAACTTCACACTAAAAATTCGTTTTACGTACTCCACAAAAGCCATATCCCAATTAAAGATTCTCGAATTTGGAACTAATGTAAGGTTGTTAACGTTTCAACTAACTTCTCTCGACGACAGACTCTCGAGGGATATGTCAAAAAGCTTTGGTTCATTTGGAATTAAGTAACCGGAGAAGTACTAATTTTGTAGTCCCGAATGCCTTGAAGAAGCTTAGTTTATGGACATCCGGGACGTAGACATAACATTAGGCAGGGTCCTGCTCAAGCTCTCTACGAGCTAGGTAGGAATAGGATAGGTTAGTTACAAAACAAAGGTGACCGGTAAACATAAATACAAGAATATAACCAGAAAAGGTATAGGGATCGATATTTTGTAGGCATTGTTAGGATAATTCCAGAGGCCTACGTCACACCTGTCGATATAAAGTATCTGGTTGGTCTGTTGTATATTGGGCTGCAAGAGCAGCGACAAACAATAAAGAGTTGTAATCTTTAGACCTTTTTGTTGAAGTTCCGTATCGACTATAAATAGAGATTGGATCGGTTCTTATACGTGGTTGGCATCTTGTCCTCTTGATCATGGCTTAGGTTGGTGACCAGGCGTCGACCACTTAGATTGTAACTTTCATGTAGCAAGAAACGTTCTTTTAGTGATAACCAAAAGAAACAATGGCGAACTTCACACTGAAAGTTCATTTTAGTACTCCACAAAAGCCATATCCCAATAAAAGATTCTCGAATTTGGAACTAATGTAAGGTTGTTAACGTTTCAACTAACGTCTCTCGAGGACAGACTCTAGACGGAAATGCTAAAAAGCTTTGTTCATTTGGAATTAAGGAACTGAAGAAGTACTAATTTTGTGTCCTGGATGCCTTGAAGAAGCTTATAGTTTATGGACATCTGGGACGTAGACTTAGCATTAGGCAGGGTCCTGCTCAACCTCTCTACGAGCTAGGTAGGAATATGATAGGTTAGTTACAGAATAAAGATGACTGTTAAACAGAAATACAAGAATATAACCACAGTCTCACCCTCACAAAGGTAGACAGATCGATATTTCGTACGTGTTGTTAGGATAATTCCAGAAGGCAACGTCACTCCTGTCGATATAAAGTATCCGGTTGGTCTGTTGTATATTTGGCTACAAGAGCAACGACAATTTTTAATGTAGCTCATTATTGCAACCTTAAGACAATCCTTTTTTGCTGTTAATACCTCAAAAGAGTTGCTACTTTGTTCTCAAAAGCGTTGTTTAGCAACCACGTAACTATGTCGAGTTGAATGTGGTCTGAGAACCGTGGAGAGGATAGGATCCATTGAAAACTGTGGCATTTTTTTATTGTTCTCCTTGTGGACTGAACTTGATGTTGGAGTATTTCAAATATACATTCTCTAAAAACTTTTAAGCAATAATTATTTTGGTTATCATTGGATCGGACCGTTACAAGTATTAATATTATTTTATTTATTTCACTTTTACTGGTCCATAAGTTTTCATAGCAAATAGTTTGTTACCATATTTATTTGCCCAACCAATACCTTATTATTATAAAGAAAGATTAATGGTTTCAATTAATTAGACTTATATACAAAAGCTATTCTATTTTTTGCAAGAAGAAGTTATGTGTGCTACAAACTCTTTATTTTCTATTCAACATATGTTAGAGCTTGTGAGACTTGGTCTTTTACAATTTTTATTTACATATCTATTATTGTTTAATACAAGTCTCGTTACAAAGATAAATATCAAAAAGCTTATGCTTTCATGATCATGTTCTCTTGACATAATGAGTATATAGTTGCCATGTTTTTGTTTGGCAAAAGAAGGGCATTCACTGAACTAGAGGTGTCAAAGGGCCGGGAGGCCCGCGAGCTTGCCCGACCTGGCCCGTTTTTGGCCCGGCACAATAGGTGAACAGTAGCGGCCCGTCTTTTTAGGGCTTGGACCAGGCCCGGCCCAAAAAAGCCCGGGTCAAGTCCGAAAAAACGGGCTGGTCCGATTTCTGGTCCTTTTCTGGCCCTAAAGTGGCAGGCCCCAAAGATTTTCAAAATTATCCCCCCCTTCCCCCCTAACGGCCATATTCCCCATTATTTTCCTAAATTTCACTTTTACCCCCCCCACCCCAAATACCAATATAACGGCTAGTTTAGGAGTATTTTGATCCAACTTAATTTTTTTAACTCTTTTAAGATTTTTTACACTTTTACCCTCCCCAACAACTATAAACGGCTAGTTTTAAGGGACATTTTGGTCTTTTGTGAACTTTCAAAAATCTATAAATTCACACCCTTTCTTTCAAATTTTTCACACCAATCTTCTTACTCTCTCTTATCTAAACATTCTACATTTCTACAAGTTTTGCTACTATTCAACTCTCCAATTACTACTCTTGCTAATTACTACTCTTGTTTAATAATTACCACTTTTGCTAAATTCTAATTACTAGCTACTCCTCTTATTCATTTGTTACTCTCTAATTATTTTGTTTACTAATTAGTAATTAGTGAATTCTTATTTATTAATTACTATTACCAAATTCTTTTTAATTAGTAACTCTCTCCAATTTTGAATTACTAATTACTCTTATTCATTTGTCACTCTTTAATTCTTTTTAATTGTTATTTCTAATTACTTATTACTGCTCTAGTTTTATTTTTCAATCTAGTAAAAAGTTTAGCGTCAAATATGGCTAGAATACTGAAGAAATTGAAGCGTGGATCATCATCACGAAAAATACCACCACCATGGCCATCACAAACACCAATCCAAGCACCACCACAACCATTCGTTCCTGGACGAATGAGTACAGGCTGTATGATAGATACACAAGCCAATTGGGAGTTTAATCAAAACATTTCAGATATTGAATACAAGCCTTCACAAGATAGCCTGCATTTTAGTCAAGGACGCAGCTCGGTTGGCGAAGCTACTACTTTGTGGCATAATATTAACCCGATGAGCGGTCGTGTTGGAGAAGGGCCGAGCAATCCTTCCGGTAGTCAGCCAGAAGTCCAAAAGGTGAAAAAAAAACCAAGTGTTGGAATCATTTTGATGAAATTACGGTGGATGGCGTCCGAAAAGCTCGATGTAAGTACTGTGCTAGGTCAAAAATCTCAAAAATAAAATAATTCGAGTCTTGTCCTCTTAATTAGCCCCAATAGAGTCACCACTGCAGCGAACCGCCTTCCAAAATTTTAGATCCGGGACGGTCTAATTTCGAGTCGCCATATTATTTTAGCATTAACATTTAATTAACAAAGAAAATTAAGGAAAAAACTGCACATGATTATAAATTTACCAATTTAGGCGTCTAGTCGCATAAAATTAAAAGTTATGGGTCCGCGGACTAAATTATGCAACGGGAAAGTATTAGACACCTCATTGTACCTTAGCGGTCTCTAGTCTATTGTAATGTTTTTTTATTGTTTATCCCATAATGACGACAAAACATGCATAAATAACCGTAAGCTACACATGAATTTTTGGTTGAACCCAATATCGAGGGTCAAGTGGCCTATGTACCAGGTCAGACTAACCGGGATCAAAACCACGTAACTCTGATCGACCTTATAGGAAACCATGAAGATTCTAGTCTTATTTCCTAGAGACTTAAGCAAACTCAACATCTTCTAATTAAATGTGTTTAGAATTCTACTTGACCAAAATTTCTAGTTGTTCCAGAATTCTAATTAAAACAGTCCTAATTCTAGTAGGATTTTAGGACTACTAGACTCCTATCTCTATCAAGACTTAACTTTGATCTTAATTTTTTTTTCACTTTTTGGATTGGAATCCTGTCGCGGGGACGGAAAACGAGTCTAAGACTGGCAGACTAATTTCCAAAACCTAAATAATAAATACATCTGAAATGAACTATGAAATTAGAAATGGACAAAGAATACATCTCACCTTGGCTTGCCTCGTATGTTCTATGGAATGTTGGGATGGCTCCACGATTCAAACGAAGTGTGCTTGTGGTTGTAGTTAGGAAATGATATATATATATATATATATATATATATATATATATATATATATATATATATATATATATATATATGACTTTCGGGCGATTGGCTTTGGGCCAATCGCCTGACTTTCATGCGATTGGCCCAAGGCCAATCGCACGGTCCATTTTTTTTTGGGCCAATCGCACGGTCCATTTTATTTTTTGTTTTTTCGGCCTTGCCTCCTCTCACCCGAAGTAACCCCCACCTTGGCCCCACCCCTCTTCCCCCTCCCCACTTGTCCATTTTCCCCCCCTAGCCCCCACCCCCCTCCCCACTTGTCAATTTTTTTTCCTTAGACCCCCACCCCCCTTCGGCAGACCCCTCTTTTCCTCCTCCCTCCAATTTCCTCCCATGTTTTGGCCCCCACCCCTCTTCGACACATGGCACAACATCAGTTGCCCCCCCCCCCCTCCCACGGGTCACTTTTCTGTCTATAAAAACCCTCTTCCCCCGAATTATTTCTTACGCTCTCATCATTCTTCCTATCTCACCTACATAATCTCCACAATTTTTTTTCGTCAAAAAAATTTACGCTAGAAGATCGGTGGATTTCTTCGTCATTTTTTTTCAAGTCAAAACAAGTAAGTATTTTGAATTTTCTTATAATTCAATGTTAATTTAAATTGTTGTTACGCTTAAATTGTTCTTACCATAGTCTAAAATTCGTGTTTAGGGCGTCAAAATTACGTTTTTACTAATCGGGGTATTACATTCGAAAGATTCGGTAATAGCGATTTTTTAGGGCGTCAAAATTATGATTTTTCACGAATTTATAAACAAATAGCTAGAGCTAGATTTTTCCAAAGTGCAAAAAAGAGACCCTAGTTATTTTTAAAATATCTGTATCAGATAAAAATTTCAGATTTTTCCAAATACTGGAAAGAGGTTAACTGATACGCGCAACCTTGTAACTTCGCAGTGTAATTTAAAATATCAAGCTAGCGTGGTTTCGCGCGAAAATTTTTTGAGAGCCCTAGGATGTTGGAAAGTTCCATTCCCCATGAATTCGGGCCATTCCGAAGCCGGTAGCAATTTTTTGCCGAACGGGCTTTTAAGCGCTCTATCCGGACACCGGTTCGGGATTTTTTGACGAAAAATCCCTAAAATGCTTTTTAGATCAAGGATGCACTCAGCAAGCCGTTGATAGGCAATTGTACCGTGAGAGAGAAGCCGACGCGGCTACGGCTTACAAGGAAAGAGCCATACTACTCTTTTCACCTTTGGAGGCTCATGCGGCTCAAGTCTATACCAAGGAAATGTTTAGACAGTTTCAAGTTGAACTACTAAAGTCGAATCAATATGGCATGACAAAGTTGCACGAGTATTCCACCAGAGATCTCAAGGTTTATGCTTTGACAAACGTGACGAATTTTCCCAATCCGTGCTCTTCGTCGACTCCGAGGAACAGAAGACATTTTACCGTGGCTAAATGTATTGACACCGGGTTGGTAAATTGCAACTGTCAATTGTTTGAGCATAAAGGTATACTTTGTCGACACGCGTTGAGGCTTTTGATCTCGAAGAATGCTAGTGAAATCCCTCAACAGTATATCTTGGAACGGTGGACGAAGGAAGCCAATAGAGTCCACGGTCACATTCCTTACGTGCCCAATGTTTCAGTTGATTTTGAGCAATCTGAGCCGCTGCGATATAATCACCTTTTTAACATCATGCACAGTTTATCATTGGATGCAGCGTCAACGTTTGATGGGTACAAGTATCAAGTTGAAGCAGCCGCACGGGATACGGCTAAGCATGCACAGTTTAGGATGGCTGATCCACAAAGACGGGACACTCCGACTACTCGGACGACTCGAGCCGGTAGATTCAATCGAGCCAAACAGCCAGTCATTGACGGCACTAGCACGCAAGGTGAGGAGGATGACATTTTTTATCCAATTATTTCTCAAACAAAAGGGCGAAAACGAGAAATACGCATGAAGAATCCCATTGAAAAAGAAACGGGTCAAAAAAAATTGCGAAAGTGTGCGTTGTGTAATAAGATGACTGATCATGACAAGAGAAACCATTATAAAGCGTTAGGTCTTGCACCTGGCAGTATGGTCGAGGAGGACGATGATGATGAAGAGTGTTAGGGTTAATGTTTCAGTTGTATAACGAATAACGTTTATAATGTTTAAATTTGTGATTTAGTTTGTTGAATCTTTAATTTGTGATTTGGTTTGTTCTTCCGAAAAATCTTGTACTTTTTTTGTCACTTTTTTTTTCGCTCATTGCACCTCAGGTACGCTAGTTAGCCCATTCGTAACAATTTCGGCGAAAAACGAGACACATTATTTTTTGGGTTTTCCTAGGAAGGGCCTATTCGGGCACACTTTAGGGCCCAATTCATAGCTTCCGAAAAATCTCGTAATTTTTTTTGTCATTTCTTTTTTGCTCATTGCCCCTTAGGCACGCTAATAGGCCATATATATGAATTTAGGCGAAAATCGAGACAAATAATTTTTCAGAAAATCCTATAATGTATTAATATGGGTGCACACTGTATCGCCAAATTCGTAGCAACAATAAAAAAATTATGAACATTTTTTTCAGGGGTTCTTTGCTCATTGCACCATAGTCACGCTAATTAGGATAATGGTAATGAAGCCATCTAGCTTCATTTTTTTTCAGCTCCCAGGCTATCCTATACCTAAACGTCAAGGCAGCCTTCCTTGTCCACGACGTATATCTGAGCACCTCCGAGCGAGCAATGTAGTCCATGTACTTGAGGACGTAAATCCCGCAATCATGACTGTTATATTGCTTTGGTCGGTCCTGTATCGTCTCGACCGTCCAAGGATCTACCGTCGAATTCCTGGTGATGGATTCCCCCGAATAATCTCGGCACGCTAGCGAGAAGATAGTAATCTGCATCCAACACTAAAAAAAGGTCATCAATATATGTTACGATAAGAATATACTATGAGCCAAGGTCAACCGATAAAAACTAACCACTGCAGTGATGTACTCGCTGTATGTCTGTGCCAGCGACCGAAAGGGAGAGTCCTCCCGTAGGCTATCGTATATGTTGACCGCTCTGTTCGCTGGATAGAGAACTAATAGGAACCAGTGGTGTTCGTGATGGCAAGGCATCATGACAAGGTTCGCATGAGCAGCGTGACATTGATTCTCTGCGGTCAACAGGGCTAACAAGTTTCCAGCTGGTTTCCACTTACCCATGCCTGCCCCTCGCCTCCTCGATTCTGTGAACTCCCTCATGCTGGTCACCATTAATGGGACAAGATAAGTGGGATACATGTTAAGCTTCAAATCTTCGCGATGGTTATAACGTAGCTCTCTAATCCGGAGCAGATCTATATAAGCGTTCATGACAAAATTTGAAATATCTGTCTCCGGTGCCAACATTCTCACATCCGTGTGACCTAGCAATGTTCCAAGAGGAAAGTCTGTTGAATCGTTGACAGGCTCAGGCCCGAAGTAGTGCCGGTCGATCCAACCCCGCTTACATCGCCCCAATGGCTTTGTCGCTTGTCC
This sequence comes from Escallonia rubra, assembly GCA_033065855.1. Taxonomy (NCBI): domain Eukaryota; kingdom Viridiplantae; phylum Streptophyta; class Magnoliopsida; order Escalloniales; family Escalloniaceae; genus Escallonia; species Escallonia rubra. Next base: position 186,883 of record JAVXUO010000415.1, on the reverse strand, counting down.
TTTATCCGACCGGTTGCTTGGGCGCGAGGCCTGGATTCCTACTTGGGTCACATGACTCTGGCGCTGAGAGTCGTACGTGTCAGGAGGCAAGCGACTAGACGGCTCCCAGAATTCACTCTGGGGCACAAACTCGTACGTGTCAGGAGGCAAGCGACTACACGGCTCCCACACCTGACTCTGGGGCTGAAACCCGTACGCGTTAGGAGGCAAGCCACTAGACGGCTCCCACACCTGACGTTCGGGCTGTGGGATGTACGCGTCAGGAGGCAAGCCACTAAACGGCTCCCACACCTGACTCTGGGGCTGGGGCTAAGAGCCGAACGGGTCAGGAGGCAAGCGAGTAGACGGTTCCCCTTGGTAACCCCGGTACGCAACACCAAAGTTGTGAAGATCAGTCTTGTACGACTCAACGGAGCTCTTGAAACTGTCAGGCGCATGCGCGACATACCAGTCAAACCGCTCGAGCTGCTTGAACATCTCAGTGCCCTTGTCAACCTACAAACATGCATAGAAAAATCACCGTCATCATTTCAGGCATGGTCGAGAAGGTGCGCAAATCAATATTGAAACGACACTCAAGCTGACTTACAATGCTCAATGCCCAGAACTGGTCATAGACCTCACGTGGCGCGTACGATGACGTCCTCACTTCGGAAGGGCGATTCACCCTCGTGCGCGTCACCCTGAGAAACCACTGTAAGTATTCCTCAGTACTGGTGCCGTCGTCCTTGAGCGATACAAGGCTATCATACGTTTCCTGCCAGGTATTCCACTGATCCACCTCGTCACCCAACAAAATCAAGGCATTAGCCACCTCGAAGTTCGGCCCTCGACCACCCCTGTATGGCCGCATGTCTACAGCGAGTTTTGGAATCCCTTGTGGACAGCCAGCTTGCTTCATAGCTCGATCGGGCATCTGAAACTCACATACTTCGAAATGAATAAGTGGCACCCGAACCAAACCTGCCAGCACGTACGACACCGGCAGTTGCCAACACGTCTCATCCAACCGATGCATCACCTTCCCATATGGCTGCCACGTCACCAGGGATGCATCCATCATATCTAGTTCCCCCCGATAGAACATTAGATTGTGGTGAGGGTCTACCCGTTTAGTCCGTCTGGGCCTAGGCCCCCAGGCCCACACCCTAGGCCACGTCTCATCGGAATCAGCTACGGGCTGTGGACGACCCGTGGGTAGCCTCTCGTAAGACCAAACCTGTGAATGCAAACATAATATGGAATTAGTTATTAATCACGAATATATTGGCACGTCAACGAAGAATATTAATGCTCAAACCTGTAACAGAGTGATGCAGGCGGCAATGGACTTGGCACCCTTTCTCGTAGCTTTGTGCAATGCTCGATATAGGTGCGCAAGGACAGCTGAACCCCACGAATACGAGTATACCTCCCCAAGATCCTCCAAGAACACCAAATACTTCGGATGCACCGTGTTTTTTTTTTGCGTCGGAAGTAATATAGATCCAATAATATACAAAAGGAATGCCTTCGTATACACCGAAAAATCATGAGGAGTGTATTCATCCGGTAGCTCGCCGTACTGCTCTCTCAGCCATTTAAGTTTTATGCCGTTGGTTGTAAGAGCTTCCCTTGGAATTCCCAGAAAATACTGCATAGCCATCTTCGCTATGGATGCAGACCCATTACTCGAAGTAATGGGTCTACCGTGACATGGGATTCCAAGTATAAATCCAACGTCCTCTAATGTAATAGTCATTTCACCAAACCGGAAGTGAAATGAGTTCGTCTCGCCCCTCCATCGTTCAACTAGAGCAGATATAAGGCAATCGTCGTGCCGAGCCCAAATCCCGCAATTGGTGAACACCGTCAAATTTTGATCTCGCAGTAGTTCTATTTGTTCCTCATTCAGTACCCACTCGGAATGGCCACTTGTGCTTTGACGTGTTTCCAAAACACCCCTATCGACACCGTTAAATACGTGCCTCGCGACGTGGTCATCGTCATCGTATAGGATTGATGTATCATGAGGTCCAGGGTTGAAATCCATATCTGTAAGAACAAAATATAATCGTACATTAACTTAGCGTCCATAATATTTACATTCCAAAACTGTAACTGAATCGTTAACCTAGCTTACCAACGCAATAACAATAGTCATTAAATCATTACTTTAATGTATGAAAACCATTCCTCACTTCCAACGACTCCGAACGCTTAATAACCCTAGCCGCCTTCTCTAGGGTTTGCTTACATTTACGGACTGAGCAGTCATTCGAAAAAGTTGAAAGGGGCAAAATTACGAAAATACCCCTCTCGGGCGGCGAATTACCAAAATGCCCCTGGCATCGGGAAAAATCTCAAAAGTGCTTTAAGACGCTATTCTAAGGTTGCTGAGTCCATCCTTGATCTAGAAAGCATTTTAGGGATTTTTCGTCAAAAATTCCCGAACCGGTGTCCGGATCGAGCGCTTAAAAGCCCGTTCGGCAAGAAATTGCTACCGGCTTCGGAATGGCCCAGATTCCTGGGGAATGGCACTTCCCAGCCTTCGCTAGGGTGTGCTTACATTTACGGACAGTATTGACGCTCGAAAAAGTTGACAGCGTGAAATTACGAAAATACCCCTATCGGGCGGCGAATTACCAAAATGCCCCCTGGCATCGGGAAAAATCTCAAAAGTGATTTAAGACGCTATTCTAAGGTTGCTGAGTTCATCCTTGGTCTAAAAAGCATTTTAGGAATTTTTTGTCAAAAAAATCCCGAACCGGTGTCCGGATCGAGCGCTTAAAAGCCCGTTCGGCAAGAAATTGCTACCGGCTTCGGAATGGCCCGGATTCCTGGGGAATGGCACTTCCCAGTCTTCGCTAGGGTGTGCTTACATTTACGGACAGTATTGACGCTCGAAAAAGTTGACAGCGTGAAATTACGAAAATACCCCTATCGGGCGGCGAATTACCAAAATGCCCCCTGGCATCGGGAAAAATCTCAAAAGTGATTTAAGACGCTATTCTAAAGTTGCTGAGTTCATCCTTGGTCTAAAAAGCATTTTAGGGATTTTTTGTCAAAAAATCCCGAACCGGTGTCCGGATCGAGCGCTTAAAAGCCCGTTCGGCAAAAAGTTGCAACCGGCTTCGGAATGCCCCGAATTCGTGGGGAATGGAACTTTTCAACATCCTTAGGGTGTGCTTACATTTACGGACTGAAAAGACGTTCGAAAAAGTTGAAAGCGTAAAATTACGAGAATACCCCTATCGGGCGGCGAATTACGAAAATGCCCCCTGGCATCGGAAAAAATCTCAAACGTGCTTTAAGACGCTATTCTGAGGTTGCTGAGTGCATCCTTGATCTAAAAAGTAGTTTAGGGATTTTTCGTCAAAAAATCCCGAACCGGTGTCCGGATCGAGCGCTTAAAAGCCCGTTCGGCAAAAAATTGCTACCGGCTTCGGAATGGCCCGAATTCATGGGGAATGGAACTTTCCAACATCCTAGGGCTCTCAAAAAAATTTCGCGCGAAACCGCGCTAGCTTGATATTTTAAATTAGACTGCGAAGTTACAAGGTTGCGCGTATCAGTTAACCCCTTTCCAGTATTTGAAAAAATCTGAAATTTTTACCTGATACAGATCTTTTAAAAATAACTAGGGTCTCGTTTTTGCACTTTGGCAAAATCTAGCTCTAGCTATTTTTTATAAATTCGTGAAAAATCATAATTTTGACGGCCTAAAAAATCGCTATTTTCGAATCTTTCGAATGTAATACCCCGATTTGTAAAAACGTAATTTTGACGCCCTAAACACGAATTTTAGGCTATGGTAAGAACAATTTAAGCGTAACAACAATTTAAATAAACATTGAATTATAAGAAAATTCAAAATACTTACTTGTTTTGACTTGAAAAAAATGACGAAGAAATCCACCGATCTTCTTCTAGCGGTTATCCACCGATCTTCTAGCGTAAATTTTTTTTCACTCGTATTGTTGTGGAGATTATGTAGGTGAGATAAGGAGACTGATGAGAGTGTAAGAAATAATTCGGGGGAAGAGGGTTTTTATAGGCAGAAAAGTGAGCCGTGGGAGGGGGGGGCCAAAACAAACAAGCAAATTGGAGGGAGGAAGGTCTGCCGAAGGGGGGGTGGGGGTCTAGGGAAAAAATTGGACAAGTGGGGAATGGGGTGGGGGTCTGGGAAAAAAATTGGACAAGTGGGGAGGGGGGTGGGGGCCTAGGGGGGGGAAATAAACAAGTGGGGAGGGGGAAGAGGGGTGGGGGCCAAGGGGAAATTCGGGTGACTGCCCCGAAGGGGGGAGGGGGGGGGCAAGGGAGGGGGTGGGGACACGTGGGGGGGGGGGAAGAGAGGTGGGGGCAGGGCCAATCGCATGAAAGTCAGGCGAACCGCCTGACTTTCGGGCGATTGGCTTTGGGCCAATCGCCTGACTTTCAGGCGATTGGCCCAATGCCAATCATTGCCCCTTTTCGCCATAAATGGCCCAGTCCAGCCGTCTTTTTTTTTTTTTTTAGCCAATCGCTAGACTGTCAAACGATTGGGTGGGAAAAAAAAAAATTTCCCACCGGTGGGTGTGTATCGAACCCCATATTTATATTCCCCCTTCCCTGCCTGCCACGTGGCAGGCGGTCCCCCCAGTCCCCCATTCCCTCCCTGCCACGTGGCCCCCTCTGCGGTCCCCCCTGCCCAAACCGCAACAAGGTGTTGCGGTCCCCCCCCCAAATCCGCGACCCAATTTTGCGGCCCCCCCTGCCACGTGCCCGTTGTTGCGGTTCCCCCTGTCTTTTTTCCGACCTTTCTCTGTTTTCTTTCATCTCTCTCCCTCACTTTTCCTTCTTTATAAGCCCTTCTCCCCGAACCCTTTCTTCCACTCCCCATCATCTTTACCAACACAGACTTCATACTCCATATCTCACTTACATAATCTCCACAACAATACAAACGAAAAAAATTTACGCTAGAAGATCGGTGGATTTTTCTTAAGCAATATATCAAGTTAAAACAAGTAAGTATTTTGAATTTTCTTATAATTCAATGTTAATTTCAAATTGTTCTTACCAATGATTTGTTTAAATTGTGTTTAGCTTAAATTGTTCTTACCATAGTCTAAAATTCGTGTTTTTTTAGAGTTTGAAATTAGGGATTGAACTAGCGTTTATTAGCGAATATTCATTCGAAGTCCAAAAATAATCATTGTAGACTCAAATCGAAGATAACGAAAATACAAATGGAACGAAACAAAAATCAGATCAATCGGAGATCGGATGAGCGGTTTTTTAGGGCGTCAAAATTAGGTTTATACAAATCAGGGTATTACATTTATAGTTCCAAAATACCCATTTTTTAGGGCGTCAAAATTTGGATTTTTCATGAATTTATAAAAAATAGCTAGAGCTAGATTTTGCCAAAGTGCAAAAAAGAGACCCTAGTTATTTTTAAAAGATCTGTATCAGGGAAAAAGATTTTTCCCTGAACTGGAAAGGGGTCAACTGATACGGGGAACCTTGTAACTTCGCAGTATAATTTAAAATATCAAACTAAAGCGATTTCGCGCGAAACTTTTATGAGAACCCTAGGATGTTGGGAAGTTCCGTTTCCCCGGAATTTACGCTATTCCGATGTCGTTTGCTATTTTTTTGGCCGAAAGAGCTTTTAAGCGCTCGATCCGGACACCGGTTCGGGATTTTTGGGCGAAACTTTTGTAAAATACTTTTTAGATCAAGAATGACTTCAGGAAGCTTAAAATAGCATTTCAAAGCACTTTTGAGATTTTCCGATGCCAGGGGGCATTTCGATAATTTGCCACCCCGAGAGGGGTATTTTGGTAATTCTACAATGTTAAAATTTTCCAATGTTAAGTCAACGATGGTGTTGCGGTTCCCTTTTTTTTTCTTTTTTTCGTGGGCCCCCCACCCCCTGCCCTTTTTTCTTTTCTCTTTCTTATGTGGCCCCCACCCCCCCCCCAACCGCAACTCCTTGTTGCGGTTCCCTTTCCCCCCCCCCCCCACCCCCTACCCTTTTTTCTTTTCTCTTTCTAACGTGACCCCCACCCACCCCCCCCCCCAAACCGCAACTCCTTATTGCGGTTTCATTTCCCCCTCCCCCTCGGTGGCCCCCCACTCCCACCCCCGAACCGCAATAAAGAGTTGCGGTTCTCTGTGCCTACTTTTTCTTCGTGGCCCCCACCCCGAACCGCAACAAGGAGTTGCGGTTCTCTGTGCCTACTTTTTTCTTCGTGGCCCCTAACCCCTACCCCCACCCCCACCCCCTTCGTCCCCCACCCCCGAACCGCAACAAGGAGTTGCAGTTCTCTGTCCTTCCCACTTTTTTCTTCGTGGCCCCCACCCCCCGTGCCCCCCGGTTCCTTTTTTGTTTTCTTTTGCTTTTCTTGTTTTCTTTTGCGTGTACTTTTTTGTTTTCTTGTTTTCTTTTGCGTATCCTTTTTTTTCTCACGCGTGGCCCCTCACCCCCGAACCGCAAGGAGTTGCGGTTCTCTGTGGCCTTCCACTTTTTTCTTCGTGGCCCCCACGAGCCCTTCAGAACCGTTAACTATTTTTTTCACCGAACGGGCTTTTAAGCGCTCGATCTGGACACCGATTCAAGATTTTTGGGCCAAACTTTTGTAAAATACTTTTTAGATCAAGAATGATTTCAGAAAGCTTAAAATAGCATTTTAAAGCACTTTTGAGATTTTCTGAAGCCAGGGCATTTTGGTAATTTGCCACCCCGAGAGGGGTGTTTTGGTAATTTTTTCGGTAAAGTTTTTCAAAGGACTGTCCAGAAATGTAAGTAAAACACCTGAAATGTTGTTTTGAAGCTGATTGCGGGGCGTAATTGTCGCTAAAGGTGAAAACTTAATTAGACAGTTTTTCACAAATTTATAAAACATAGCTAGAGCTAGATTTTGCCAAAGTGTAAAAAATAGACCCTACTTATTTTTAAAAGATCTGTATCAGGGAAACTTTTCAGATTTTTCCAAAGACTGGAAAGGGGTTAACTGATACGCGTAACCTTGTAACTTTGCAGTGTAATTTAAAATATCAAGTTAGCGCGATTTCATGCGAAACTTTTATGAGAACCCAAGGATGTTGGGAAGTTCCATTTCCCAGGAATTCGGGCCCTTCCGAATTCGTTAGCTATTTTTTTGGCTGAACGGGCTTTTAATCGCTCGATCCGGATACCGGTTTGGGATTTTTGGGCTAAAAATCCCGAAAAATACTTTTTAGATTAAGAATGAATTCAGGAAGCTTAAATAGCATTTTAAAGCACTTTCGATATTTTTTTAAGCCAGGGGCATTTTGGTAATTTGCCACCCCGAGAGGAGTTTTTTGGTAATTTTACCGATAAAGTTTTTCAAAGGACTTCTTAGTCCAGAAATGTAAGTAAAACACTGGAACTGTTGTTTTGAAGCTGATTGCGGGGCGTTAGGGTGATAATGAATCTTCGGGGGCATTTCGGTAATTTGTCGCTTAGCGGGGATATTTTGGTAATTTAACGTTGTAAAATTTTCCGACTTACTTTTAGTTCGGGAAGGGGTGTAAGACACCCGAAAATTTATTTTTTCCAGTTGTTCTGAGATGTTTGTTGGGGCGATGGCTGTCAGGGGGTATTTTGCATAAGTTGGGGGTGTTTTGGTAACTTTCCCCCTTAAAATACCCTGAGGAAATATTTGGTATATAATTAACGTAATACATTTAAAAAGTGTTTTTAAAGCGGTTTTGTGGTGTTGGTGGTGTAGCGGCCATCGGGAGGTATATTGGTAAATTGCCACGTTGGCTCTAAATTTTAGGGACGTAGAGTAAATAACCGTTCGGAGTGGTGGGAAGTGATGAATTGTTTTAATACATTGAAATAATGACTATTGCTAATGCGTTGGTAAGCTAGGTTTAAGATCCAGTTATATTTTTGGAATGTAAATATTATGGACGTTAAGTTAGTTTACGATTATATTTTGTTTCTAGAGATATGGATTTCAACCCCGGACCTCATGATACATCAATCCTATACGATGACGATGACCACGTCGCGAGGTACGTATTTGACGGTGTCGATAGAGGTGTTTTGGAAACAATTCAAAGCACAAGTCACCTCGAAGAGTGAGTACTGAACGAGGAACAAATACAACTATTACACCGTCAAAATTTGACCATGTTCACCGATTGCGGGATTTGGTCTCGGCACGACGATTGCCTTATATCCGCTCTAGTTGAACGATGGAGGGGCGAGACGAACTCATTTCACTTCCGGTTTGGTGAAATGACTATTACATTAGAGGACGTCGGATTTATACTTGGAATCCCATGTCACGGCAAACCCATTACTTCGAGCAAAACGTCTGCATCCATAGCGAAGATGGCTAGGCAGTATTTTCCGGGAATTCCGAAGGAAGCTTTTACGTCTAACGGCATCAAACTTAAATGGCTGAGAGAGCAGTACGGCGTGCTACCGGATGAATACACTCCTCATGATTTCGTGACTTATACGAAGTCATTCCTTCTGTATATTATTGGAGCCATATTACTTCCGACGCATTCGAAAAACACCGTGCATCCGAAGTATATGGGGTTCTTGGAGGAGCTTGAGGAGGTGTACTCGTATTCGTGGAGTTCAGCTGTTCTTGCGCACCTATATTGAGCACTGCATAAGGCTACAAGATTGGATGCCAAGTCTATTGTCGCCTGCCTGACTCTATTACAGGTATGAGCATTTATATTCTTATTTTGACGTGTCAAAATATTCGTGATTAATTACTAATTCCATATAATGTTTGCATTCACATGTTTGGTCTTACGAGAGGCTACCCACGGGTCGTCCACAACCGCGGGAATATTCCAATGAGACGTGGCCTAGGATGTGGGCCTGAGGGCCGGAGACCAACCAGAAGAGACGGGTAAACCCTCACCACCATCTACAGTTCTATCGGGGGGAACTAGATATACTGGATGCACCCCAGGTGACGTGGCAGCCATATGGAAAGGTGATGCATCGGTTAGATCAGTGGTGTTGGCAACTTCCGGTATCATACGTGCTGGCAGGTTTGGTTCGGGTGCCGCTTATTCACTTCGAAGTACGTGAATTTCAGATGCCCGATCGAGCTATGAAGCAAGCTGGCTGTCTACAAGGGATACCAAAACACCCTATAGACATGCGACCATACATGAGTGTTCGAGGGTCAAAATTCGAGGTGCCTGATGCCTTGAATTTGTTGAGCGACGAGGTGGAACAGTGGAATACTTGGCAAGAAACGTATGGTAGCCTTGTATCGCTCAAGCACGACGGCACCAGTCTTGAGGAGTACCTGCAATGGTTTCTCAAGGTGACGCGCACGAGGGTGAATCGCCATTCCCAGCCGACAAAGACAGCGTATGCGCCACGTGAGTTCTATGACCAGTTCTGGGCATTAAACATTGTAAGTCACCCTAGTGTTGTTTCAATATTTATTTGCGCACCTTATCGACAATGCCTGAAATGATGACGGTGATTTTTCTATGCACATTTTTTAGGTTGACCAGGGCACTGAGGTGTTCAAGCAGCTGGAGTCATTTGACTGGTTTGTCGCGCAGGCTCCTGTCAGTCTCAAGAGGTCCATTGAGAGGTACAAGACTGATCTTCACAACTTCAGTGTTGCATACCGGGGTTACTAAGGGGAGTCGTCTAGTTGCTTGCCTCCTGACGCGTACAACTCTCAGCCCCAGAGTCAGGTGGGGGAGCCGTCTAGTCGCTTGCCTTCTAACACGTCTTTACCGCAGAGGGAATTCTGGGAGCCGTATAGTTGTTTGCCTTCTGACGCGTACGACTCTCAGTGCCAGAATCAGGTGACCCAAGTAGGAATCCAGGCCTCACGCCCAAGCATCCGGTCGGACAAAGGACAAGCGACGAAGCCATTGAGGCCGGACAAGCGGGGTTGGATCGACCGGCACTACTTCGGGCATGAGTCTATCGATTCAACAGACTTTCCTCTTGCGACATTCCTAGGTCATGAGGATATGAGAACGTTGGCGCCGGAGACAGATATTTCAAATTTTGTCATGAACGCTTATATAGATCTGCTCCGGATTAGAGAGCAACAGTTTAACCGTTCTGAATATTTGAAGCTTAACATGTATCCCACTTATTTTGTGGAATTAACGGTAAGGGAATTCATAGAATGGAGGAGGCGAGGGGCAGGCAGGGGTAAGTGGAAACCAGCTGGAAACGTGTTAGGCATGTTGAACTCAAACTATCAATGTCACACTGCGCATGCGAACCTTATCATGATACCTTGTTATCATGTAAACCATTGGTTCCTATTAGTTCTCCATCCAGCGAACAGAACGGTTCACATGTACGATAGCCTAAGGGAGGACGATCCTGGACAGCTGCTGGCACAGATGTACAGCGAGTACATCACTTTAGTGGTTAGTTTTTATTTTTTGACAGTGGCTCATAGTATATTCTTCTTGTTACATAGGCTTGATGACCTTTTTTATAGTTGGATGCAGACTACTGTCATCTCGCTAGCGTGTGAAGATTATTCGAGGGAGCCTTGGACGGTCGTGATGATAAATGACCGACCAAAGCAATATAACAGTCACGATTGGGGATTTACGTCCTCAAGTACATGGATTACATTGCTCGCTCGGAGGTGCTCAAATATACGTCGTGGACTAGGGAGGATGCCTTGACGTTTAGGTATAGGATAGCCTGGGAGCTGAAAAAGAATGAAACTAGACGCCTTCATTACCATTATCCTAACTAGTGTGGCTAAGGTGCAATGAGCAAAGAGCACTGCACAAAAAAGAAATGTACATAATTTTTCGCAAGTTATGAATTTGGCGCTAAAGTGTGCGCGAATAGACCTTTCATAGGAAAATCCAAAAAAATTACGTGTCTCGTTTTCACCGAAATTCATATAAATGAGCTAACTAGCATGCCTGAGGTGCAACGAGCGAAAAAAAAAGTGACAAAAAAAATCACAACATTTCTCGCAAGCTACGCATTGGGTGCTAAAGTGTGCCCGAATAGGCCTTTCATAGGGAAACCTCAAAAAATAATTTGTCTCGTTTTTCACCGAAATTCATAGAAATGAGCTAACTAGCGTGCCTGAGGTGCAACGAGCAAAAGAAAAGTGACAAAAAAAATTACAACATTTCTCGCAAGCTACGCATTGGGCGCTAAAGTGTGCCCGAATAGGCCCTTCATAGGGAAACCTCAAAAAAATAATGTGTCTCATTTTTCACCGAAATTCATATAAATGAGCTAACTAGCGTGCCTGAGGTGCAACGAGCAAAAAAAAAGTGACAAAAAAATTACAACATTTCTCACAAGCTACGCATTGGGAGCTAAAGTGTGCCCGAATAGGCCCTTTCAAAAATATCAGTAATCCACAAACCAAATCACAAATATAAACATTATAAAAGTTCAATTTATACAACTGAAACATTAACACTAACACTCTTCCTCGTCATCGTCCTCCTCGACCATACTGTAAGGTTCGATACCTAGCACTTTATAATGATTTCTCTTGTCATGATCAGTCATCTTATTGCACAACGCACCTTTCGCAATTTTTTTTGACCCGTTGCTTCTTCAATCGGATTCTTAATACGTATTGCTCGTTTGCCCTTTTGTTTGAGAAATAATTGGATCAAAAATGTCGTCCTCCTCACGTTGCAGGCTAGTGCTGTCAATGACTGGCTGTGAAGCTCGATTGAATCTACCGGCTAGAGTCGTTCGAGGGTCCTATCTTTCTGGTAATGCCATCCTAAACTGTGCATGCTTAGCCTTATCCCGTGCGGCTGCTTCAACTTGATACCTGTACCCATCATATGTTGACGCTGCATCCAATGATAAACTGTGCATGATGTTACAAAGGTGATTATATCGCAGCGTCTCAGATTGCTCGAAACTGAAACATTGGGCACGTAAGGAATGTGACCGTGGACTCTATTGGCATCCTTCGTCCACCGATCCAAGATATACTCTAGAGGGATTTCACGAGCATTCTTGGCGTTAAAATACCTCAAAGCGTGTCGACAGAGTATACATTTATGCTCAAACAGTTGACAGTTGCAATTAACAAACCCGGTGTCCATACAAACTGCTACGGTAAAATGTCTTCTGTTCTTCGGAGCCGACGAAGAGCACGGATTGGCGAAATTCGTCACATTTGTCAAAGCATAAACCTTGAGGTCCCTGGTGGAATACTCGTGCAACTTTGTCATGCTATATTGATTCGACTTTAGTAGTTCCTCTTGAAACTGTCTAAACATTTCCTTGGTATAGACTTGAGCCGCGTGAGCCTCCAAAGGTGAAAAAACTACTATGGCTCTTCTCTTACAACTGTAGCCGCGTCGGCTTCTCTCTCAAGGAAAAATTTCCTGTCAAGGGCTTTCTGCATCTCTAGTACGAACTCTGTTATACTAGAAGAATGGCGTATGTACCCATCAAAGTATGAATTCATACCTTCGCTTCTCGAGGTCGTAGTCATTCCGGCTGCAAAAAAATTCTTCGTGTAGGCACCGACCCACTGTGTCTTGATCTCATACAACGATTGTAACCATTCATGATTGTACAAAGAGTAGTCATCCATTAACTTGGCCCACCTCTCCTCGAACACGTCTACCGTCAACGATTTCTTCACACATGTATTAAAGTCAGTCTTGAATGTCGGATGGTAGGCATATACATTGTGAAGCCGTTCGGGATGTTTGTTGCTTATGTGCCACGTACACAGGCCATGGTGTATCTGGCAGGACCTTAGCGATTGCATTTTTCATTGCCAGATCTCGGTCGGTGATGATGGTCTTTGGAGGAATATGATACATTGCTTTAAGCCACGTTTCAAATAACCACGTAAATGACTCTTCCGTCTCATCCCTAAGCAGGGCAAAGCCAAACAAGATTGACTGATAGTGGTGGTTCACCCCGGTGAACGGAGTAAAAGGCATAGAGTACTTATTTGTGCGGTATGTGGTGTCAAACGTCACAACATCCCCAAAATTTTGGTAAGCAGCTCTAGAACGGGCATCCGCCCAAAATATAGTACTAATGTGGTTCTCGTCATCCAGTCGGAGACTGTAGAAAAAGCCCAAATTCTCACTCTGAAGGCTCCTGAAGATATCAAGTGTAGCTTGAGAATCACTCTTACCAAAAGACTCTCTCCTCTGAACACGAAGTTCATTTCGAAGGTCAACTGCGTTGAAACTCAACTTGGCAATCCCCCCAGCCTGGCTTGAGAGAAATCCCATCATTTTAGAAGGTGGAATTTTAGCCTCAGCCATTGTAAATATCAATTCCCTGTGTACTGCGCCTATTTGTCAGTGCTGATGAATTTGACCAATCTTACTAGGGGTCATCAACTGATGATTATGGCTCAAATTCACTCCCGTCACAACCCAATGGTTTTCATTTTTCCGTTGTACTGCATACACATTGGCCTTGCAGCCGGTACTCGGAAATGTGTCCCGTTTTCTTTGTCTTGATGGCCCTTCGTCACTGATCCGAACAACCGGGGGTACATGCGGTGCTCCTCTATGACACTCAAATAGTCTTCCACAAATTTGATCTGTATTCGCCCGTTTTCTAGTCGTCTTAATTCTAATACCGAAACCTATTGTTTTCGAATATGCTCTATAGTATGCTTCAACTTCGTCCAGTCTTTGAAAAACTTGACCCAAGTAAGGTGGATCAGAATCTTCACAAAAAATATTTTCTCCAGTTGCATCCATATTTATACTGAAATCTAAAAAATAAAAATTATATCATTCTCAACAAGTCATAGAATTAAATAAAAGAAGAATAAAAATTATTTAAAAGTCATTCGGAAAATTTGTGTAATGTAAAACTACCAAAGTAGCCCCCGATGAGCGGCAAATTACCGAAATGCCCCCAGGGGTTCATTATCACCCTAACGCCCCAAATCAGCTTAAAACAACCTTTCAAGTGCTTTGCTTATATTTCTGGACTAAGAAGTCCTTTAAAAAACTTAACACTGTAAAATTACCAAAATACCCCTCTCGGGGAGACGAATTACAAAAATGCCCCCTGCCATCAGAAAATCTCAAAAGTGCTTTGAAACGGGATTTTAAGCTTCCTGAATTCATTCTTTAAAATAACTTTCCGGGTGTCTTACACCCTTTCCCGAACTAAAAGTAAGTCGGAAAATTTTACAATGTTAAATTACCAAAATACCCCCGCTAAGCGACAAATTACCGAAATGCCCCCGGGGGTTCATTATCACCCTAACGCCCCGCAATCAGCTTCAAAACAACATTTCAGGTGCTTTAATTACATTTCTGGACTAAGAAGTCCTTTGAAAAACTTTGTCGGGAAAATTACCAAAACACCCTTCTCGGGGCGACAAATTACCAAAATGCCCCTTGCCATCAGAAAATCTCAAAACTGCTTTGAAACGGGATTTTAAGCTTCCTGAATTCATTCTTTAAAATACTTTCTGGGTGTCTTACACCCTTTCCCGAACTAAAAGTAAGTCGGAAAATTTTACAATGTTAAATTACCAAAATACCCCCGCTAAGCGACAAATTACCGAAATGCCCCCGGGGATTCATTATCACCCTAACGCCCTGCAATCAGCTTCAAAACAATATTTCAGGTGTTTTAATTACATTTCTGGACTAAGAAGTCCTTTGAAAAACTTTACCGGGAAAATTACCAAAACACCCTTCTCGGGGTGGCAAATTACCAAAATGCCCTTTGGCTTCAGAAAATCTCAAAAGTGCTTTAAATGCTATTTTAAGCTTCCTGAATTCATTCTGGATCTAAAAAGTATTTTATAAAAGTTTCGACCAAAAATCCCGAACCGATGTCCGGATCGAGCGCTTAAAAGCCCGTTCGGCCAAAAAAATAGCTAACAGCTTCGGAATGGCCCGAATTCTTGGGAAATGAAACTTCCCAACATCCTAGGGTTCTCATAAAAGTTTCGCGTGAAATCGAGCTAGCTTGATATTTTAAATTCCACTACAAAGTTACAAGGGATTCGCGTATCAGTTAACCCCTTTCTAGTCTTTGGAAAAATCTAAAATTATTTCCTAATACATATCTTTTAAAAATAACTAGGGTCTCTTGTTTGTACTTTGGCAAAATCTAGCTCTAGCTATGTTTTATAAAGGGCTAATTACACTTATATCCCTGAGGTTTGGGTATAATTACAGCTAAGGACAACGAGTTTCAAAATGTAACATTCCGTGACCAAACACTTTTAAAATGTATCAGCCGTGTCCATCCGTTAGGGTTCCATCCAAAAATTGTACTTTTTGTATGATGTCATCAATATGTATTTTTAAAATGACGATACTACCCTTGTACTGTATATATTGAAAAATATTTGTTTATTATATTTGATTTATTTATCAATTTTAGTTTTAGGATATTCTTGAAACCCTAATTTAAAATTTTGGATATTCTTGAAACCCTAATTTGAAAATTAGGATTTTCTTGAAACCCTAATTTACAAATTAGGATTTTCTTGAAACCCTAATTTGCAAATTAGGATTTTCTTGAAACTTTAATTTGCAAATTAGGGTTTTCTTGAAACCCTAATTTGCAAATTAGGGTTTTATGTTCTCTCTCCCATTGCCTGTGAATCTGAAGTCCTCGTCGGCCGTCACCTCCCTCCCCCGTCCAAATGATTTAATTAGGGTTTCAAAATCAACCCTAATTTAAAAGTTAGGGTTTTGAAACCTTAAAATTAGGGTTTCAGAACCCTAATTTTGAAATTAGGGTTTTAGAACCCTAATTTTGAAATTAGGGTTTATCCACATCTGGATTCTTGCCGCCGGTAGCCCCATCTCCCTCCCTGGACCCATGCCGACGGTAACCCGAGCCCCCTCGCTACCCCCGAACCCACGGCGTCGCTGCCCTTCCCTCAGCCCCTCATCGTCGCCGTGGTGACAGATCTCCACCTTCTTCGCAGATCTCCCATAGTTGCAGATCTCTACCGTCGCTGCTCTTCTCGCAGTTGCTGATCCGGGGTGGGCGGTGACGGGGAAGCGGGAGGTAGGCGGTGACGGGGTGACGAGGAAAGGGGAGGCAGATGGGGTGCGGCGTCGGGGAAGGGGAGGAAGAAGGGGCTGGTGGGTGACGGGGAAGGGGGAGGCAGGTGGGGTGCGGCGCCGGGGAAGGGGAGGAAGAATGGGTGGGTGGGTGACGGGGAAGGGGAAGGGGGAGGCAGGGGTGGGTGGGTGACGGGGAAGGGGGATGCAGATGAGGGGGTGGGGGTGGGGGGTAAAGTAAAGATGAAATAAAGTTTTTTTTTAATGAAGTAATGGCATTAAAAAAAATAAGGTTCTAACTCAGGGGCAATACAGTCTTTTCATTAAAACCGTTAAGATTTTTAGGGTTCCGTTTGTCGATGGACATAAGTGTTACATTTTGAAACTTTGTGTCCTTGAGTGTAATTACCCCCAAACCTCAGGGACATAGGTGTAATTAACCCTTTTATAAATTTGTGAAAACTGTCTAATTAAGTTTTCACCTCTAGCGACAATTACGCCCCGCAATCAGCTTCAACACAACATTTCAGGTGTTTTAATTACATTTCTGGAATAAGAAGTCCTTTGAAAAACTTTGTCGGGAAAATTACCAAAACACCCCTCTCGGGGTGGCAAATTACCAAAATGCCCCTGGCTTCATAAAATCTCAAAAGTGCTTTAAAATGCTATTTTAAGCTTCCTGAATTCATTCTGGATCTAAAAAGTATTTTACAAAAGTTTCGCCCAAAAATCCCGAACCAGTGTCCGGATCGA
This sequence comes from Escallonia rubra, assembly GCA_033065855.1. Classification (NCBI taxonomy): domain Eukaryota; kingdom Viridiplantae; phylum Streptophyta; class Magnoliopsida; order Escalloniales; family Escalloniaceae; genus Escallonia; species Escallonia rubra. The sequence goes on along the minus strand of JAVXUO010000415.1, from coordinate 170,155 downwards.
GCGCTTAAAAGCTCATTCGGCCAAAAAAATAGGTAACGGCTTCGAAATGACCCGAATTCCTGGGAAATGGAACTTCTCAACATCATAGGGTTCTCATACAAGTTTCGCGCGAAATCGCGCTAGCTTGATATTTTAAATTACACTATAAAGTTACAAGGTTGCGCGTATCAGTTAACCCCTTTCCAGTCTTTGGAAAAATCTGAAATGTTTACCTGATACAGATCTTTTAAAAATAATTATGGTCTCTTTTTTTCACTTTGGCAAAATCTAGCTCTAGCTATTTTTTATAAATTCGTGAAAAATTCTAATTTTGACACCCTAAAAAAGCGCTATTTTGGAATCTTTCGAATGTAATACCCCGATTTGTAAAAACGTAATTTGTACGCCCTAAACACGAATTTTAGACTATGGTAAGAAGAATTTAAGCGTAACACAATTTAAACAATCAATTGGTAAGAAAATTTTGAAATTAATATTGAATTATAAGAAAATTCAAAATACTTACTTGTTTTAACTTGATATATTTGAAGAAAAATCCATTGATCTTCTAGCGGTTATCCACCGATCTTCTAGAGTAATTTTTTTTTTTTTTTTGTATTGTTGTGGAGATTATGTAGGTGAGATATGGAGAATGAAGATAGTGGAAGAAAGGGTTCGGGGAGAAGGAATTTTAAATAGAGAAAAGTGAGGAAGAGAGAAGCAAAAAGACAGAGAAAAATTATGTCTATGAGTGAGCAGTAGTTAGTCAAAGGCTGTGAAGAAAGAAAAAAATGGCAGAGTCAAAGGCTGTGAAGAAAGAAAAAAGATGGCAGAAGACTGCACGGCCAAGCTTTGAGCTGGAAAAAGGGAGGGGGGGCACGAACGAAAACAAAAAAGGAACCGGGGGTGGGGTGGGGGCCACGAAGAAAACAAAAAAGGAACCGGGGGTGGGGGCCACAAAAGCCACAGAGAACCGCAACAAGGAGTTGCGGTTCGGGGGTGGGGATGGATGGCCACGTGGGGGAAAAGGGAACCGCAACTCCTTGTTGCGGTTTGAGGAGGGTGGGGCCACGAAAAAAAAAGAAAAAATGGTGAACAGAAACAAGGAGTTGCGGTTTGGGGGGGTGGGGCAGCGATAGAGTTGTCAAAAGGGTCGGGCGGCCCGCGGGCTGGCCCGACCCGGCCCGTTTTTGGCCCGGGCTAGCCCGGCCCGGTATGTGAACAGTAGCGGCCCTCATGTAGTGGGCTTTGGACCTGGGCTTGGACCAGGCCAAGATTTCTCGGAAAAAAGCCCGGGCCAGGCCCGGCCCGGAAAAGCCGGTTCTGGCCTGGCCAGGAAAACGGCCCGGTTGTGGCCCGGTTCAGCAGGCCCCACCTGGTTTGAATATTTGATTTTCCCCCCCTTTTCCCCCCAACGGATTTATTCCCCATTACTTCCCTAAATTCCACTTTTACCCCCCCAACAGCAATATAACGGCTAGTTTGGGGGGTATTTTGGTCTAACTTAATTTTTTCAACTCTTTTAAGGGTTTTTACACTCTTACCCTCCCCAACAACTATAAACGGATAGTTTTTAGGGATATTTTGGTTTTTTGTGAAGTTTCCAAAATCTATAAATTCACACTAGTTCTCTCTAATTTTTCACACCAATCTTCTTACTCTCTCTTATCTAAACATTCTACATTTCTACAAGCTTTGCTACTATTTTCCTCTCCAATTACTACTCTTGCTAATTACTACTATTATTTTACTAATTAGTGGCCTTGATAATTATTACTCTTGTTTACTAATTACTACTCTTGCTAAATTGTAATTACTAACTACTCCTCTTATTAATTTGTTATTCTCTAATTCTTTTGTCTAGTAATTAGTAATTAGTGAATTTTTATTTATTAATTACTATTACTAAATGTTTTTTAATTACTAACTCTCTCCACATTGGATCAGAATTACCCTCAGTGATTAATATTTGTTACTCGTTCATTCTTTTAATTGTTATTTCTTATTACTACTCTTATACTTGTGTATTTAGTTACTCTTACAAAGTTTAGCGTGAAATATGGCTGGATTATTGAAGAAACTGAAGCGTGGATCGTCATCACGAAAAACATCATCATCATCGCAAGCACCACCACCAGCACAAGCGCCAGCGCCACGGCCATCACAAACACCAATCCAAGCACCAACATAACCATTCGTTCCTGGACGAATGAGTACAGGCTGTATGATAGATACCCAAGCCAATTGGGAGTTCAATCAAAATATTTCAGATTTTGAATACACGCCTGATGAAGACCCCCCGCATTATAGTCAAGGACGCAGCTCGGTTGGCGAAGCTACTACTCCGTGGCATAATCTCAACCCTATGCCTGGTCATGATGAAGAAGGGCCAAGCAATGCCTCCGGTAACGTGCCAGAAGTCCAAAAGGGGAAAAAAAAAAGCCGAGTGTTGGAATCATTTCGATGTAGTTACGGTGGACGGCATCCGAAAAGCTCGATGTAAGTACTGCGCTAAATTATTTTCGTCTGGTAGTGGTAATGGACATCTTAACAGGCATTACCCTCAGTGTGCACCTCGACAAGGCCACGTCGAACCTACCCAAACGCAGTTATCTTTTGACGGTAAGTTATTTGTTTATAATCAGCGAGAGCAAAGAGACGGTCTCGCTGAATTTGTTATTCATGATGAACAAGCCTTTTCTTTTGCCGATAATCCTAAGCACTCTATATATATGAACACATACGTTCAACCTTTGTACAAAAAGGTTCATAGAAACACAACTAGATCCGATGCACTCCGACAGTACAATGCTGCCAAAGCACGCCTTATCGATTATTTCGATAAATTTGACGGTAAAGTTAGTCTTACTTCTGATATTTGGCAATCTCCATTTACTTTTGTTAGTTATTCTTGTGTGACCGCTCATTGGATTGATGCATATTGGGTTATGCACAAGAGAATCATCGCTTTCAAGCTCTTTCCTTTTTCCGCACGATGGAATGAACATTGCTATTCTTATATTAAAAGCATGTACCACATTTAAAATAAAGGATAAGATTATGAGTGTTAGTTTTGATAATGCTTCTAATAATAAAGCTGTTGTTGCAGCTTTAAAGGACACGTGTCAACCTGTACTTAATGGTGAATTATTTCATGTTCGCTGTGTTTGTCACATTATTAATTTAATTGTTCAAGATGGTTTAGCTACTGCAGGAGATATTCTTGTCAAAATGAGGGGTATGACAGCGTATGTTAATAGCTCGAGTTCGAGAACACAATAATTTAAAACGTTGTGTGTTGAATATAATATGCCTCGCAGGAGAGCAGTTACAGATGTGGTCCACAGGTGGAACTCTACATACCACATGCTTTGACACATTCTGGCATACCGAGAAGTCTATACGCATTTTCTACTAACCCAGTTCCCAGCCGGCTTGCCAACTCAAGAGGAATGGCAGATGGCCACATACCTAGCTGAATTTTTAAAGGTATTCTACACGTCTACCAATTTATTGTCTGGTACGTACTATCCCACCTCTCCTCTTGCTGTAATAGAAATTCTCAAGATGGCTACAATGTTAACAAAATGGAGATATATAGGACCCTTTAGGGAAATAGTAAAAGTGATGGATGAAAAGTTTAATAAATATTGGCGTAAACTGCCTGTTATTTTTGCTGTGGCTACTTGTTTAGATCCTAGGTTAAAGTTGCATGGCGTGAACGCCTCGATACAAGAGATATCAAAATTAATGTGCTACACAGGAGAGGAGACAAGCGCACTCACAGGAAAAGTGAGCAAGATGTTTGAGGACTTGTTCAACCTCTATCGTAATTCTGCTGACGTGCGCGAGCGAGCTACATCATCCACTGTTGAGAGGTATTATGCGCCATACCTTAAGGGCTTTGAACATCTAGTAGCAAGACAACTACCAGGTGAAGGTACTTCTAATTCGGCAGGTTCATATACTTTTTCCTCTTTTAATGAGATTGGTGAATATGCAAATACTGATCATTATTCTGATTTATCAATGCAAGAACAGGTTAATTTTAATTTGTTAAATTTTTGGAAACAAAATCAAAACATGTATAAAACTTTTATCCCAAATTGCACGGGATGTACTGCCAGTGCAAGCCTCCACGGTTGCTTCAGAGTCGGCATTTTCAGCCAGCGGGAGGGTTTTGGATGACATGAGGAGTCGTCTTAACCCCGAGTCGCTCGAGCTATGTGTATGTTGGAAGGATTATATTGATGCGAAATACTGCGAGCAAGATAAACCGATTTATGATAGGAAGAGCAGTTACTCGGATATTGAAGTACTTCCGGATGATTAGGTAATTTCTTTTTATTTCCTTCTCTTAAGTTTTAAGAATAAAGTTTTTCACAAAATATACGTTTTTTCCATATATATAAAATAAATTTTTACAAGCAAGATATATATTTTTTCGTACATATAAAAAAATAGGTAACTTCGCATGTTTGTTTACAAGCAGCCGGTCCCAAGCCCGAATAAAAGGAGGAGGGCCTATGAACACATTTATTTTTCTATACTTATTACTTAAGATCGTCTCGGGAATTAACATGTATCAATCCCGGGTTTTCGGCCAATTAGTTTGAAGTAAAATATCAAATAGTAGAAACAGTCTCTCTTAAATAGTAATAATTGTTATGTGTTCAGATTTTATTAATAAAGAACACCAAGAAGAGTAAGAAAAGATTTAACATATAGCAAAAAATAAAATGAGAGACAAATAAATATATCTATACATACATACATATATATATATATGAATATTACATATAATGAAATAAAAGGATAAAAATTAGATTTGTCAAATTTTGAAAATTGGACATGCCTAAAGATGAAATTTAAAATTGAATAACAAGAAAATTTATAAAAAATTAAAAAAAAGGGCCCGGGCCGACCTAAGCCCGGCCCTAGAAATTGGGCCTAGGGCCTGGGCCTAGCATTTCTCCTCAGTCGGCCCGGCCCGGATTGGCAGCCCCTTGGCCCGGCCCCGGCCCGGCCTCGCTTCAAGCCCGATGGGCCCGGGCCGGGCGGCCCAAGCCCGGCCCGTTTGACATCTCTAGGCGGCGGAGTGAATAGAAAACAAAGAAAAAAAGGAAGGGGGTGGGGGGGGGGCCAACAGAAAAAAGAAAAAAAAAAGAGAATCGCTCCAAGGAGTTGCGGTTGGGGGGCTGGGGTTGGGGCTTTGACAAAAAATATGATTGTCAAACCGCAACAAATTGTTGCAGTTTGGAGGATATTATCCACTAGTGGGTGGGGATCAGCCCCCATATGTATATATATATATATATATATATATATATATATGTGTGTGTGGGGGGGGGGGGGAATTTTCCATGCTTTTGCTCTTGATTTTTCTTTTAATATATATATATATATGTGTGTGTGTGTGTGTGTGTGTGTGTGAGGAAATTTTCCATACTTTTGCTCTTGATTTTTCTTTTAAGTTCTTCTCTTTTTTTAGTTGCCAAAGTGTTTTATAGAGCTTTGAGGAAAATAATACAACAGATTCATCTAATCGTGCATATGTTTTCCAAAAGATAACAACTGAAATAAAGTGAAAAATCCAAAATTTCCTTTGCCGGTCGATTAAGCAAAACTAGAAATGCTTATCGGCTGGTTTGTTTAAAAACTGACCGGATTTATCCTTTTATCTGATATGATTTTACACCAAATCCAAGGAACACTCTGATTTGGATCATATCACATGTAATAAACCAGATTTTTTAATCCACCCCCAAATATCTTCCAAATCATTAACTACCTAACCTATCTAGACTCTAACCTGGGTTAAACTCAAGTTAACTAGACTAACTAACTGGACTGGAGGGCTATTTAAACTAGACTGGTAGCTGGACTGTTTATTGAACTAGAGTTAATTATTTAAACTAAGCTTATTATTTATTACGGCCTAGACTAAAAATAATAAGAAAAGTGTAAATGAAAATAAAGGTCAACAATTAAGATAATAGATCTTACAAAATGGTCGGTCTACAATTCTTTTTAACCTATGCTTAATTTTTCTACTTGTTAGTCATTTGAGCTTAAACCGCTTCAGCTTTTCTTTCTTGAAGTTTGTGATCCTAACCTTCGGGTGAGTAATTCTTTTTGTGTCTGTTGGCCATATTAGTAAATTGCACATAGCAATAAAAACAAGTTTAAGTCTATGAGATAATTAATTGCACGGTTGTTATCATTAACATTATTCTCATTGCTATTCTTCCTTAATTCGAATGAAAAAACTAAAAGTGGTTATGCCTGCAAGAAGCTCAGAGATGGGTAACAATCGTGGAGTATTTAGAATGGGCATGCAATTCAAGCCTGTCTAAGATACACTGTCCGATCCAAGCATAAAACTAAGGGTGGCAAGGTGGGGTGGGTTGGCTTGGGTTTGGGTGCAAGTTAAATGGGTTGGGTATAAATGGGTAAGTGACCCATTTGACCCATTTATTAATGGGTTAATTGGATCATCTCATTAAATGGGTTGGTTTCACCCATTAATCTTAAAGTGCTCCAGCACCAAACTCCGGCGATGGGTCTCCCCTAGCGAGTTCTGCAGCGCCGTCAGTTCCTCCGTCCGCTACTCCGGTGAGCCCTCATGCATGCCCTTCGAAGTCGCAACCACCATGACTCCACCGTCAAACCGCCACAGTAACAAGTACAGGAAGTCGCAACCACCATGATTCCACAGTCACCATACCTGCAACCACCACCATCACCGTCCCCAGCTACACTGCTACCACCATTACGCAGCAAACAACCACCACCACTCAAACGATGACATCCACCATATGGCAACCGCAACCACCAAGAGTCTATCGTCACTATACCTGCAACCACCACCACCACCACCATCACCTAGCCACCACCAAGTTAGATTGTCGTCTCACCACTATTGCTCCACCAGTGTCTCGCCACCATCGCTGTACCATTGTTGCGCCAACATCGCCATGTCGTCGCCCCGCCAATTCAGCCAACAATCAATAGAAATCAACCAGAAAATAATAGATCTATTAAGAAAAGGAGCAGATCTGAGCCGACATAGTGGGACGGTCGAGACAGTAGCGATGGCAGGCGATGGGGCTGGAAAATCTGAGCACCATTGTGACGGGAAAATCTGAGCACCGTCTTGACGGACGGCAGCAACAGCAGATCGAGCACCATGGTGAGACGGCAATGATTGAGACGACGGTGGCGGTGATGACAGGTAGAGACGACGGCGCTGATGGGAGGTGATAACGTGGCGGCGGCTTGGCCTTGTCGACGGCGGTTGCGGTGACGGCAGGTGGAGACGGCGGCGTTGGCAGGAGGTGATGACGTGGTGGCGACTTGGCCTTGTGTCCGACTGTGGTGGTGTAAAAATTGCTTGTGTCCAGTGACGGCAGGTGGAGATGTTTTGGCGTGTGACATTGAGAATATCTTTTAATTTTCAAACCACTAATGGGTTGATGGGCACCCAATTAAAACCCATATAAACCAGTGGGTTATTGGGTTGAGGAATTACTAACCCATTTAGACCCAATTATTTAATGGGTGGATCTGGGTGAATTTTAAACGGGCGGATTTGGGCGGGTAAATGGGTTTGGGTTACCATTGCCACCTCTACATAAAACCATGTTTGTCCACAACTGCTTTGAACTCTGTTCTATAGATCCATGTCATTGGAACCAAACTTTTGGTAGTAGAGACGGTAATTCAAATCTTGATCTTGAAAAAAGAAAGGCACCAAAAAAGACATGAAGAAAAAGAAGAAAAAACAGCCTAAAAGTGGTGGAGAAAAAATGTCAAGGTTGAATGCATGTATTAACATTGTTTGACTTTGAAGGATAGGTATTCAGCCTGTTCAATAATTTGAACTAAGTCAGACTTGATTTTTCCATTGGGGATCTTAGGCGGCTTAGTAATCATCTAGGCTCGGTCTTCATTGGCATACACTAGAGGTTTTGGTATCATATAGGATGTTGAGGCTTGGTACCATTTGTTTTTTAACCTACACCCTAGCCCATATTTTGTTTCATGTACAAAGTCCTCCTTAAGGTAATGTTTGTTTAAGGGAGCCGAATGTTCTTTTACATTTTTTACGCATCACAAAAGAAAACAAATAGGTAATGGTTCATGCACTTTTTTAGCTTGTTACACTGTGACATGATGTGTTCACCTCCTCATGACTTGTATAATATATGACCCATTGATTCCTAATTTTGGTGACCTACCCACCCTACTCTAGACGGTCCATAGAGAATTTCATATGTGTTAGCCCTACAGTTATTTAACCTAGTACTATATTCAATTTTGATGATAACCAACATTAACGATTATATATGTTGTCAAACATGCATTGAGTTCATACAACATTAGGTATAATCTCATACTCATGCAACGGACAATTGGACGAGAAAATATTGATCAAATATACTCAACGAAATGCTTCAAACATGGAATACTTCAATTCAATTATGAATGTTTATGTTCCTTTGCTTTGTAACTAGGCGTAAATAGTTGATCGTATTCATGACTGTGACCTAGAAATTGTCCATAGGTTTCCCTCGCATGCATAAATTTTTTCATACATTGAAAACGGGGGAAAATACATTTTCTGGAACACAGTCGATTGCATTGGAATGCAGTCAATTGCAATGATGGGCAGTAGCACATTACAGTCGACTGCATTGGAATACAGTCGATTGCATAAGGGAAATTTGAATTTCCAACGGCAACTTTGGGAATACAGTCGACTGGAATTGTGCAAAGTTGACTGCAATTCTGCAATACAGTCGATTGCACTCACCGTTTAATGCTCTACCTACTTCCAAACGGCTACACTTATTCCTACACCTATATAAACTAATTTTGGGCATAGATTTCAATCATCTATTACATTCAAAGCCCTCTTATCTTGCAAATACTCAAAGTTCAAAGCAATTCTTCAATTTCTCTTATTTTCATCGTTTTCTCATTCCATTTAAGAGAACATTCATTGTGAGCTTACATTTGAGAGATATACACTTTCATAAGTCATTAATACGCTCATCTCTCTTATTCTAGAGCTTAAACTTGTACTCATCAACTTCTTAAGAGTTAATTTTTTATGTGAGTATAGCATCAAGCGTTGTAAGAGGTTCAGTCTTGACTTGTAAGGAAGGCCATTCTAGTGGATTGTAAGGTCTCTCAAGGGACTTCCTTGATGGGGTGGATTAAGTCTTGAGGGTAATTCGAGGCGAATTATCTAAATGTCAATTGTCAAGTATCTATAAATCATTCTCTCTTTACATGGTTGCATTATACTTGTTTTGAGATTGGTTAGCTTGCTTATTTGAGATATGACATTTGAGATTTGGTATTTGAGTTTTCTAAGTATTCATCCTAGATTCTCAAAGTTAGTTGTGATTAATTATTAATCTCTTAAAGTAGTCTTAAAATTCTATCCACTCCTCCCTAGGATTTTTTTATTGCTTTCAATTTGTCATTTTGATACTTCCACCATCACTTGAAAAACGGTGGGAGGAAAATAAGTATGTGACAGAAGATGAGATTGAATATGTTAGTGGCAACTATCACAATAATTTTTAAAAAATGGTGTTAATTGTCTTTGATATTAAACGTAAATGGACAAAAGATTGGCAATACACCTTACCCCTTTTATAAGGGTATATATATTATATATAAACGGAACATCTCTTTTGGTATTAGACAACTTCTTATTTAAAATGATGACATATGACATAGAAAGATAGGAAGAAAAAAAGAGAGAGGAGAAAATGTATAGAGGTAAAAGATATATTATTTTTAATGACGGTTAACACTCTTAAAATGCCTTTCTACTCTCAAAATTTACAATACCGCCTTTTTTTTTCAAGGCTTCACAAGTCATAGAAACTTGTTTGAGTATAGATAGTTTACTATCAATCTTTATAAAAAAATTGAGAAAACAAGAATGTAGATTGTATAATTCATCCAAAGACAACAATTATTACTACGAGTCACTGTAGCACACGCGATGCGTGTGTGAAACTAAAATTAATAGTACAAATTTTGTTAAAAGAAAAAATTAAATATCACGTATACATGTTTATTGTCATATTGACTAAAATGAATCTTAAATAACAGAAAATAAGTTAGTCTACTTTTTTTCTTTCTCAATAGGCTGTTGAAGCACCTTTGTCCAAAAATAAGTTAACAAAATATTATTATCGTATCAAACATGGTCTTTAATTTTTTCTTAATTATATTTTCTGATGAATTTTAACTTGTGAAAACTAAGCATGTTTTTATAGGTAGTTACTTACTAATTAAGATTTTCATTTTGTGTCACTTTCTAAATGTTTTTTTGGAATGCCACTTGTCACCATTGTAGGTACGTAGTTAAAGTAACACAAAAAAGTATTTTACAATTTTACCCTCATTTTGGACATGTGTAGTCACCAGAATCATTTTCAGTGTAACACCAAAATGGTGTTACACCAAAAATGAAAAAGGTGTTATAAGTAGTACGAGTTACCGTGGCACTCGATGCGTGTGCAAAAATAAAATTAATAGCACAAATTTTGTTATAAAAAAATAAAATAATGTATACGTATTTAGTGTCACATTCAATAAAGTGAATCATAAATTACAGAAAAATAAGTTAGTCATACGTGTCCAAACATAAAGTAGCAAAATATTATTATCATATCAAACTTGGTTTTAAATTTTACTTTCACTCTATTTTTTGAAAAATGTAACACCAAAAAGGGTGTTACACCAAACCAAATTTTGGCTTAATAAGTACTTTAAATAGATAGATATAGATAGATAAGAAAAATGACAACAAAAATATATACAAGAAATTACGTAGATATGACGCCAACAAGCTTTTTATCAGCCGAGCAATCAAGTTAGGGCCTTGATTAGGCCTACACTTACTTGTATACGGGGTTTAACCTAAGGCTCCAGGTTTCTCTTACTTCACCCTTTTTTTCCGGCGAAACACTAGTCGCAGAGCGCCAAATTAACTTTGGCGTAGCAGTCGAATTGCAATGAAGTGCGAGAAATTTGTAGCATTTCCAATCTTTTCAGTGTTTCTGGTTATGGGATTTGTTTATTTGGTCACGGTGTTCATATTTATTGAAGATTGGAAAGGGTTACACAGCACAGCTGGTTCGTTGAACGCCATGATCTTCTCTGTCTTGGCTTCTCTTTCGCTTTTGTCCTTCTTAGTCTGTGTTCTCGCCGACCCTGGTGGAGTCCCACCTGCATATATGCCTGATATTGAACACAGTAGCGATTCAGATCCAGGGGCCAAAAAAAGTGTAAGTTCTTTTTCTCTCTCTTTTTTTTCCTTTGTGTGAGCGAGTTATATTTTGGATTCCTTTTAACAATCATGATGAGTCCCTTCTGTGATTTTACCGATGGAATGTAGGTCGTAGTTAATTTTTTGTTTTTTGGCATCGATTGTACATTGGCATCAACTTGTGGTTTTTCTTTTTCCTGCAGTAGTAGAAAAGTATGATCTATTATGACAAGGTAGTGATACTCCTTCGAAATTTCTAACGAGGCGGCTCATTCTGGCTGATGCGTTTACATATTTGATCCCAGTGTTACTAAATACTTGGCTCGTAATTGTATAATTTTGGATACAAATATGGGACGACTAGCATTACTCATCATGATATCGTTGGGTGGGTGTCTGTGACTCCTCTTTTCTAATGGTGGATAAGGTTGTTTGGCTAGACCCAGTGGCGGAGGGATGCAAGGGGTAGACAAGGGAAGGCCTTTGCCCCTGCAACCCTGGGAAAATTTTAGGGTATATAGAGGAAATGCTTAATGGATGTGAAATTGGCCGTACAAAGGCCCTTATACTATTTCTTACTTCCAATTTGAATGGCCCTCCAAGAAAGCATTCATAAGATACTAAATTAGCATCCTAAACTTCACTAGTAAAAATTGAAGGCCCAGATGCAATTTATGTTGATCAGATTTCTGAACCTCCTTCCTCAACCCCTTTCTATTATCACCTTAGTTTTTGACCCTAAGTTCTGTTGCCTATACCAAAGTTCTAGATCCGCAAATGACTAGAACTTTGATTAAGTCAATTGTGATTTCTAAACTGAATTGATGAGATCTAATAGGCTAGTGACTTGCTTGGTAGGGGATGATTGATAGGGAACAAATGACATCATTAAGAATAGGATTTGGGATTTATAACATTCACTAATGTGCACACTACAAAAGGGATATTGGGATTATATCATGCGTTCCATTAGACTTTGGGCTTTTACCATATCGTGCATGTCCATAACAGTGACACAATAGGCAATTTATTTGGGCTACTACTGTAAAACAGCCTTATGACACCCGCCTCATAACAAACCCCTATGTCAGTATATAGAAGACAAATGTCATGGAATCAATAAACAATTCAATGCTCAATATGCAATAAAACGTGAGCATCGATAAGAGTTCAAATAATCGATTCAGGTTCAATATCAGGATTTAATTGACCATAACATACTGATATCAATGCATACTTTAGAGTTCAATAATAGCCATAAGCAAAACGAAAGAATAATTACGAACGCAAGTTGACGACTTAAGGTTCGGATAGAAACCTTTACCTGGATCCAAAGTTATCATAACCGAATAGTCATTTGCTTTAACCTAAGCGGAACAACCCAATGATTAGAATACAATTTACACTGCTGTATTATAAACTCACTACTGACTCATGCACATTCCCAGAACGATCCCCTCACCGGGTATGTAAAATTACCAAAATGCCCCTTATATGTAAAATTACCAAAAACACCCCTCATACTTAAATCAGTAAAACAGCCTTCCCGTGGATAAAACCACTAAAATATCCCTACCATATGTGAATTTATGCAAAAATATTGTTTATAGGTAAAATTACCAAAATACCTCCTCTAGGTCGCAAATTACCAAAATACCCCTTAGGGATTCCCGCACCGGAAAAATCTCGAAGACATGCTCGAAGTTATTTTTGGGTTGAAAAGTATTTTAAAAAAATTTTGCCCAAAAATTCCGAACCGGTGTCCGGACCGAGCGCTCAGAAGGCAGTTTTGCTAAAAATAGCTATCGGCCTCCGAATAGCACAAAATCTTAGATTTCCCTAAAATTTTTAGATTAAAATAATTAGTTTGGTAGGCTAAATAAATCAAGATTTTCTTTTAATCAATACCCTAATTTAGCGTCCTTCACGGACACCAAAAAAATTCCAAATAATTCCACAGCGTACATCTCGTAAAAATAATAAGGGTTACTGTTTTGAACTTTTGTCAAATTCTGATCTGAACTATGTATGAAAGATCACATAAAACTGCCTAACGTAACCCCCCCTTTAGTGACAATTACAGTCACAATTCACATCATCTCACACACTATATCACCTAAAACACACACACTTCACCTTCTTCCTCATTGCACTGCCAGAACACACACTTATGCACACAATTCTCACGTACACACGCACTACCACACCTAAACACACTTACTACACCTAACTACACATACTAACACACATCAAAACACATATTAACACCAAATTACACACTTATCTCACACAATTTACATTTGAACACACTCACCCACTGCCACTCCACGCACACACTCTCAACACCAAGAACACACACTGTTACACACTCACATCCTCTCGACAACCCACACCACCTCTCCTAATCACTCCCATTCCCTTCTAAACACCCAATATCACCTAATCGTCACAATCAATACACACAATTTCACACATGAACTCCCTCAACCGAAGCTCACTCACTCTAACCACACAACCACAGTCCCCTCTAAACCCCATGCTCTGTCCCGGTCGAATCCCAAAACTCTGTCCAGGTCTATTTCCTTGGGTCGGTGCAAGCCTGAATTCTTGATTCTGCCCCATTCTCTGCCCTTGAGCACCCTGTTGTGACAACTGTGCAAACGACTAACGCCTGTCAGTTCCTACGAATCTGCTCTGGGTAAACTCTTGTCTATCTCTCGTGGTCACCCAGTCTCTGTTCAAGTCTCCTCTTATGGTCGGACTTGGATTACTCCAAGGCACGTGTTAAATCCACACACTCCGTATAACTTATTAACCGAGCAGAGATCACTCCGTCTTTCAAACTAGGCCTAAGGCCCACTCAAATTTCTGACATCTATCAACTTCCATTGGTAACATCCTTCCTGAAAACCTGGCGAGGCACGAAAACCTCATCTCAAATTCATCTGTCGATTCCTGATCCGCTTGCATCATATTCACAAATTCTCACATCTGTTCACGGTAACTCATCGAGAAATACCGATTAAAGAACAATTCTCTAAATTGTTCCCAATTCATCTCGTCCAACTGTTAACGAGTCAAACTCCCCTCTACCATTTCCCACCACTGATCAGCCTCATCTCTCAGTTTATAGATAGCAAATTTAACTTTTTGTCTCTCGCTGCAGTGAATGGCTCGAAAAAATTTCTCCATCTCGTTGATCCAATCGTCTGCCTCCATAGGGTCCAACGACCCCTTAAAGTTGGTAGCATTTCTGTTTATTAAATTCAGCTAAAGTACTCTCATCTCGAGACTATGGTGGAGGCGGAACTGAGTTAAGTACCCCTTGTTGCTGATTGGTCATATTCTCTGCCAACAAGATCAGGAGCTGGTTCATAGTGTACAAAACCTCAGTCAGTGGTTCTGGATTCTGTTGTTGTCCTTCTCTTTGAGGTATCTCTCTCCTACAGGGACCTCTGGCAATCTCCACTAGCAGTACTACGTGTGCGAACCATGCTGATACAGGTAGCTTTTATCGAGATATATAAACACGTCTGGAAAAACAATACAACTAAAAGTTAATATATATATATATATATATATATATATATATATATGTAGCTGATCCATTGCTCGCGCGGGCAAATGGGACTGAGTTGCCCGAGCGATCTGGCCGTCCACGGGCGAGATGTGGACGAGCCATATCTCGTCGTCCGCTACATAATGTAGTGGACGGTACTGTTGACAATAATACCGTCCTCTACATTATGTAGCCGACGGTACATTTACCGTCCGCTAGATTATGTAGCGGACGGTATTATTGTCAACAGTACCGTCCGCTACATATTATGTAGCGGACAACGCAAAAAAACCTTAAAAATATATATATGGACTGTCCACAGATCGTGGGTGGACGGCCAGATCGCGCTGGCAACTTAACCCAATTTGCACGCGTGAGCAATGGATCAGCTCCCATATATATATATATATATATATATATATATATATATATATATATATATATATATATAAACAACATCTTTCTTTTATATCATATCTTTGCCCTTTACCAATTACAAAAAGAAGGGTCTATCTTACGACAAAAGTGAGCCCTACTATACTATACAATCCTCAGTCCAAGGGTAATCATAACGTTCCACAAATAACTCAAAACTACAATGACGCTCATCCAGAATCAACTGTCTCCTATATTGTAATATAGCCCTGTTGGATGGCCAATCACGGACAATTTGTTGAATCATCAGCCGACGACACTTTTCCTTCCAATGCTCCGTTCGAGCTCCACTAGTCATGATTCTGTAGACTTTGGAAGGATGTGAAGGGGATACCTAAATTATGATAGGACGGTCAAGGAAAAATTTCTATAGGATTTGAGTCGATGAACGTGCAATTTGATGCCTGTACTTTGTGGTTGTAGGAAATGGACCACAGACTTTATGACCTTGACCTAGACGGATGGTACGATGATGGAATGTTTGGGGAACCAGACCCCGAGGAAGACCTCGAGGAAGACTCCAGAAGAGGATCTGGAGGAGATAGAAGAAGGTCCATATGAAATTGAAATAGAAGGGCCCGTTGAGGACGATGACGAGGCAGAGCAATTTTATGTTGCAGACCTCGAATCAGAGCGAGGGTACATGACTAGTGGAGCTCGGACGGAGCATTGGAAGGAAAAGTGTCGTCAGCTGATCAAAGAAAGGGATGATCTGGCTAGTCGGTTGGCGTCCCTGGAGATTAGTACCAGTCAGACGATAGAGAAATTAGAAGCTGAATGTGAGTGCGGAAGACAATCCTTGAGCCAAATCCAGGAGCATACTTGGGATGCTAGTATGAGGGTGATCCGGATAATTAAACAAATTGGCCGTCCGATAGGGCTATATCAGAATATAGGCAACAGTTGATTCTGGATGAGGGTCATTAGAGTTTTGAGTTATTTGTGGAACGTTATAATTATCCTTAGACTGATAATTGTATAGTATAGTAGCTCACTTTTGTCGTAAGATAGTTAGGTCCTTCTTTTTGTAACTAGTAAAGGACGAAGATCTGATGTAAAAGAAAAATATTGTTTATATATATATATATATATATATATATATATATATATATATATGGGGAAAGCGAATATGTTGCTAGCCTTAGGCAACTTGCCTAAGGCTAGCGACCAAAACTACGTAGTTTTAAGGTGTTTTAATTAAAATCCTTTCTGAAGTCCTTATATTCCTTTTTTTCATACACCGCAACTCTCCACTACCGGCCTCCATCTTCGGCCTCCACTCTCCATCACTGTCTGCCAATTTTCAGAAATGCAAATGCATCCTCAATAAATTATTGTAATGGTTTTTTGATGATTAACCAAATAATTCGTTCAAGAACAAAAAAATATATATATATGCTCAGATGCCATGAGTCTTCTACCACCACCGATCATGACCACGGCCGCCACCACCACCACCACCAACAACGAGCCCACCACCTTTCCTCCTACTGACAAATCAACCACCACCATCGTCATCTATTCCAGATCTAAGCCTTACTTCAAAACTGCACAACATCTTCACACTCAATTCATCATCACAAATATAACCCAATTCAAATCAAATCCACTAAATTTCAATTAGCGCAAAGCTCAAATCTGTAGTTTGTTGTCGGGTGTTTAATCAGATCGATGGTAGTTAGTTGCTATTGTAGATGGTGATCAGTGCGGTGGGCTTGGCGGTGGTGGTGGATCGATGGCGCGCAGTTTATGTCGAGAAGTCGAGTGGTCGAGCGATGGGATTTATGGTCGGCGGTGTTGGGTTTCAGGAATTGTGACGGGGATCTGTGGTGATGGGTCTCTGGTTTGTTGATGGTGGGGTTGCTGGTTCGCCGGTGTGGAGGCTGGGTAAGGCGGTAATGGCTGATCTCGCTTTTTAGAGAGACCAAGAGAGGCTTGGCAGTGGTGTTACTGGTTTGTGATAGTGGGATTGGTCGATCGCCGGTATGGAGGCTGGGCGACGGTGGGTTGTCTAGTGTTGGCAGATCTGATGAGAGAGAGAATATGATGGGAGAGAGAAAAACTGAACAAAAAGAGTTATAAACATCTCACCAAAACTATGTAGTTTTAGTCGCTAGCCTTAGGCAAGTTGCCTAAGGCTAGCAACATATTCGTTATTCCCTATATATATATATATATATATATATATATATATATATATATAGTAACTTTTAGTTGTATTGTTTTCCTAGATACATGTTTGTATATTTCGATAAAAGCTACATGTATCAGCATGGTTCGCACACTTAGTATTGATAGTGGAGATTGCCGGGAGGTCCTTGTAGGAAAGATACCTCAGGGAGAAGGACAACAACAGAATCCAGAACCACTAACTGAGGTTTTGCACACTATGAACCAACTCCTGACCTTCTTGGTTGAGAATATGACCAATCAGCAACAGGAGGTACAGAAGTTCCGCCTCGACCACGGTCTTAAGATGAGAGTACTTTAGCTGAATTTAATAAATAGAATGCTACCAGCTTTAAGGGGTCGTTGAACCCTTTGGAGGGAGAGAAATGGATCAACGAGATGGAGCCATTCACTGCAGTGAGAGACAAAAAGTTGAATTCGCTATCTATAAACTGAGAGGTGAGGCTGATCAATGGTGGGAAATGGTAGAGGGGAGTTTGACTCGTCAACAGTTGGACGAGATGACTTGGGATCAATTTAGAGAATTGTTCTTCAATTTGTATTTCTCGATGAGTCACCGTGAACAGATGCAAGCGGATCAGGAATCAGTAAATGAATTCGAGATGAGGTTTTCGCGCCTCGTTAGGTTTGCAGGAAGGATGTTATCAATGGAAGCTGATAGATGTCGGAAATTTGAGTGGGGCCATAGGCCTAGTTTGAGAGATGGAGTGATCTCCGCTCGGTTAATAAGTTATATGGAGAGTGTGGATGTAGCACGTGCCTTGGAGCAATCCAAGTCCGACCATAAGAGGAGACTTGAACAGAGACAGGGTGGCCACAAGAGAGACAAACAAGAGTTTTTTGAGAGTAGATTTGTAGGAGATGTCAGTCGTCACAATAGGGTGCTCAAGGGCAAAGAATGGGGCAGAATCAAGGATTCAGGCCTGCTTCGACTTAGGGAAATAGACCTGGACAGAGTTTTGGGATTCGACCGGGACAGAGCATGGGGTTTAGAGGGGCACAGGCGCCAGACCTGTTCAGAGTACCAGATTTGGACCATTGCAGAATTTTGGAGTTCGGCCTACACAGAGTATTAGTCAGGGTAGCGGGTTGGCCTTTTCGGCCATTCCATGTGGCATATGTGGGAGGGTTCATGGTGGTAAGTCGTGCTACAAAGTTACCGGCGGATGCTTTAGGTGTGGCAGTACGGAGCATCAAGTTCAAGACTGTCCAATGGCTAGAGAGAATCATTCAGCTTTTCGTCCTACACCAGTAGCGAGCAGTATTCCTCGTCAGGACAAGGTCAGCAGGAACCCACTCCACAGACTCAGGTTCAGCAAGGAATCCCAAGACATCAACTCGTCTTTATTCCATGTCTGCTAACGATGCTGCAACATCTAATGACGTGGTGTCAGGTACACTTCCGGTTAACTCATTAGATACCCGAATATTGTTTGATTCTGGAGCATCAGTACTCCTTTGTCTCCCTTACTTGCCCGGCGATTGAGGGTGAAAACCCGTCCTTTGGAGACAGATCTTGAGATAGGCACTCCGTTGGGAGTCTTTAACTGTTTTTACAATTCTTTGTGACTGTATTGTTCACGTTGGGGATAGAGACCTTCCTTCCTGTGGATCTCATCCCATTAGCGATTTGGGACTTTGATATGATACTAGCTAGGTATGGATTGGTTATCCTCTAACCATGCATTAGTGAATTGTCATGGGAAATTAGTTTGTTTTAATATTCCGGGTGAGTCCGAGTTTATGTACCACGGGTCTAAATCAAGTGGGTTAGTTAGTATTATCTCGGCTATAAAAGCACAGCGGTTACTATGTCGGGGTTGTCAGGGGTATATTGCACATGTCATAGACACACGTCATGATAGTACTAAGTTGCCATCTATCCCAGTGGTAGAGCGGTATCCGGACGTGTTTCCTGAAGAGTTATCAAGGGAACCTATTGATCGCGAGATAGAATTTGTGATTGATCTTGTTCCCGGTGCCCCGGTGTGGAGCCTAATTCTAAAGCTCCGTATCATATGGCTCCAGCTGAGCTGAAGGAACAGTTGCAGGAGTTGCTTGACTAGGGATTCATACGTCCCAGTGTGTCCTTGTGGGGTGCTCCAGTCCTCTTTGAGAAGAAAAAGGACGGTACTTTGAGACTCCGTATCGATTACAGAGAGTTGAATAAGATTACAATCTACAATAAGTACCCATCGCCTCGCATTGATGATTTGTTTGACCAATTTCAAGCCGCTTGTTGTTTTTCGAATCAAATGAAGAGCTGAAGGAACAGTTGCAGGAGTTGCTTGACTAGGGATTCATACGTCCCAGTGTGTCCTTGTGGGGTGCTCTAGTCCTCTTTGAGAAGAAAAAGGACGGTACTTTGAGACTCTGTATCGATTACAGAGAGTTGAATAAGATTACAATCTACAATAAGTACCCATCGCCTCGCATTGATGATTTGTTTGACCAACTTCAAGGCGTTTGTTGTTTTTCGAAAATTTGATTTGAGGTCTGGGTATCATCAGTTAAAAAGTGAGGGAGGAAGATGTTCGACAAACAGCGTTTAGGACACACTAGGGACATTATGAGTCTTGTTATGCCTTATGGTTTGACAAACGCCCCAGCAGCGTTCTTGGATCTGATGAACAGGATATTTAAGGATTACTTAAATCAGTTTTCTTAGAGAAGTGAGAAAGAAAGTTTTTGGGGAAAAAGACTTAACACACACATGGTTATGCACATAAGGTTGAGGTTACCTAAATACTACCCCTTTTGTTTTTCTTTAGGATTGCACGATTCAAGTGTAATGCGTTCGCGCACCGAGATACGTGAATTCTCTCTTGCATGGGATCAAAAGCAATAAAAATTTACCATGAGCAAACCAATCCACTCGTGTATGTCTTTATCAACTTTTATAGAGAAGTTTCGTCCATTGCATTTGAAGGTGCTTCGTGATGACAGTGCAATCGATATACTCCCAAAACATTATCAATAAAGATGCACCTAAAGCGCAACTGGAGCCTAGGCGCATGCGCGTTCCTTTTTTAAGCGAAGCGCAAAATAAAAAGAAATAAAATAAAATAGGATATTAGTGCATTAAACCAATAAAATCACGTAAAAAATCTAGAACATGGCAATTTAACAAACTTCAAACACTAAAAATATATATATATATAATGAGAAGTAGCTAATCCGAAGTGAACATGATATTGTCATCCTCATCACCAGTTTGGGCTAAGGCAACAATGCTTTCTTCAAAGGGAATCATTGGTTCCAAGTTTGATAAAGATTCCTCCTCGACTTCTTCTTTATTGTCGACAAGGTGAACTGAAGGAACAGATCTACTTGAAGAGTTGAAGTGGTAGCCTTTTGTGATGAAGGCCTTATACTTCTCAACGTTGACCTTATATGCTAGTTCAGCTCCGTGCGACCTAAAGGGTCATTTTCAAACACGTTGTAATCATCTTCATCCGTATCTTCATCAAGTGTCTAATGTAGTCTGGGACGAGATACAGGGGATTTGGGTTTTTAGGTTTTTTTTTTTTTTTTAAATCTTGTTTAGAAGTTGATTTATGATGCTTTGAAAGGAATAATTAAAGACAAGTAGCAGTTGAAACGATGCCACAATGGCAACAATCAAATACTTGATTTTTTGGGCTTTTATTTGCACCTCCACACTATGTTGCCCCTGGGAGTTCAAGGCGCACCCTTTTTGAAGGCTTGTGCCTTGCCTTACGCCAGGCGCATCTGTGCATCTTGCGCCTAGGTGGACTTTTGATAAAACTGCTCCAACTGAGGATTTAGGGTCCTGGATTTTTTAATTAATGAGTTGGATCCTTCATCTAAAGGCGTCTTGATGTCCAAAGTCTAACTGAACCAGATTCATGGGATTAAACTTGCGATGTAAAAGTCTGACATTCTTATATATAAGCACTAAAGTATCTGGAGTACCAACAGGTTGCACATCTGAGTCACTGCGATAAGTGTGCTGCATACAAGCCTCCCAGAGCTCATCATTGCCGTGTCTGCAGAAGGTGTGTTCTGAGAATGGTAGGTGCATTTTCATTGTTCTATTTAAATAATATGTTAGTGCTCGTGTGCTAATTATTATCTGTTTTGATTAGATTTACTCCGTCATCGTGTTTCCCTATTGGGTGCAGGATCATCATTGTTTGTGGATAAACAATTGTGTTGGTCACAGAAACTATAAGGCCTTTTTCGTCCTTGTTGTATATGCAACCGTGGCAAGCATGTATTCTTCGGTAAGCGCAGTATAGCTCTCTGTTCTTAATTTTTCTTCATTTTTTCAACTTGTGTTGATACATGGATTTTGCCATTCATAGGTTATAATTGTCCTCTGCACATTTCGAAAGGAATTCGATTTCAATGGAAGAACTCCCCTCAAGATCTTTTATGTAAGCTTGCATTTGCTGCATCTTACGTAATGCCATTGCCAAGTTTATGTAGTTTGAATCGTAAAAAAGGCATATCGCACGCAAGTAACCAAATACTTTGGAAGTCTGTTGTCAGACTGGTTAGTGGTTACACTCAACTGAGTTAATATCACATCTACTCCCATGAGGATGTTGTGTAAATTTCTCCTGCCATCTGCTCTTTGCTTAGATCCTATCGAAACCAAACTGAGCTAATGCTTGTATGGAGCCAAATAGGTTTATGAGTTTTCTGAATGGTGGTTTATAGCTTGCATGATTTCGCTGCTCCCGCTATTTTATTTCGTTTTCTTCTCTTGCTTTGCGTTTTTGTCTCTTTTCACAACTTTTTTGTTTTAGATGATTGAATAACTCTAAAAGTAGGGTACAAATGTATCTTCAGATTACTTGCGGGATAATGATTGTTGGCTTAAGCTTGACACTGGGAACTCTCTTGAGCTGGCATATCTATCTTATCACCCAAAACATGACAACAATTGAGGTAAACAGTGAGATTTCATCATTGGATGGATCATGTGGACGCATTATGTGATTTTTGACGGGTTTCTGGCATTGGCTTTTCTCTAGTACTATGAAGGGAAACGGGCAGCTTGGTTGGCTAGGAAAAGTGGCCAGAACTATCGGCATCCTTTCAATGTCGGAGGTTACAAAAATGTCACTTTGGTATCTCTCTCTCTCTCTCTCTCTCTCTCTCTCTCTCTCTCTGCGTATGTGTGTGTGTGTGTGCATGATGCTCGCGAGCGAGCGCAGGCACACGAGGCTGAAATGGTTTTCATTAATATGTTTTGGTGTCTTCATTCTTATCAGGTATTGGGCCCAAACGTGATGAAATGGTTATGCCCCACAGCAGTGAGCCATATAAAAGATGGAGTCGACTTCCCTACTGCACGGGAGAGCTTGTAACACCTATACATCCCTCATGGGACATCTAATTCATTCTTTCATCTTCAATGTGAAATCAACAAGGGATTTGCAGCAGATACAGAGTTATCTCATTGAAGCCATTCTTGTGTACATAGACTCTTGTATAGTTGCTTTTATACATCTACTCTGAATTTCTAACCAGTATATGATATTAGTTCACTGTTCAAGTGATGAAGTTTGCTTTTGCATCCTTGTCAATCTAGTACATCATACCTCTTTCCCCTTATAGCAAGAAATGCATATGCATTGAACATCACAACCCGTCGAGTTCATAGTTTTGAGGCATAGCAACTTGGACCGGCTTGAGGGTCCAGGCCTGTCCGCAGAAGGAAATTGAGCTTTATGAGGATTTGGATTGGAACAGTAATAAGGAAGAACGTATACAAGCTTGAAAGTTTTGTAAAATGTGAATGAAACATGGAGAAAGACCTCATAATTCCGTAGTAAAGTTAGAGCATGTTTAGGATTGATTATCCAAAGCAAATTTCAGATTAAATCTCAATCAAATTTCATATTAAAATCAGCTTTAATCAAACTCAGTTCTAAGCTCTGGATGGTGTTAGGATAAAAATAGTAAAAGCATTTTCGATGCGACATAAACATTGAAAATTTAGTGCTTGAAATTTTTTGGCTAAAGGTATTTGTTATTAATTGAATGCCCTCTTACTTTATTTGGTCAAACTTGATTATTGAAAAAAGCGGAATTTATAATTTTCACTTTCTTGGATTGTGATTTTTAATCTTATCTTCTGAAAGCTGATTAAATAATTGTTAAGCACCTAACGATCAAATCAGATTTAGTCATCTCAAACAAGTTCTTAATACGGTGCATAATGTACGTTTTTACCCTTAAAATCCCACGATTTATAACTTGTAAGGGGCTACCTTGGATTGGATTGGGATTTGATGTGATGTGTATGCTATGGGTAATCCATATGATGATGATGTTAATATGAAAGCTAAGTAGGTGATTGCCAGGTAGCAATTGCCACTTTGAACGAATCTTCCCTGATAAATGGAAGGTGATATATATACGTGGAGGGCACAATGGATGAATATTGGGGTAGAATCTGACTAGAAGATTCATGTGGGTGATGATTCTGAACTTCATTTATCGCATCAGTGAATGGCTTTGTATGCAAAAGTGCTAGACAAAGTGAGGATCATTGACTTCTGTAAAAGCAGAATCCATAACGAGGTTAGATTTCATTTTATTATTGTCTCTGCTTCAACCTTCTTTTTTTTAAGTTAAACATGAGAATGATGATATATATAGGGGAGGGGGTGAACAGATCATGGATACAGGAGCAGCGTAACTACTTTCCATGGGCATAAAAGTTAGGGATAATACCATTTTACTCCCCTGAACTATTCCCGTTTTGTTATTTTGGTCCCTGCATTTTAAAATTCGTTAAATCAGTCCCTGTACTTTGTGCCGTCATCAATTTAGTCCCTCCCGTTAGCATTTCTGTTAAATAATGAAAAAATATGAGATAATACCATTTTAGTCCCTGAACTATCCCCGATTTTTTATTTTGGTCCCTGTACTTTAAAGTTCGTTAAATCAGTCCATTTACTTTGCATCGTCATTAATTTAGTCCCTCCGTTAGCATTTCTGTTAAAACTCGGGGGTATTTTAGTCAAATAATGAAAAAATATTTCATATATCTTCCATTTCTGCCGTCCCCCAACCCACACCCCCCCCCCCCCCCCGGACCGCCTTTCCACCATTGCTACCACCACCATAAATCAACCATCACCACCAGCTGTTCGATCACCACCATTCTCAGCCACAAGAAGACATGTTCATCATACCTGTCATTAACCCCCCACTCTCCCCTATTCTTCTTCCCCCACATCTGCTGCGACCACCGTAAATCAACCATCACCGCTTCTGCCTTTTCTTTAGCAATTGGTGGAATGCATAAGCCCTCCATAGAGATGGGTGACCTTTCTGGGTTTCCTTTGCAGATT
Source organism: Escallonia rubra (assembly GCA_033065855.1). Classification (NCBI taxonomy): domain Eukaryota; kingdom Viridiplantae; phylum Streptophyta; class Magnoliopsida; order Escalloniales; family Escalloniaceae; genus Escallonia; species Escallonia rubra. Next base: position 145,362 of record JAVXUO010000415.1, on the reverse strand, counting down.
CTTGTCATTTTTCGTTACAGATCTGAGAATGGAAGGAATTGGGTGGGCTTCCTAGTTTCCTTTGCTGTAATTGGGGTGTTGGTGTTGAGAGGGAGGAGGAAGGGTATGTTAAATCAGGTAAGAGATGTTCCATGTGGTGAGTCATATGTAATTGTAGTGGAAGATGATTGATGGGTTTAGTTTTAAAGGGATGAAATTTGGAGTTCATGATTTTGGTGGTGAAGAGAGGGAGGAAAGGAAGATGGGGAAGGGAGAAGAGAGAGAAAGGTAAGGGGAGAGGTTGAGGACTATAAGGTTAGGGCTTGACAAAAATATCCCTAAATTTATAACAGAAATGCTAACGGAGGGACTAAATTAATGACGATGCAAAGTACATGGACTGATTTAACGAACTTTAAAGTACAGGGACCAAAATAAAAAAGCGGGGATAGTTCAGGGACTAAAATGGTATTATCCCATATTTTTTCATTATTTAACAGAAATGCTAACGGGAGGGACTAAATTGATGACGGCACAAAGTACAGGGACTGATTTAACGAATTTTAAAATGCAGGGACTAAAATAACAAAACGGGGATAGTTCAGGGGAGTAAAATGATATTATCCCTAAAAGTTATAGTTAAGTTATACAGCCATATCGAAAATTTTTGAAAATCAGGATAACTAAAAAAGCTAGAAAGGAGAGCCGTAAAAGATACAAAAAAAAAGGATTGAGGAGACTATCAGGAGTCTCCTAACTCTGCAACTGAGGTCAAAAGCTACTCCGCTGTATCCTTTGCTAGCTGGATCTGATCATATGTACATAAGCATATCTGGAGAAAGCGATATTCTTTGAGGGCAAAATGATATGCAACTAACCTTAAAATATACAAAGTAGTGTTGTTTGCCTTTTTCTCTTCTTAATGCAAAGACAAATTTTCAAACATATTATTATAATATACGGAGTATATAATAAGTAGAAGTACCAGGACGGCAAGACAGCATTGTTAAACAGTGAAGATATAGTAATTTTTTTCAGAAATCATTGAGAGGTTAAAAACAAATGAGCCATAACATCTAATTGTAAACAAGTGCTAGTGTCTTGTCCTTTGACATGGAATGGGGTCGAAAAAATTGACAATAATCAAGCTTTTTTTTTTTTATTTTTAACTGTAAGAGACGCAGGCATCCTTGAGATCATGCAACCACTAGTAGCTGTTATGTTTCTATTCACGTCCTCAAAAGTAATCCGTCGGGCAACGTCCTTGTTCTTGTCCTTCAAGTCCTTCAAACGCTCCTTAAGGGTGCATTTGAAATCAACGTAGTTTTTGGTTTCAATTTTCAAAAAAAGAAAAACAAAATCCTCTTTTGGTCTTTATTTTTAACAAAAACGGACGTTTGTTCTTTATTCTTTCAAAAAATTAACTATTTTCTCCAACATAACCCATATGCCACGTCCAAAGCACCATGGCCATTCAACACACCATAACCCCTTATCGAATCATAACACCACCCCCCACCCCATATATCAAATTAAATCACACCACCACCACCACCCTAATATGAAATCACAACACCTTACCGCCATCAAAAAACCTTAACACATACTGCAACGATGTTTTTGTTGCGATGGTGGGACAGATATGTGGATGCAACGACAACGGCAGCGCGGGGCTGTGAGTTGCAATAGTGGGGTAGAGATATGAGTGGCGATAGTGATGGTGGGTGGAGCAGAAGTACCACGGTGGAGCAATGAAGAAGAAGAAAATATGTGGGTGCGATGGCAACGCTGGGGCAGGATATGGACGACAGTGGTGATGGCAACAGTAACGATGGGTAGTGGCGGTGGGTGGTACAGATCTGCTATTGTGGGGCAGATTCTGGTTGCGGTGGGATGGTGAGACAGGGATGTGAGTGGCGACGGTGTCGGGGTGGTAACTGTATTGAGGTGGCAATGGTTGGTTAAGGTCAAGGTTGTCGACAGCAATAGGGTGGCGACAGTGGGGCAAATATGTAGGTGGCGACGACATTTTTATGTGGTGGTGTTGGGGATTAGGGGTAGCTGGTGGGACTGATAAAATAGAAGTTGATTTTGTAAGAAAATGTAGGTTTTTATTTGCTTCCGGTGAAACTTGAAGGTTATATCTCAAAATAAAAATCAAAACTGACCATCCAAAACTCAAAATAGAATTTCAGAAACAAGCCCAAATTGACTACTAGTTTAAAAAACTTGAGAAAAAAAATTTTAAAAACTGTCTATCAAACGACAATTTTTTCTTTAGTTTACAAAAAATGAAAGAAAAACTTAAACCAAAATTTTTCTGTCAACCTCACTTAGAGTAGGAATATGTGCTTGATCCCCAAACAAAAAAAAAGGAAAAAATGAACGAGATGAAAATAAGAATATGTTTGGACTGTCAAACCTAACTTGAAATAAAAAGGGAAAATTGCAGAAACCACCCTCGTGGTTTGGGTCAATTGCAAAAAGACCCCTGCAGTTTCAAAAGTTGCAAGAAGACACATGTGATCGCAAAAGTGTTGCAACTGTCAAAAAAATCGTTCAAACTAACGGCATGTGATGTTCACGCTCCAGAACAGTGCGTTTGGTAGAGATTAATTCAACAAAATGACAAAGTTGCCCTCTATTTCTTCTTCTCTCCCCGAACCCTAATTTTCTTTCCTACTCTAATCACCTAAACCCTAAACGCCGCCACCTGCCTCTTCACAATCACCATTGCCGCCGCCTGCTCCACCCAATTGCCTGCCGCCATCAGCCCCCTTAAGCCAAAACACTAGCCGCTCTCACCAAGCCCTATCCACCACCACTACCACCACCCATTTCTGCCATCACCCAGCCCCGTAGCCCCGTCACTATGCACCGTCGATGTAAGCCCTTCACAATCCCGCCGCCACCACCCCGTCTGCCAGCCACAACCGGCGCCACCATCATCGCCCACAAAAATTCGCACAAGCTAAGATTAATTCCGGTAAGGGCACCGATCATTCGAACCCTAATCGCACAAACTAAGATCTAGGTTTTCAAATCGCAACGTGCGATTGAAAACCTAGATCTAACTTTGTGCAATTCGGGTAAATACTATTTGGGTTTAGGCGGGGTTGTGGTGGTGATGAGAGAGAACGACTTCGGCCTGTGGACACGATAGGCATGGCTGGGTGATGTTGGTAAGGGCGGCGTGGTTGTGAGAGAGAGAGAGCTTGGGCTTGCGTCGATGAATAGCAGGCTGGAGTGGTGGTGTTGTGGCTGGGGTGGTCTCTGCTCGAGACTTTTGGTAGCGGGGTATTTTGGACAATATTTTTATTTCGTTACGAAAACCGTTGGTTGCAACACTTTTGCGATCACATGTGTCTTTTTGCAACTTTTGAAACTGCAGGGGTCTTTTTGCAATTGACCCAAACCACGAGGGTGGTTTCTGCAATTTTCCCAAATAAAAATAACGGAATCAAGATTTGGGCTCAAAGCTACGGAACATGCAAAAGAGAGGATACAAGTGGGATTATGATACTAGATTTGGGGCTCAAAGTTATGGAACATGCACTCTTACCAACTTCACTAAAACTCTAGCAATATTTGTCTGTGTAGTTGGTCTTGTTGCCATTTTGTCTTCCCGTTTATATAACAACAGAATCGGAAGTGTTCGCATTATTCTTCACGAGTTATCCTGGCACACACGATGTGTGTGTAATTGAAGTTAATAGTACGATATTTTTATAATATAAAGCTTGACCTTTAAAATATGTTTTGACTACATTTTTTGACGAACTTCAAATGGCTCATGCGAAAAAATAAAGTTGTTAAATTGAAACTTACTAAAAAATCAAGCATAATACATAAGTGCTTTAAAATATGAAACCAAAGATGTCCTTCTAATTAAAGTAGTTATTTAGTATTTAATGTTATTATTTATGTTACTTTTTAAGAAAATTTTAGAATGACACATGTCATCACTTTAAGTAAGTAGTTATATAATACCAAAAAAAATATTCCCTCTATATATAGTATGAGTTACCATGGTACACGCGATGCGTGTGCAAAAATAAAATTAATAATATTAATTTTGTTAACAAAAAAATCAAACATCACGTATAAGTGTTTATTGTCATATTCGGTAAAATGAATCTTAGATTACAGAAAAATAAATTAGCCATACGTGCAGCAAAATAAGTTAGCAAAATATTATCACGTCATTATAAATATTTATTTATTATCTAAACTTTTATTTTGTGTCATTTATGGTGGCACGCGTGTTTCATATGAGAGAATGAAATTATCTTATATAATATCAAGCACGATCTTGTAGAAGTATTTTGACTACACTTTTTAAATTAATTTTCAAATTTTAAGAGTCAAACATGTCCTCTTAGGTAATTATTTAATATTTAAATATTGTATTTAGTGTTACCTAGAAAAATTCTTATGATGTCTAGTGTCAACATTCTAAGTGAGTAGTTATATAACACAAAAATTGGTGTTACACCAAAATGGCATTCCTTTTATAGTATGATGTCAAGTGTCAACATTCACCGTGGCACGCGCGATGCACGTGCCACGGTGACATTGGGTAAAATGAATTTTAAACCATGAAAACCGAACATGTCGCTATAAGTAATTATTTACTATTTAAGATTTTGTTTTGTGTCATTGAAAAAAAAAATTATAAAATATCAAGTGTTAACATTGTAAATATGTAATTGTGTAACACAAAAAGAGGTGTTACACGAAAAAAAAGTTTTGCCTTTAGATATAGTAGAAAAAAAAAATTTGTGTCAAGTGACAATTGGACTTGTTAATTTGTCCAATTAGATCACTCTGTTGGCTTCTGTCAGGTACAAGTCCGTTAAATGACTTAATCAGGGGCGAATCTGTCTTTTTATTTCTTCTTCTTCTTCCTCTTCCTCTTCCTCCACAATCTTCCTACTCTCTCCGTCCAATGCTGCAAACCCAGTAAGTCAATAACTAATTCCTCAACTCACCAAATTCCATCTCCAACACTTTATGCATCATCTGATCCTCCATCTCCACGAGCATACACTGAATCAGATCACAAATTCAACCCAAGCCAAACACATGCTCTTGAAAATCAAAACCCAAATTCTGTGACCCAAACTTATACACACTATAACAAGAGTCAAAATCAAATTCAGAATGGTAGGAAATCCCTACCCTCGATTGAAATGAAACCCTAACTGGTGGCTAAGTCTCCATAAACATACACTTAATCAAATAACAAACTCAATCCAAGCAAAAACTCATGAAAATCAAAACCCAAATTCTCTACCCTAACATATATACACTACGATGGCAATCAAACCAATTCAAAATGGTAAAATTTAAACCAAATCTCAATCCAAGATTGACACAAAAAGCCAACTGGTGGCCAATTATATCCTGCAAAGATTTCCCAAATGGACAATCAATTCCATATATGCTTTTGAAAGTGGCCGTCAACTGCCGCGACCACGGCTCCACCGCCAACCACGAAGCACAAACTGTCACACACACAGCGATCCCTCAATCGCCCCTGCCTACTTGCCTAACCCTAATATCCACTCCTTCAATCAGCCCCCCTCTCAACCCACCTCCCTCCCTCAGTTTGAATCCCACGCGTCGCCGTCCTACTAGCCTCCGCAATTCAAACCACATGTACCGCCGCTATACCAGCCACAGCCGTATTATCCAGCGCAGACCACCCCCACCCACGTCTGCGCGTCCTCCTTCTTAAGAAAATGGGTAAATTACACAAAACTCTCCTGAGGTTTTACGTAATTACACTCCACTACCGCTATCTTTAAAAATTACACTCCGCTCAAAAAGTAACATTTTTTCTTACGGTGTTAACGATGCAATGCAAAAAGACATAAATGCCCCTCAACAACGTTTTCTTGGAATTTGGCTGAAATTTATAAAAACCCTAAACCTCCATTAGACCCAATGCCAGACCTCCCATCTGATGTAATCACCGACATACTCACTCGATTGCCAGTCAAGTCTCTTCTACGGTCCAAATGCATTTCGAAGCCGTGGTGCGCTCTGATCGACAGCCCGAAGTTTATCGAGATGCATCTCAATCGGTCCATCAAAACTAGCTCCATTCTGGCCCTAATATTCGAAGGTAGAGGCACCCTTTACTCTGTACAACACGATTCACTGCAAAATGAAGATGAAGCCGACGGGGGTGCCGGAGTAGGCGAGCTGGAGGGAGCTGTCGTAGTGGGTGAAGGCGTCGCGGTTGGGGTTGGAGACGGTGACGTACTGGAGGAAGGTGAAGTCCACGGTGCCATTGGCGACGGAGAAGGTCGGGGAACTGGACGGTGTCGACGGCAATCTTGGGGTCTTTCAGTTTGAAGATGAGGAAGTAAACGACGACGATTCCGGCCGCCAGGAAGAGCAAGAAGACCGTGGCCACTATGCACGAGGCAAGGTTGGTTGTACGGCCGGTCTTAGATCTGTGAGGCTCGTACATGGCTAAGCTATAACTCCTCTTTTTACCACCACCACTGGTAAAGGGTAGAGTTGGGTGGTTGAGTGATTGTCAGTAGTTCAGTAGTTGATGTTCTGGATCTGAAGTTACTGTTGTCCACAGGGCAACTGGGTTTTTGACACGTCAAGACACTTTGGGAAAGGTGGGAGGGAGGGGGTCGGGTGTCTTCTATGGGAATGAAGATGTTTGATAGGCATGTGGGAGGGAGGGGGTCGGTTGTGGGTTTGAAAACTCAAACATCGCTGATGTATATGGTATGTGCAATGGCTTAATTTTACTGTCGATGCGCAAAAGCACCATTGCCATGTTCAACCCGTCAGCCCGAAGGGCATTTGAACTGCAAGATATGGGCATCTGAGAGGACCTCGCATCTGAATCGCAAGAACGGGTAAATTACACAAAACTCACAGTAGCAACCTCTTCTCTGGTTGACGGGTTGAACAGTATCTGAATCGCAAGAACGGGTAATTTACCATCTATTTCTCACAGTAAGAACCAGTTAACCCGTTCACGGGGGTCGGAGAAGACCTTGTAGGCAGCGGCAAGCTCCTGGAAGGCGGCGGGGGAGATGCTGAACTGGGCGAACTTGTCCGGGTGGTGCTGGAGGGCAAGCCGGCGGTAGGCGGAGCGGATCTCGTCGGCGGTGCAGTCGCCGCCAAGCCCCAGCACCTTGTATTGGCACCGCTTCCCCAGCAACGCCATGTTATATGGCGTTCAGGGTTTGTTTAGGAATGGACCCTTTGTAGAGTACTTGTATTTTATTTTTTTTGGAGAATAGTATATGTATTTTCTGTTATAAAATGTTATAAAGGGGGGTATTTTGGGTATGAAAATTACATAAATGAGTGTGTCAGGGAATCTTGAAACGGAGTTGGACGGGCCGTTAAAAGTGTGTAGTTGTGTGTAATGCGGGTACAAACCTCAGGGGGCGGAGTGTAATTTTTAAAGATAGCGGTAGTGGAGTGTAATTACGTAAAACCTCAGGGGTTTTAGTGTAATTTACCCTAAGAAAATCAACCAAAAACCTAATATATTATATGAAAATAACAGATTTGCCCCCGACTTACGAAAATTAACGGGTCCGTGGATTGACTTGATTGGACTCAATTAAATAATTCAGTGATCACTTTGACACAAATGAAAGTTCAGTAACTAAAGTTGAGTATGTGTTATAATTTAGTGGTCAAGCGCGTATTTAACTCTAGAATAAATATAGATATAGATAGATAATAACCCTACAAGTTCCAATTGCATTTTTTCTTCTTCCATTTTTTGTGGGGGTGGGGGGTGGAATTTTATTATACTATACTCCTATACTCCCTCCGTCTGTAATTAATTGATCGTGTTTGACTTACACGCTTAATTAAGATATGAATTATATTTTATGAGTTTTTCATTCTACCCGAAGAGAGAGAAAGAGAGAATGAGGGAACAAAGAGGGCCTGGAGAGAGAAAAAATGGGCTGGTGAAAATTTAAATATAGAAAGAGAAATAGAATAAAATATATGTAAGAAAAGTAAATATGAAAAAACATCTATAAAATCTTTCTTAATTCCGAGAATGATCAATTTTTGGGACAACCCAAAAAAGAAATGTAATCAAGCTTTTGGGAACGGAAGGAGTACTTGATAAAAGGTCGTTTGTACATAAAAAGCCAACTAGTAGGCATAGTGTACCACTAATCCCGTACCAAACCAGATATCAGTGACATTAACAAATAAGAGTAGTTTGTCAATAAATTTCATAATGTAAAAAATATACTAATTTAAACAACAGAAATCTTTTTTACACGTTTCAACTGGACATATCAATCAAAGAAACAAAGAGGAGGATTAACTAAGAACCGATGTGCTAAATGATACTTGCATTGCAAAGAAAACTGCTTCACTCCAAATTTACCGTATGCATGTTAGAGATTTAAGTAAATTAGTAGGTTTTCCAATGTGAATTTGTCATTTCATATCTAAGTAATCCCTTCCTTGTATAACCAAGTATGAAAGGGATAATTACAGTAAAGTCTCTGAGGTTAGTATGAAATTATAGTCAAGGATAAGTTTCAAAATATAATATACCGTGACAAAAAATTTTTAAAAGGTAACACTTGTGTCCATTCATCAGGATTCCATCCATAAAGTGTAATTTTTTTTATGATGTGATAATTATGTATTTTCAAAATGACAATACTGCCATCGTACAGTATATACTGAATAATTTTTAATTTTTCAAATTAAGGTTTCAAAACCCTAATTTTCAAATTAGGGTTTTGAAAATTGATATGTTCCCTATCTTGATATTGATTTGTTCTGTCTTTTTCATTAATTTTTCTCAATCTGCAAATACAATGCCTAAAGATTTTCAGGGGTCCGTCATTCTTGATCTCCTTCCAGCTTTAGCACCAAAGCTAATGGATTTCTCTCTCCAATTTCTTTAGAAACCCTGACTTTTCTCTTTCCAATCTAAAATCTCAGCCGCTGGTAGCCCCCTTCTTCGCCCCACGCTGCCAGCCCCTCCCTTACCCCACCCCGCCGGCAGCCTCTCCCTCCCTCACCCCACCACTGTGCCCACAATACACTGGCCCCCCGCCACAACAACCCTAATTGCCTACCTACCCCGTTTCTGCCACAGCCCAAACCTACTTCCCCATCTCGCTGCTGCCAGAGCGCCAAGCCACCTACCCACCTCACGACAACCCAACCAGCGCCACCGACCTACGGCTTCCTCGAGCCGTTGCTACTGATGCCTTGGTGGTATGGCTTTTTTTGTGTGTGCGAAATGAAGAGATGGGAGATGAGAGAGAGAGAGAGATAAAAGAAGATGGAATTTCAATTTCATTTAGGGGAAATCAAGTCTTTTTGTCAAAATCGTGATATATCTTCATATTCCGTCTGGTTAACGGATATAAGTATAATTTATCCAAACTAATAGACATGTCTGTAATTTCATTCTAACCTCAGAAACTTTACTGTAATTATCTCTAATATATCTTCGACATCTTAAGTACCGAAAACGAAAGAATATAATTTAGAACTAGAATATGTGGGACCTGCGACAACTTGATTTTTTTCTCAGATAGTCTGAGCAATCCAATCCAAGACAATGTGATGAATATGGTGTCAAGATCGTGGTCTATTGTCTCTGCGACGTGGGGATAAGAGCATGTGTAGTACTATACTTGGTTGATAGTATGACAGCCAAGCCAAAAGCCAGCCCCTTCCTATTATATTCTACACTGTAATAATGCCACGAAGTTGTCCCAAAACTGAAGATTATTCATTCATTTGTTTGCAGATACACGACAGCCGTGCACATCTCTCAACTGTTCACACCTCATTTATGCCAGTCAAGAGCAAGAAGACCTCATTTATGCTAGCCAAGAGTCGAGAGCAGGAAGATAATGGATCCATTCCTAACTCCTTAACTCCTAACTCATTTATGTTGAAAACGTTTGAAAAGGTGCAGGCTTTAGAATTTTTTATTTTTTTATTTTTTTGAAATAATGCACTCATCGGAATAACAAAGCAATGTATATTACGATTTAGAGTTCATTATTATCTTAGAGTAACAAATTTTGACATACTAATGTTATTATAAAAATAAGTATAGACATTGATTCTGTGCAATGCATTACGCTAAGGCACTAGTACTCAACCGGTCTTTTGACCCCTACTTATGCTTCTTGTATGTGCAATGGGCGAATTGTATTCCTTATAACTTCGACTAATTTCTTGTCAAGTCAATGTACAGCAGGTTTAAGCATGTTATATTGGTAATCGCAATATTATTGTTTTTACTAGACATTTGTGCTTAGACAGCATGAATAGCCTTAACTTTTGTCATCGTCCAAAACGATTAAACTTATTGATTGGAGATCTTTAAAAGAATTCAGTGTCCACCAAACAAAAAAGAAGGAAATTCCGGTATTATCTATCTTCATTTAGCCTTTGGTAGCAAAGGCTCTATTAAGAGCACGGTCGCGCCCCACTTTTAACTCATATACGTCGGTGAAGATCTTTAGACAACAATGTTGAAGTTTTTTGGATGACGATTTTTTGACCTTTAATGAAAACAGTAGAGTGATGTGTGACAACGCGGGAGTTGTTCCATCATGCATCAATCAATTCCTAAATAGTAAGAGGAACAATTTTAGTGGGATATCCGGTTCTGTATCCCAAAATAAAGTTTTAAGCATTGAAATATTCTCATCAATTACGTACGAGAACTTCATACTGTTTGTGTGACATTATGTGCTGAACTTGCCAAAACAAATGTATTGAAAGTTTACCAGATGATGTGGGCATGAAGGGAAGAAGTACTTAGCCGGGGAACTCACACAGACCCCTACATCCATGCATCACGTAACGTAAGCTCGCATATTGTTTTCGGGTGGATCTTTTTCCTTCTTCTTTTATCCCATCCAAACAGAGGTGAAGTCTTGCCAAATTTTGTATTTTCTTCCCGGATCAAATTGGAAGAATAGAGCAAAGAGTTGTACGTGAAGAACAAGTATATCTGCTTATAGCCCACAGGAGAAGTCTTACCAAATTCTGTATTTTCTTCCCATATCTAATTGGAAGAATAGAGCAGATAGTTGTACGTGAAGAACAAGTATATCTGCTTATGACCCCAGTTCGATGTGATTTTACTACATTCCGCTCAAAATTTTTGTTCAAGGTCGTCTCATGTGGCATGTCGCCTCTGTGTACGAGTGACGACGTTGACTATCGGCTAATGGTGAACCCTGAAATGCATCCAGTAGGAACCAAACATAAGACATTCAGGATTTACATTTTATCCATGCCTTCTCTCTCAACTATTGGTCTAATCCACGGCCGCAGAGTAATCTTGTTACTTTTGGTAATTCATGAATTCTCAATCTCTCAACATCATTAAATACAAGGAAGTTGACTGTACATATACCATTAACTGGTTATAATCATATTATCTTAATCATGTGTCCTCAGTCAGATCTATATCTTTTTCAATTTGGGGCAAAATGCCTCCCGTGAAGTTTGTCGCACATGGTGGAATCGCTGCTAAAAGATCCAAACAAGTGCCTTCAGTTTCAAAGTTTATTGCGGGATCCCATTTTGATATTTGTGAACAGTAGACGCAACATGAGGTCAGGATGGTTTTATATATTTATATTAAAGGATAGGATCTCCCACATGCAAGACTCTGGATCCGAAGAGGATAGCCGTGAATACGTCTTTGTCCATGAGCAAATTCCCATGTACGACAGCAATGAACAGGTTGAGTGTAACTTTCTCAACAACATTTCTATTTCTATATATTTGTAAAGATGTGAACATTGATCTGTCATCTTCCTACAAAACACAACTCTCTTCACTACCTCTACGTAGATTATTAATTATTAATTTGCTCCCTCATGTTTGGGCTTTAGTTTTTTTAAAAGATTCTTTAAAGTTTGAATTTATTTGACAGTTCTTCTGTTGAAGCTTGTGTTTCCTTTTTGGTCCTTAATTAAGTTCGTGGAGTTTAAGGCTCCACTAAGTTAGGAAATTACTGTTCACAATTTCTGTAGTAAGCACGGCCTGTAAAAAGGGTTCTACCCTCTAGAGGTTATGGCGTTACAAACACTTCGAGTGTAAGTGTTACTGCGTAGAACACTTAAGTTGCCGAAAATGTACAAAGAGGATCAACGCCAAAAGAAGCAAATTAAGGGCACAATATTTTCTTGCAATCTCAAAGGGTCATGAATGAATAATTGCCTGGGTACAGGGGTATTTATGGACAGTGATTTCGTGTTTGTTGCGGAACCTGCGAGGCTGGCTAGCTCGAGACGTCCTTCTTCTTCGAGCTTGAGATATCCGTCGAGCAGGCTTTATTTACCCGAGTTTGGGATCTCTGTCAAGGCAAAAATCTTCGGGGCGGATATACATTTTGAGGCTAACAATCCGAAGCTTGCTTTTCTTCGAGACCGGCTTCTTCCAAGCTTCTTTACTTCTTATTCATTTTTAGCAATGATCAAGTCATGATGAGGACTTTATCCTACCTTAATTTCTTTTAAACTATATTCAATGTGCTTCTAAGTAAAACTCTTGTCGTGATGGCTTACACAGTGACCACGTCCAAAATGGATCATAACATTCTCATACATGTCATTGCTCTGTTGCATTCTCACATACCTTATTGCACAATAACTTTTTTGACTTGTGCAAATAAGACAAGCTGCGCATGCTATATATATCTCTCGGATGTCGGGTGGAAGACAGATTTTAGCTCTTGGTCTGGCATGTCGGGCGACCCAAGCAAGCTCTTTTGTGCATCGGGAGTGGTGGAATACATTAGTGGTCTATCCTTGCCGAATGTTTAGCAGCTATGTGATTTTATGGGGCGGTCCTGCATTTGTGCTTCACGACGGACTGTTCTATAGTTACTTCCTATATGTCTTAGCTTTTTCAAACAAAAAAAAAAAAAAGGTAAGAACCGATAGAATGTCAAGATGTTTTGTACCTACCTGGCTTGTTTGCAGTGTTAGGAAAAAAATATATATATACTGGCAACATATATTGTTTGCAGAGTTAGGAAACCAAAAGTAATTAATTTTCAGAAAACTACGGATTTTATAAACATATTATATTTGAATTGTTGGATGTATCTAGCTGTAGCTCCGGTTGATATCTTAGTTTAATCAAATCTAATTATATCTTAATTAGTTTCCCGTGACCAAATTACGGAAAAGTTCTATAGATAAGTGCAGCCAAATCTAGATTAAAATATGTTCTCACCTTTTTCAGAGTTGAAGTGACTCAAGGAACTTATGTCATTAGATGAAGCCCTATAGGCAATTATGTAGTGGCAACTACTTGAACTGTAGTTAATTTATATTTAACACAACAACTCCAACTCCATTAATTACACCTTAACAGGTACTCTTAGGACGCTCGTCAGCATTGGCCTTGTCGCAACGAGCATTATCCACACAGTTCCATTTTATTACTGTGTGCTAAATTCAATTTTCATTCAATTCAATGAACAAGCAAGCAAGGCAAGATAAACGTTTCAATTTCACTTCTTAATCCCGCCAGAGAAACAACCAGAGCATGAACATTCTTCATTCAGACATTGAAGACCATCCACCTACAAACGAGAGACACACAGTCCTGCATTACACTGTGCTTGACACTTCCACTTTGCACACCAAAATCTGAAATTTTATATATATATATATATACAAGTCATTATTGCACGTAAGGAGATTTCTTCACGGATTGCAAGGCACCACCAATACTCTCAAGCTTTCTCTATCCTCCTCCTCCACCTCTGAAGAAGAAGAAGAAGAAGTCCTCTGTTTGTTTGTTTGTTTGTCATACGTCTGGAGAGAGAGAAAAGCAGAGAGGTAAAGCTTCGGCTCGAGTCTCTCGAGAGATTTCCGTTTCTCGACTCCGGAGAAAGACGGCCCAGCGCTTTTCGGACACGAAAGCCGGCGCAAGTTTCTCTTCTGACAGTAAACACCTCCGACTCTCTCTGCTCTCTCTCTCTCTCTGTGCTCTCTCTCTTTACACTATCTATCTATAGCAAGGATTTACGTGCTGTGTTAATCTAGAGTTCTGCTTTGACTGTTTAATAATGCACATCTATATATAGAAAGAATATGAGACAGACATATTTGGAAGTTGGCCGTGAATTTCGTACTCAATTTTACTAGATTTCCGTAAGAATCAATGTTCACCACCTACTTTCCATTTTGGTTTGTTATGTTCGTTTCTGTAACCACAACTTTAGCTCCTTTTTTTCCGCATTGAAATCTTTGTTTTGCATCATAATTTCAATATGTTCTTCATTTCCGTTTTCGCCTTGATGTTGTTACCTTCTGGGCTTTTCTAGATCTACTTACATGTGCTTTCTGGTATAAAAACGTGTTGTCATGAATAAGGTTGGGGGATTGGCGAAGCATTTTGGAGGAGAGAGTGCTGAGAAGATGAACAAGTCGGGGTCGGATCAGGGCTTTTACATCGATAGCGAGGAAGAGGAGTTCCAGAAAGGCGAAGATGATGAGCAGGATTCGGATTCTTCGAATTATTCAAACGACGACGATCGTTTGAACGATAACCGGACGCAGAGCAAGCCCAATTCCTATAACACTTCATGGCCTCAAAGTTACAGGTACGCCAAAAAAACGCACAGAATGTCATGTTGGTGGGGCAGTGTTTGTCGCAGCATAAGGCTGTGTGAGGTATATGGTAGTAATGGTACCTTGCTTTTCATGCGCTTGACGTATTCATTCTGGTCATAGATTGATAGGATCATGACTGTGGGCCTTTGTTGTATACTTTTGTGCCGTGGAATAAGATGTGCTCGGGTGTGATAGATTTCTGCTGTAGATGATATCTTGATGGGTAAATTAGTACGATATATGGTTATGGCATTTGTTTCCAGGTCGAGATCAGGACTTAAGTGACTCTGAATTCTTTGTTAACTGGTGATATTTCTACGTTCATTCATATGCCATCCTTCACCTCGAGGACTAATCCTTGAGGCGCTTTCATGTCGTGAATGTCCATGAATTTATTACTTTGCTTAAGCAGCACACTTATATCCGGATATAAACTATCATCCGATTAATTCTGATGGCTGTATTCATGTGAATGGAGGAGGGGTTCGACTTAATATACAGTGACTCCCCACCGTATGGAGCACTCGAGGTGGGCGACTGGGGGAAGGCCTCGAAGAATCCTACTTGTTTTTTTCTTTAATTTACTATTAGAGCGTATGGATTTTAATTTTGGAACAAATTTTGAATTTTGTATATGGTGGAAATAACTCCAATCAACGTTACTGGTCTGTAGGTAATATGGGTAATACATGTGGAGTTTGAAAAGCAGAAGAAAAACAGTTTTTTGTTTTCGATTAGCATACACTTTTGGGAATTATCTCTTCATACTTGATGATATCCTGTTTCTTTTTTCCTGCTTAAGATGCATTTCTTCCATATCTGTCCTAAATGTTTAACACTTTTCAAATTGCAATGCAGGCAATCCATTGATCTGTATAGTAGTGTACCGTCTCCAAGTCTCAACTTTTTGGGCACGCCTACTTTATCGCGAATAAGCGGTGCCGGTTCCTTCATTTCCTCATCACTTTCAAGGAGACATACTCCTGAGATTTTATCGTCTTTGGTTAAACCTCTATTACCAACAACAGCGGATGACTTAACACCACAACAAAGACGCAGTTCTCACTCTCTTCTTCCTCCTATTCCATCAAAGAAGCATCCTGCAAAAAAGGTGACTCCTGATCAGAAATCTGCCAAAGTTTCGCATGAACTACCGATTTCTGGACGGAGTTCATATGGCCAAGCTGTGCTAAATGGTATGTTTTGTGAAGGCAATTTCATCCTTCTATTGTAAGCTTGTTGCCAGATGAATTTGGCTTAATAATATGCTCAAGTTCATTGCTGGATGAACCTTCATCATTGATTCTTGATAACATGCGAGAGTATACATATTGCATTTTAAACATCTTTCCTTCTAGTCTTAAAACTTCCATCCATCTTATGTAGCCATGCACTTGTCCGGAGTCATTTTTTTCTTTAGTGCCCCCATATTGAGAGATTTGTTTATAGCTTTAGCAGTTGTTAGCTTAACCAAGTCAGTTAATGTTCATGTATCAAGTGATAATGTGCTTTTCTGAGATTATCATGGTCAAGCCATATGCAGCGAGGGGCGCTTAAGATTCTGTAGTCGACTATTCTAAGAAATTAGCTGCTCCCTCCCTCTCAACATCTGATGTGGACCTTCCTATACTGCGTTGCAATGTATCAACATTGTTGATTGCAGCAACTTCAATGCGTTATCTTCACTTCTTTACCGTAGATAAGGACCTCAATGGTGAACCAAGAAATAGCTGACAAGGGGACCTTTTACCTTGAAAATGGACCGTTAGTGCAAGAAATTTTGATAATGATATTCTACGAGTGATGGATGTCACATTATAGGGTGCAACCAAACCATATCTTGTTCATTTGAGTATCATCCCAGAAAGAACGACAGAGTTTGGGACCACATTATGTTAATCAATGTAGTTGAAACTGTGGCTATTTGTATCTACAGATAGTTTTTCTTATCATAGTTTGACACATTGATACCAGCTAAAACAGTGGTGGCAAATTTCATCGGTCACCAATTAGATGGTTTTTCATGTAACTTTCTTCTAAGTCTTTTAATTTTTTTTTGTTATATTTGTGAGCTACGAGTTGTATGCCTTATTTCCTCTATCAATAAAGATTCTCATTTAAACCGTGACACGTCTCAAGGTCCCTACACCAGTAGCAGTCTGGTCAGATAGTTTATTAAGTTTTGCTGTTGAAAATTTTCTTTCTTTTTTCAATGCTGGTAATTGACTTCTGCAGAGTCATAGGCAGAGTGCTATTAGTTGCAGCAAACTGATCAGTGAAAACATGACCATTTCTGGCAATGATTTGGAGTGGAAACTGTATTTGATCACACCCCACACCTTATCAGTGTCCAGCTCAGCCACTATCACTTTGAGCACTTTGATCAGATTTACCTTAATTGATTACAGTTAGTGTAAAGTTTCACTGGTTGTCATCATAAGAAATATTGATCCCATGTCCTGGGCTTTCTTCACGTCTACTACCGCATACCTTTTCTCGTGTAATGATGATTTCATGCAGGCATAAATGTGCTCTGTGGAGTAGGAATCCTTTCTACTCCTTATGCAGTCAAAGAAGGAGGTTGGTTTGGGCTTTCCATATTGATACTCTTTGCGATGCTTTCTTACTACACTGGGCTTCTCCTGCGTTCTTGCCTGGATAGTCAACCTGGTCTTGAGACTTACCCAGACATTGGCCAGGCCGCCTTTGGCACTGCGGGGCGCTTTGCCATCTCTGTAGGTGTTGTTAGACTTTAGCTTCTTGCTTTGAATTAAATTTTAGACTGTTTAAAAGAATTTAGAATTTCTGCTCCTCACAGCATGTCATACAATCTACAAATTCATAATAGGAATTATTTGCATCCAAGTATAGAGTCGTTGCCCACCTCTTTCTAGTGCCTATGTTGGCTTCGTCTCTTCAAGCCTTATATATTGTATTTAGTTGAGTTATTTCACGGGATTGAGATTCAAGCAGGAAGGTATTTGTTCCAATATTTTTGAGATTGAAAGCAATCTACATTACGAGGAAAGTTGTTCGAAGACCAGCAAGTTGGGGATAATCTTCGAGATGCTAGTTCTGTGTTTCTGACTGATTACCTGAATCCCAGATATGAAAATGGTAACAAATTGAGGCCTTAGATACGCCCATGAGGAAGATGACATGGTGTCATAATCCAATTACAGATCAGACTCTGGAAGATATCCTTTTGGTTACATCACATCACATTTATATGTACTGTGATTGAGTGGTGATACGATAATATTGATAATCATGATATGCATTGACGGGCTCATTTCCTAATAGCTTAAGCTTTTGCTGTTGCTTGTTAGAGCACTGTAAGTATTTGGGATGCGAAGTCTTACTTGTACATTTGGGATGACATCATTGCAATTTTAGAAGTGCAGGTCTAGTTTATAATTTTTACTAATGCTGATCACTCTTGTTTTTTTTTTTTTTTTTTTCTTTGGCTGCAGATCATATTATACGTGGAACTATATGTAAGTGCAGCTGGCTCTGATTTCCTTATTTAATTTTTTACCCATAAGGGGCCTAGAGGAGCTACTTTATCAGGCAAAGTTGTAAATTTAAGAAAAATAAGTTAGAATATAGGACAAGATGCACCTGAGTTTGGAGGGGACTAACCATATCTTGCTGATTCCTGGAATCTTGATGATGATACATTCCCCATTAGAGTCCCTGACTATTAGGTCACAGTACTATTCCTCTTTAATGTGCTGTGCCAAATTCCATACTAATAGTCTTGTTCAATGGAGGTAACAACATAGAGAGAATAGCATCTTGTGAGTCATAAATCTTCCAATAAAATGTTATGCTGATAAATATCAATCAATCAATTCTGCTTTGTTTACCTGTTATCTAAGAAATGGACCACCAGAGATTCTAATTTCCCATCCCAGTGTTGCCTGATTTTGTTTTGGTAGATTAGGAATTGTTTGGAAGAAATTAACCTGACCGCAGAAGCCTCAACCTCCTTGGTCTGTCACATTGGACAGTCATCTGGTGGTAGGTATATTCCCTGAAATTGAACATGATTGAATAGTGGTCTATTTTGACAAAAAGTCGGCTTTCTTAATGTGATTCGCGTAAATGGTTCTTAACATTCGAAACTAATATTCAAAGAACGCCATCAGTGATTTTGACCAATGCTGTTCAATTTAATAGTTAGACAAAGCTTTAATAGGAAGAAAGTTATCTAGCAGTCGATAAGTTCCCTGAAATTGTACCATTGAATTGCATTTTGACAAAAAGTCGGCTTGCCTGCTTTCAGAGCTTAACTGTATTAACATCGTACTGAGATCACGTCATCTTTCCTCCTTGCAGGCATGCTGCGTCGAGTATATAATTTTGGAGAGTGACAATCTATCTTCTTTGTTCCCTAATGCACATTTAAATTTGTTTGGATTGGAATTGAATGCGCATTATTTGTTCGCTCTGATGACAACCCTTGCTGTTCTGCCTACTGTTTGGCTCCGTGATCTCAGTGTTCTTAGTTACATATCTGGTGAGTACGGCGCTCCAAGATACTTAGTATATCCAGACTTTATAGGCTGGCTGTTTGAGTGGTTGATCAGACTGTTTTGTAGTTCTTACACCAAATATGGCCTATCTGAGAGGCTGGGGGAGTGGGAGCTATAAGCTTTTTTAGAAACAAACTCATATGTTTTATAATGTCTAATGAAGAGTAGTTATCTAATTATGTATAGCCTAAATTACATTTGCACTATCCTGAATGTGATACGAAGAAAGCTTATGATGTGCTCGTGTTATTTTCAGCTGGAGGAGTTATTGCATCAGTATTAGTGGTCATTTGCTTGTTTTGGGTTGGCTTGGTCGATCGAGTTGGCTTCCATGGCAGTGGAACGCCATTAAACCTCTCCACTCTTCCCGTTGCCATCGGTCTCTATGGTTACTGCTACTCAGGACATGCTGTCTTTCCCAATATCTATACATCAATGGAAAAACCAAGTCAATACCCTCTAGTTCTCTTGACTAGGTAATGTCATGTTCAGTTGTTCTGTTCAGATATTGGAGCTTCATTTAATGGCCATTCGCCTCGCTTTATGGAGCCATCATCTTTTTCTTTTTCATTTCTTTTTGAATAACTTGAATATTTTCTGAATGCAGTTTTGCTATCTGTACTTTGCTATACGCCGGGGTTGCTGTGATGGGATACACATTATTTGGAGAATCGACAAACTCCCAGTTCACGCTTAACATGCCACAAGACCTGGTTGCCTCCAAGATTGCTGTTTGGACTACGGTAGACCAATTAGAAGTTTTTAACTTAGTTTATCAATATGTTTACAGTTCTCTTTGTGATGTATTTGTCTATTATGGCTGCAATTCATGCAACAACCTGCACAATGTGCAGAACTAGAGACAATTAAATAGATATATTGTTTTTATCAACGATTAAATCACAAACCGGGTGCGCGGGGGGGATTTAGTTTTGAGATCTCTCTTTGGGATTCTTTACCAATTTTATCGGCTTAAACCATTAATTGCGAAAGCAGACACATTGCTATCCATTCTGATAGGAGAAGGTCGCATACGATGTATGTCTTTTTTACTTATGAAAATGTTTAGCGTGCAATAAAGTAATTAAAAATTGTACCCGATGTACTTAAGTTGATAAGCCATTTCAGAGTCCAATATTCATCCAGGTAAGGTTGCTTGCAATGCGCTGGTCGTTGACATGCATACTTTATTTATACGTGGTTGCAATTTATATTGTGCTCTTCGAAAATTCTTTCAAGCTGTCTGTGTGTTCAGTCCCATAATAGCCATAAACTTACTATACGCATGTTATGTTTGGCTTTGAACATTATTTGCTAACAGGCTGTTATAACTTATTTCTTGTGTTTTGTTCTTTTGCAGGTAGTTAATCCATTTACTAAATATCCTTTCATGATGTACTGCACATACATTTCTAGCTATGGGGTAAAGCTTAACCATTCATCAGCACTCAAATCTAATAATTGTTACAGTATAGCGCAGGCGTCTTCATATTTCTAAATTGTCTTCCAGGGCTCTGTTGAAAGGCAAGGTCTATTTCCAAACGCTACTATGCTTTTCCACACCTTCTTTTGTCATTAAAAAGTGATTAATTTACAAACTAGTAAGCTTTTTAGGGACAAATGGAGTGTGGACAAGCATATGATGGTGTGGAAATAGGCATTCCCCTGTTGAAAATGCAAGGTAGAATGCCAAAGATAGGAATGTTGTGCAAGAAATATCATACAAGAAATAGGGAGTGTTTCTAGCTCCTCTATTATCCCTCACCTGTATTATCCCACAGCAGTATTCCGTACTCGCTCGAGTAAGGAAGTTATTTATAGCTTCGCTATTCATGGTGACCTGAGAGTGATGTTCTTACCAAATCTGTGATATTTTCAAGAAAGGAAGAAGAATATGTTTCCCTTAATTAGATCCACATATGCATTAACCATTTCTCCTGTGGCAATGAGTCTGGAGGAATTGATACCATCAGATCATGGCAAATCACACATGTACTCGATCCTCATTAGAACAGCGTTGGTGATCTCTACTCTACTTGTAGCTCTCGTCGTTCCCTTTTTCGGTAAGTAGTGTTCGTAATATGCCTCCCTCGGGTTGGTCTCTTTTCTGTTGTATCCTGTATTTTTGCACTGTAGAAGTACACCTAATCTCATTTGGTTTTACAGGTCTTGTGATGGCATTGATTGGATCTCTGCTAACAATGCTAGTGGTATATGTTCTTATGTTATGCTCCGTTATACTTTCTCCTAACCTTTTCCAAAATATCTAGTAAGACATGTGACATCTGCTAAATTTCATTTACTAATGAACATTTGTATTCCAGACACTGATACTTCCTTGTGCTTGCTTTCTAAGCATCTTGAGGGGAAACATAACTCTCCTTCAGGTATGACCAATTATATGCTGGTTTTTACATTGCCATGCACTAAATTCTGTCAAAGGAAAGAGAATTAGTGCCGTCACATATCAACCCTCAGAAGATATTATGAACATTTTAACTTGGAGCTGCAGTTGGTTTATCTCCTATCTACCCCAATAGGAGATAAGTCTGTAGTGCCTTTGAAACCAGATTTCATGTCCCATGGCTTTTTGTTGCTAAGTTGAAAATAGGCAAAAGGAGGTCATGAGATGCCTGATTAACTAGGCACTGCAAGAAGTTCCTTGGCTAATTTACTTTTGTACATGTTACGTAGCTAATGCTTATTGAAGTATACTTTGATTATCACAGATAATTTATCTTCTTTGTTTTGTTCTTTTGTCCAACCCTCAACTGTTTCTTAATTCTGCATTGCAGGGATCGCTATGTACGTTGGTCATCTCAGTAGGCGTCGTATCGTCAGGTTTTGGGACCTATTCAGCCCTTTCCAAAATCATTGAACAGCTGGGCTAAGCTTTTTGGTAATATCTGTGGAATATAAGAGATGTTCTCTTGGATTAGACTTCTCACTTAGTCACTTGGAATCTCAGTTTTGTGGACAAGTTTCTTTCTATGAAATTTTTTGCCTTGTTCGGTCTCTATTATCTTGCGTTAACATAAGATCGATATTCTGTTCTTATGTAGCAGTTGTACACGGGTCTTTGTGCCGAAGGAGTAAAATTACTACGCCCAAGGCCGAATACCTTGGGGCATACTGGAGTAAGTTGGTTCGATGGGGGGTAATACTGTAATTAATAATAGCTATATTGCAAGTGGTAAATGTAATCTTTGGAGGTAAGATAAGATAAGGGTTAATAGTAACATGAAAAAACAAGAATGATAGACGCTTGAGGGAAGAAAGACTTATATGTTCCTTGTGCTAATCCTCAACAGAATCCACGAGCCATGCAGTTGGGGCCTGCATTCAGCAAGAAAGCATGCTTGTAAAGGCCTGGCTGGGTACTTCTTCTCTTGTAATATCATGGGATGCGTTGATTGAAATCAAGACACCAAGAATGTCTCGGTCGGGTACATCTTGGAGTTTTACTTTCTTTCAAGTAGTACGTTGCTGACGGAATTGTTGCGTTCAAAAAGCGTCGTTGAAAATTATTATTGAAGATGTCAATTGAAATGCCACTAAAAGTATATAACGATTATCAATTATCGTTACATAGAGAGTTGCAAGTATTTTTTCACAGCAATGTAGCGACGAAAAACTATCCAAAAAGATATATTGATGAGAAGGAAAAAACCAAATCATGATATTGCATATCAAGGAGACGAGTATGAAACTAGGTGACAGGAGCGTAATTACAGAGAGTGCAAAAGAGGGAGGAAAAGACAAACCATGGGCAAATCTGAACTATTATCCTTTTCAAAAGTTATTGGCTTAATTTGACGTCATGCCTTCATTGGCCAAAACATCATATAACCCAAAAAACTTGTCAGTGGGTACTTTGTCGTTGTTAAAATATAAAAAGTTGAACATGACAGACATTTGAGCTTAAGGTGTCTGAGTTTAAGTTGGTATAGTTTGTTTTAATTGTTACGCATATAGTTTTTAGTAGCAATAAGGAAGTATCATAGGCTCGCTTGCATGTAACGTATTTTATCTATCTCTTCGGACCGAAAAAGACAGTCCACCTCCCTCTATGCATGGTGTAGGTTTTTTACTTACCAATATATATATATATATATATATATATATAGTAATTTCCCTTCTCCTCTATCAAAATAGTAATACGATATCCGAGCTTTGAGCAAATAATGGAAACATGTTGTAGTTACAATATTTTAATTCAATTGTGGTATATTAAACTTACATCTTGCATTGAAAAAGAGAGTGCATGTTATTGTTAGCCTTCAAGTATCCTAGAATTCACTAAGATGTCTTAGCAATAATACTGTTCATTTTCAAGTTTAGTAAGTTCTATTGTTAATCATATCCATATTGGTATCCATCTGTAATAGGAGTTCGTGATTCGCGGTGGCCACACTGTATCGTGGAAAGTAGTCAGGTGTGCAGTGTGGTGAAAGACAACAAAAACTGTATCGAAATTAAGTAACTGATACGAGGTTATAGGACAAAACCCATATTATTTAGTTTAGGGCTAATTACACTTATGTCCCTAAAGTTAGAGTATAATTACAGGTAAGGACAATAGTTTGGACAAATTACACTTATATCCGTTGCCCAGACGAAATCTGAAAAACCCTAACGGTTTCAATAAAATGACTTCATTACCCTCAAGTTACAAATCTATTTATTCAAATGCCATTATCTTAAATTCTCTTAAACTCCCTCTCTCTCTCTCTATCTTCCCCCACCACCCCGCACACCACCCTCCTTCTCCCACCCCGCCGCTGCTACCACCTTCATCTCTCACCACCACCCCTACCCCCACCCCCACCACCACCAAAGCGTCCCCGCCGCCGCCATCGCCGTCGTCAACTCCCGGCAATCCAAACATAATCACCTGCCTCTACCACACTGATCTAGGCCTCATCGCCCTCACCTGGTCCCGCAGCCTCTTCGGCGACATCGGCGAGATCACGGCCAACCCAGCCACGGTGAGGCGGCAGCCGGTGGTGGCGGCGAGATCGGTGGCAATAAAGTATTGGTCATGGAATTGAATTGAAACTTGGACGATATAGGGGTAGGGGGAGGCATGATAGTGTGTCTGAAATAGGGTTTTAGAGAGATAAAGCTGCCGGCGGTATGGGTTTGTGAAGGGATTGCCGTCGGCGTGGGTGTGGGACGCGCTTACAGGCGTGGTGGGGCGGTGCGGGGGGAGGCTTGCCGGCGTGGTGGGGTGGTGCGGGGAGAGGAGAGGCTGTCGGCATGGTGGAGTGGTGTGGGGAGAGGCTGTCGGCGTGGTGGGGCAAGGGAGGCTACCGGCGACGGGGGGCGGGGGAGGGGGAGACTGCCGGCGGCAATTTCAGATTCACTGTGAATTAATTTTCAAATTAGGGTTTGGAACCCTAATTTTCAAAATAGGGTTTTGAAACCCTAATTTGAAAATTAAGGCTCTAATAAACCCTAATTTTTTAAATCATGAGGCAATTACGTGTATAAGTGCAAATAATGTGGGGTTATTCTTAATTTTCTTTAAAAAAGAAAAAGAAAGATTCTAAAAATTATTCGGTATATACAGTATAAGGGCATTGTTGTCATTTTAAAAATACGTAATGATGACATCAGCCAAAAAGTACAATTTTTAACGGAACCCTGACCGATGGATACGCTATTACATTTTCAAAGTTTTTTGTCACAGTATGTTACATTTTGAAACTTAATGTCCTTAACTGTAATTATACTCTAACCTCAGGGACATAGGTGTAATTAGCCATTTAGTTTAATTATGTACCGGTAACAAATATTATCCTTTGATGATAGATAATAATGTTATCATACACAAATCAGAATTTTGTTTTGTATTTAAACAAACAGACATTCTAAGCTGCTCAAGTACGTTTGTATGTTGCCACAAAAAAAATCACGTTTCAGGTGATACAACAACTAAAGTAGGCATGACTGTCTGCATTAGCACTTTTAAGTTGAAAAACTGAATTACTTCACAATAGAGCTAACCTAGATTAAGCTTTAAATTGAATATATAGAGAAAAGCTTAATTACTTCTAAGTGAGACTTTTTATAACCGACGTTTGATGTTCGCATAGAGTAATAATAGGGATTCGACCTTAGTTCTAAATTTGAAAATTCAAATGATGTGAGTCAACACGAACCATGTGTTACATTCCTCCTTATCAGCATTATATTGTTGATGTATTTAACATGCTAGTTTAGTTTTGCCTGAATGATGATTACGGTAATGACATTTTGTATGAGAAGACAGACTGTCGAGTTATGCATTTTGTTAGACCCCTCATATTTAAATGCTTAAAAAAAAAAAAAAAATTAGAGAGTTTGGGACATAATGGGTATTTTGAAATTTTATTTGTTTTAAGAATATATATATATATATATATATATATATATATATATATATATATATATATATATTAGGTGTCTGATAGTTACGTACATTCATAGGAGCACGCCAAAATTTAGAGGAGTCTCCAAAGAATCCCTAGGAAGAGGCTTCTTGGAATTTTACAATTTGCTTGAGGTAAGAATTTAAATTAATTTTTGATTTGGGATCGTAATAGTTTACGAATTTTCATTGTCATTAGAATTTAATTGGAACCCTTGTATTTGTCAATTTTTAGGATTTTTGATACAATTGAATTGAGAAGATCAAATTTTGGATTTAATCACGATTAAAGATAAGAGTTTTATTTTTTTAAATTTAAATCAGCGTTTTACCAATTAATCTAATATTCGTAAGAGTTCGAAAATATGAATAGGGGTGATCGATCATTCGTTTAACGTTTTAATTCTGCAATTTTGTTGTATCGTTCTTCGTGTCATTACTGTGCCGTTGTCGGCCGAGAATTTCAATGCTTATTGCTGCTTCGATTTTCGTGCCCTAACTGTTAGTACCCTTCTTGCGGCGACGGAATTGTGTTCAATGATAATTATTTTTGTCCCCTTTCCATTTATGTCTTCACCTTCCATTAAATTACTGCCCCGGTTTTCGTGTCCATAAGAAAAGCCATTCTCTGGCATTGCACCTAGACTTACAGACGAGTGGACGACACCCTTTGCATGCTCTGGTCACGTGTAACATCACACTACTTCATCAGCCGTCCTACCATAATCTGCATTTGCTGCACTTAATTTTTTTCAGACCCGTGAGGCCTTGTTTGGACTAGGCTCATGTCTTCTTTTTTTATTATAGCTTGATCTTGAATCATTAACTCTAGTTTATGTGCATATTTTTGTGTCTGGTCATTTTATGGTCATCTTGCGCTCATATTTCAGCAATATACATTTTGTTGAGTCTGTCGTTTCGTCCTCTTCGATTCGAGTCCAATATTGAGATAGTTGTGAAATCGTTTGGAATATAATTCGTAAAGTGATTGTAAATATCTGTTTGTTTTTGTTCCGTATCACATGTGTGTTACTAATTCTATTAGTCATGTCACAGTTTATGTGACTTTTCTGTTTTCTGACTTACCCACGTGGATTGGAACGTGAGCTACCTCAGTGAGATGAGTTAGAGATCGCGATCTTATTTTCTGAACCTGGTTCCACGTGTCAGTGATGACATGTGTGACCTTATTCTGAATGGCTCTCTAGTGTCTGTCTCTATACAAGGATGTATTTTTGACATTTTGAAATTCTGTCTTTGTACTAAAATATATTTTGGCACTTTAAAATTCTGTCTCGTATCTGTTCCGTTAAAGTTTTGTACCTCCGAAATTTTGTTCTTCAGACATTTTTTGTATCCCTTTTGGTTTGTCTGTTGAGCGACCTTACTGGGCATTTGACTCACTTCCTTATTATTTTTCTCTCAGGTGATCAGTAAAAAGGGGACTGGATTGCAGGGCTAGCTGTACGATTGAGAGTTAACAATTTTATATCAGAGTCAATATTAGTAGTTTAGTTTTGCATTTAGTTTGGTTATTTTTAGAAAGTACAATAGGAGGACCTATGTGGATTTGGAATTTATTTTGGAATTCCATGTCGGAGTAATTTCGAGTATATAAATGCTTTAGACTGCTATGACATTTATTGATGTATCTTTGGGATTAATTAGTACATGCTCTGAATGACCACTTGGGGAGACATTTCGATATTTTAAGATTTTGCTGACTCTGATTATTTGATATTAACGGTCCAAAAATTCGGGGCGTTACACATTTTGTATATATTGCTCAGGGAAAATAGTGTGTCATTACTCTAGCTTTAGCCCTTGCCTATTTCGCTTGTTGATCTAGGTATGAGTATATGGTGCAACATGAGTGATTTGATCATTTAGAGGTGACTGTGCTTCCTCAAAATGAGGTGGTTCTTATCTTTCTTCTCCTCTTAAGCTATTTTGTTTAATGGTTTTTTGTGATGTATGCCAACGTTCTAATAGGATGAGAATGTCATCATGTTTGCCTATTCTTTTTGTTTGTTGTTGTTGTTGTTTTTTTTTTTGTAAAACCTTTAGGTGTTCCAGACCTTAGTGGATTGGTTATATTCCTTTGGGATACTTACAGTAAAGCCCTTTAGGTTATGATGGAATTACATGCGTGTCCATTGATTTGGACTAATTACACTTATGTTTGTTAACCAAAAGGAATTCAGAAATACATAAATACATTTGACAAAAAGACTTGATTGTCCCTGACTTTGAAAGAAAATTTTGTAATACCATCCATCTCTCCCCCTTTTATCTTCATGCAATTGCCACCCAAGCACCACCTCTACTGTGTCTCCATCATCAACCTCCAAATTAAGTAGCAATTTTTTGGATTTTTTCTATACAAGAACTAAACCCGCCGTGTTGCCATCGTCATACAAGATTAACGATCAAAGCAAAACTGAACCCAAATTAGGGTTTCGTACAAAAACAATATCCATTTCCTTGTCAAATGGACTTCAAAACCCTTAAAAATCTCACATATGTTTCAGATCTTATGTTAAGACAATATCTTTATGGTTATGATCGGTGTATATATGGGTTGTTACAGTAGTTGCGGCGGTGGATCGCAGCAAGGGGTCATTGTGGTAGGTGGTGTTGGGATGGTAGGCAGATGGTGTTGAGGTATGACGGTGGTGCGATAGGGGTCGCGGTTGTCACGCTCCCCGGAAGGGGAAGTGCAACGCTAAACAAGCTGGTTAACACATATACATCAAGGATAAACAGAGCTTTGCTACAACCTCAAAAGAAACAGCAGAAGCATGCTTAAACGTTACAGTCGTCTATTAGTGGAAAGACTGAACATAACATTATATTACAAACTACCTCTCTTTTATACAAGTACTACACTCCAAAATTAAAGAAGAACAACTAAAACGTTGCTCACCCAGCGTAATACTCTTGAGTCTCCCCGAGGTAATCCTCTTCGTCCCTTGGCAAATACTCCGACTCCAAACCTAGAAAAAAATGTATCGAGAATGGGTAAGCCTAATGGCTCAGTAGGGTATCCGGTGCTTTTAAGTCCAAACATGACCTGATCATATTATGTATAGTTAGTATGAACATGCAAGTCACTTGAATAGATGATACATACGTACTTAAGAATAATTTAACATATCGAGTAACACATGCAAGCATCTGCTCACACTTGCCTTCAAAAGAAACGAGAATAGCATATCGAGCAAGATTTAAAATCTTGTATACGAGAATGACAAGCAAGACCTAAATTTTAACTTGATCTCGCCAAGAGTAACCAAACAGTATAAAAAGGTTCAAGACAAATATAAGCCAAGTGCAAGAATATCAATATGCAAATATGCCCCTTATGCACGAGCCAACATTCCCTGAGTGCGAGAGACTTTTCGTATCGCAACCAACTGATGTAGCGGGTTCGATAGAAGAAGTCCAACATCATCACGGGCACGCCAATAATTCTCTTCGAGAAGTAGTACGCATAGCTAGTGCTTACTATCAAGACATGAACGACAACGAGAGCCCTGGCCGGATAACTTCCAACCCCGACAAATAATACCCTCAACTTACTATTTTTCCTCCCCCTTCGCGTGATATTCATAATCATGTACATATGTCAACATGAATGTCATCAAGTACCTCAAAAGAGGTCTAATCCCATGTCGAGTCATATTTACCGTATTATCAACAATACATGCCAAACATGTAACCTAATCTGCCCTGTATTTCAAATGGTAGCAGGAGTAGTTTGTACTCCGAAAATCATAACAATTTAATTAAGAGGCCTCTACAGTCAAACTATATATTTATGAAAACTAGACTTAAAGATCTACATCCAAGTATTTTACTTGACACGAGAATATTGTCTTAAGATCATATTAAACCCTTAAAAAGACAAACTTCAGAATCTGCCTAACAACAGTTTCACAAGATAGGTTCCAATCCACGAATTTTAAACCATAGCAACAGTACTTGAAATAATCTGAAATTTGGTATGTATACTCTATACATGTACTAGTGTAACATATAAAATAATCATGTCCATATCTTAATTAAAAGTATACATTTCTGAGCATAAATATTACTCTAATTCCATGACTGTACAGTTTCACAGAACATGTTTCAAGCCACGAATTTTAAACCATAGTAATAGTACTTGAAATAATCTGAACTTTGGTATGTATACCCTAAACCTGTATTAGTATAACATATAAAATAATCAGGTCCATATATCAACTAAAAGTATATCTCCCTAAGCTCCAAAATTACTCTAATTCCATGACTATTTTTGCAGATTTCAGCATACATGAACCCCCTTCTCCTTGAATCATTTCAAATATATATATAAGTGTTTTACTACCATCATAATAATTCTCATGAATGTTCTGAAACAAAAAAAAAAAAAAAAAACACAAGATAACCTACCTTCAAGAAAATTAAACTCAAGCCAATTCAAGAAACTTTGATGCTCTCCTTTGTTCTTTCTCCTCTTCTTTTCCTCCTCCCTTTCTCTCTTTTCTTTCCTTTCTCCTTCTTTCTCCCTTTTCTTTTCCTTCCTTCCTTTCTCTTTGTTTTTAGTCTTCTTTATGGCCGAATGGAAGTCTTTCACATTCTCTCTTGTTTCTAATTTATCCACTTAGGTTTCTTTCATTTTTTTTATTCTTTTCATTTGATTACTCACCACCAAACATAGGCGGCACATCCAAAACCTTCTACCCCACTCTCACATGTGACATGCCACTAACCTTTTTATAACTAGCTTATGGTATTTTGAAATTGACTCTAAAGTTTTGCATAATTACTTTTTAACCCCAAAGTTTTACATAATTATATTTTAGACCCACAACTTAATTTCAATATTCATTTTATGTAGACAAATAATATAACACGATCATATTATTTCAATCAAAATTAAAAATGTTTAATCTTAATAAAATGATTAGAAGCTAATTAAGATCGGGGCCTCACAACGGTGGCTTGGGCCAGCGTGGATCGATGGTGGCATCGACGGGGTGGGGTAAGGGCCCTGGTGGGCAGCGGGGTTGGGGGGAGGGTATGGGAGAGTGGAAGCGGCGAAAGGGGTGGCCCGGGTGGGGGAAAGGTAGAGGCGATAGCGGGGGGGGGGGCAGTTGCAAGGTAGGGGGAAGGAGGGGGTGGCGGCTGGGTAAGTAGAAAATCGGAGAAGATAAGAGTTGGAGAAGAGAGAGAATTAGGGTTTGAAAAAAAATGAGGTTATATATATATATATATATATAAAGATTTGAAAATAGGAAAAGTAAAAATATAAGGATATAAAAATGGGAAAGTGAAAATAATATGGTTTGATCATATAAAACATTAAATTTTTTTTTTTGAGAATTATATAAGAATATTTAAAGAACATTTAAAGAGGATTTTTAATTTCTTTTGGTATATACCTTGTACATATAATACAAGGGTAGTATTGAGATTTTAAAAAATATACATTTTTTAACTGTTCAATCACGACTGATGGCTGACACCTTTTTAAAGTTATTGGTCACTGTCTGTTACCTTTTGAAACTTAGTGTCCTTGACTGTAATTTCACCATAACCTCAGAACATTACTGTAATTATCCATACTCCTTTCTATTTCTGAGAATATTTATATCTTCAACAAAAAAATAAAAAAATGCAACTTTCCTATAAACTTGAGATGCTAATTGTAACAACTTAAAAAAATAAAATTAAAGAAGCTATATTTGAAGTCTATTTTTTACCATTTGAGTTTCACTATTTGCTAATCCCTCTGTTCCAAAAAAATTGATTAATTTTTTTTTTGAGTTTTTCTAAAAAAAAATTGATCACTTTCCAAATTAAAAAAAATCTGTAAGTATTTTTTAATGTTTACTTTTTTAATTATGTTTTTCTATTCACATATAATCATTCACCAACCCATTTTCTCTCTCCTGACCCACTTTTTTTTTTATCACTTTCTCTTTCTTGAAGTATAATAAAAAAATTCATAAAATATGACACATATCTTAAATAAGACGGAAACGTCAAATATTATCAAATAATTTAAGACGAGGGAGTATTTGAATTTAACCTTTAATATAAAAGTTAGTTAAAATTATTGATATACAACTATTTTTAACTAATAAATGAAACTCAAATAATTAATGGCAAAAGAGGCTTCAAGTGTACGCTCTCTGCTTTTCACTAGCTTAACAGTTAACACCATACTCAATGACACAGAGTTCCATGCACCTTTTCAAGTACCCTTTCTTATTTCTTACACGCTTCACCATCTGCTGATGTGAACGGAGAGGACAACCGCCATTAAACTCGACTGCACCTTCTTTGAGGTACTTCCTTTTCTTCTCAGCTTGGCACTTTTGAGTTTTGACAGGAGCAAACTTCTTATGTTAGCTTTACCTTTTTGAGTACTGTCGTACCAGATGTAGAACCCAGTTAACCCCCATTTGATTGTGTAACAAGGTATTGACCAAAACCCAGTTGGATTTTGGTTTAGTCTTTAAGTTGTATTCGACGGATTTTCCGATCGTTAATTTTCGGTTGTGTTTTTGAATCATTTATACTAAAAAAACTGCATTCTGGTTTTCCACTTTAGTTTAACCACCTGCATGTTTCTCCACTGCTTTTAGTTGATGATTAGCAGAAGCAAAAAGCCCCTTGCTTAGCCCGTAACGCTGGTGGTGATGGAGGAACCGGCCCCCGTCCCCCAATATCTCCGCCGTGATACAGCGTGGTCGCCACTCCACCGTTGTATCTCCACGGCTTATCTCATGCCTTAACATATGTGACTAGTTTCCCTTTAGTCAAAAGACTCTGGTCATCACTCATTTTCACTTGTATACTTTTCCGTCATCTGGAACCCTTTACTATCCAAAGAGTAGATGTTTTTTGGTGTTTCTCTTTTTGATTTACTTTTTTCCCTTCAAACCAGATGCCACATGTTGCCTTCTGTGTTTTGACTGTTCTTCAAATAAGTTAATTTGCATAGTAATAATGTATTAAAAGAAACCCTTCATTTTTTTGGGGGGAGAATTTATGCTTTAAGTTGCCGCTGCTATGAAAAATATCTGGCCTTTCCGTGCCAAAATGGGAAACATGTAAGGGGAGACAGTTGGTTGGCCTTTCCGTGCCAAAATGGGAAGCTGTGATGAAATTGGTGTCCGCCGTTAGGATTACATGCTCAGGTAATTATTCCCAGTTATTAAAGTTCTAAGTTTTTATTCTCCTAAGATGCATAATTTGATGAGTATAAGGTATAAACTAAATAGATTCCTTTTCCTTTTTTTTTTAGGAAGAAGTTATTTAAAATTA
This sequence comes from Escallonia rubra, assembly GCA_033065855.1. NCBI lineage: Eukaryota > Viridiplantae > Streptophyta > Magnoliopsida > Escalloniales > Escalloniaceae > Escallonia > Escallonia rubra. Next base: position 112,477 of record JAVXUO010000415.1, on the reverse strand, counting down.
TGGAGACTCTTTTTGTGGGAGCGATGGACTAGTTATTTCTAGAGGAGATTTTAACACACCAAATTCCCTTTTCAAATCCCTCCTAAAATTGTGTAAATCCATCTTATTGGTATCCAGATTAGGGTGTGGGTAGTCTGCTATCAAAAAAAGGAACGCTTGCTACGGCTATCAAGTTGTGTTAGCGACTAGTGAAATCCAGCAAGCAACTTAGAAGCAATTTGTTTTAGTTCCTTAAAGTAGAACATAAATCAAATTACCAAGCAGGCCACTGCTTCACATGTTATGATACTTTGGATTCATTTTATGTGATTCAGGAAATGGAACTGCAGTTGGATACTGGTAGTTTTATTGGTGGGCGGCTTTCAAGCTGATCAATGACATAGAATTTCGTTGATAGCTCTTCTTTTGTTGGTGATTTGTTTTAATTATTCAGTCATAGTCCGAATGTTAATAGTTTTAGTGGTGAGCTTGCAAGCTTATTGATGTTGAGACATTTCGAAACTAGAATTGGGTGGGGTGCGCCAGGCCAGGGCAGTAGTGCAACGCAAAGGCGACGCGCAAGGAACCAGTAGCAAGCTACCGAGAACCTTCCCCTCAAAAGATTAATTTAATATCGTGTGAGCCATTGGCCCACATATCAGATATTAAACTGATAAGAACAGATACTACACTTGATCTTAGCCAAAAGGCCGAGAAAGGTATGCTTTGTATAGTGATCAGTTTCCCCTTTTATACAATCTCTCTCTGGACTCCCTCCGCTCCCTCAGTGTGGGATTAAAGAGCACTTTAAGTGCATTTCTTCACCAACATTCGTATCTTTGCAATGAAATTTGTGTTTGTTGCTTCGGAATTGAGGTGCTAATTTCTCTTGCCAGGTATAAGCATGAGTGCCTTATCTAACACTTTGGATTCATTCTATGTGATTCAGGAAATGGAAGTGTAGTTGGATGTGTTCCCCAGGTGTGTCTCAAGGTGGTAGTTAGTTTACAAACTCCTAGAGACTCAAGAACAAATTCATCACCCGGTTGAAGGGCCATACTTGCAGCCCTATCGAAGAAACCAGCATCAGCAGATGTGGACACCCTCATCAGCATGGAACTTGGCAGAACTGTCACCTTGTCTTGAATCAGGCAGTACCTCCTGAGGTACTTCCTTTTCTCTCAGCTTGGCATCTTGACAAATGCAGAACATAGATATGAGGTATATTGAGTTTAAAAGGCTCGACATGGTTTACATGCCATTACAATGCGATGGAGAAGATGGATCTTGATTGTGGCAACTGTTGAGTTTACCATGGTCTTGGCACCATGCGTGAATACACATCCATACTGAAGCCTTTATTGTTTGCATTAAACTGCCACGTGGCAGCTCTAGGAAGACAAAGAGACGTATCTTTGTCTTGGTCTCTAGAGAGTTGTGGGACTTGTCCGAAAATGAAGAGCAACTACGAAAAATAAATAAAGTAGAAAAAAGCAGCAGCTTTGTTAGGAACGGAGAGCTGATTTCATAATCAAGACCAGGGGTGTTTTGAAAGCTTTTTGTTGTGTGTTCTCCACTAAACTGAAGCAACTTCTGACCAAGTTGTATTTTCGCAATTTCTGCATTTTCTCCTTTAGATTGGTAGCTCTTTCGTGGTGAGGGATGTGGGTTTTTCAACACGAAGGAGGTAACCTCTTGTAGTGCTGTCTCTAATTGTGTAATACCTCAAGTTTGGCATAAAACTTGAGATAAAATTGAATCTTTCATTGCTGAAATAGTGGAAGTTTTCCTCTGGGTTTTACCACGCCAAATCATTGTGTTTAGTCTTTGATTTATTGTTCTTGAGTGCTTGATTACTACTGAATTTGTAGAAATCAGTTTGTGATCTTGATTAGAGCTTTTGAAGATAGTGTGCTAGTGTTGATTTCTTTACTTCACACTTGGTACTAGCTTGTGATTACTGCTGTTTTAATCCCAACAAAAATGTCATTAACCACCCCTGACGCGCGACTTTCCTGATGTTTTGTACAACGACACAGAGAGAGCTGTTGCCGGTATTGGGTAGTGAGAGTTATTTGAAAAATGTAAAGTCTGTTTGGTGACATATTTGAAAATTATTATGATGATGCCATAGGATTAATTTTTTTATTAAGAATAAGCAATGTTGGTGTCATTTAAAAATGGCAGGGGGTCGCCATTCCATTTTCTCAAGGGTCAAGGGAGGTAATGATATTTACCTTTTTGTTGATAGCTCTTTATGAAAGTTCTTCATGTGTTGGTGATATTTTTGATTGTGTGTTAATTGTACTGTCATGGTCTAGATATATTAGTAGTTTTGATGCCAAAGATATCTTAAAGCTCTCCATTTGTTTGATGAGACATAAAATTTGATTTAGGTGGGGTGCGCCAGGCCAAGGCAGTATATGTGACCAGCGTGGTCGCCACTCCACCGTGGCACGTGGCGTCTCGTCTCCACGGCTCATCTCATGCCTTTTCAATTAGAAACTCGACAACATTTGTAACTAATGTTGGTATATGTGACCAGTTATCCTTTAGTCACAAAACTCTGTCATCCCTCATTTTCACTTGTGTAATTTTCCGTCATCAGAAACCCTTTACTATCCAAAAAGTAGATGTTTTTGGTGTTTAACTTTTTTTTTCTCTTTTTTATTTACTTTTCTCCCTTCTAACCATGTGCCACACCTTGTTTCTGAACTGTTCTTCAAATAAATTAATTTGCATAGGTAATGTCTTAAACGATATCCTTCATTGTTTTGGGAGAATTATACTTCTAACTTGCCCGCTGTTATCCGCCTATAGGAATAATTGATAAACAGATTATTACATTGTTCCCCAATGTTGATTAACTTGAATTTTTGGTCTCACTTTGCAGGAAACATGTAAGGGAAACATTTGGCCTTCCTTACCAAAATGGGAAACTCTGATAAAATTAGTGTCCGTTAGGATTACTTGCTCAGGTAACGATTCCAGGTATTAAAGTTGTGTGTTCTTGTTTTTGTGCTCCTAAAATGCATACTTGAGCTAGCCAAAATGTTTTATGAGAAACTTCCTTGTTTCGAGATAGTATAGGTGAGCTTAAATTGCAAGAGATAATATAGATGCTATTATGTTGCAGTAAATGGAATATGTACATGGCTGAAATGACTTCCTGATCTATATACCATATTTATGTATTTTCTACAAGTCAGGCAGTGGGGGTATGCTTGGGAGTTGATGCACTGAATTCTCTTAAGAGGCCGTGTTGCTTTGATATACAATATCTTTAGTTTTGTTTATCTGACCTGACCTGTGTGACTATAGTTATGGTCCTGTGGTTGAAGCAAGGTTGCTCTTGTTTGTTATCTATTAAGCTGACGTCTACCAACAAATAAGATTCGCTTCCACCTGTTTCATGACTCAACAAATAAATTAGTAGAAATGGCACCGCTCCTGCATAATTAAATTGGTGAGCTTGAATGCTGATTTGTTGATGAGATATTACAAACTTTTGAAAGTAGAATTGGGTGGGGTGCGCCAGGCCAAGGCAATAGTGTAACGTCAAGGCGACGCGCAAGGAACCAGTAGCAAGCTACCAAGAACCTTCCCCTCAAAAAATTAATTTAATATCGTGTGAGCCATTGGCCCACATATCAGATATTAAACTGATAAGAACAGATACTACACTTGATCTTAGCCAAAAGGCCGAGAAAGGTATGCTTTGTATAGCGATCAGCTTCCCCTTTTATACAATCTCTCTCTGGACTCCCCCCTCTCCATCGGTGTGGGATTATAGAGCACTTCTAGTGTATTTCTTCACCTACTGCAAGCACTCCTGAAGTTTCACTTGGCTTTTTGACCGTGCTGCTTTAAAATTACAAACGCATATTTCTCTTTTCTTAAGCATGAGATCTTTGTTTTTGAAGTACGTAATTATGTCTTACTTCAACTTCTTACTCTTTTTTATAAAGAGCGAGAATTGCGTCCAATTCTTTTCATTTAGCCAGTGCGCTGGGATTCACTTAAATAACCACTGTCTGGTTCAGAAGGAAAAAGGGCCGAGAGTCGCGAAAACATATACCAAGAAAAGAGCAAAAGGAATTGTCTTTCTCTTGCAAGCACGCAATAGATGTAAAACATCCTGGACTTGGTGAAGAGGAATGGGAAGGAGGCTCTTCTGTAATATGAGGATGGAGTTACTGGTTCCTTTTAAAGAAATCAGAAAGCGCATACTTTAAATTGCACGATGCAGGCCACTGCTTCCCTTTTCGTAAATCGGAGTGCAACCAATTTTGAAATTTCCAGTTATCTTCGTGATTGTGTTTTAATATGGAGGCTGCCTATTTTTGTCTTGACTGTTTTGAGAGCTTTATTCATACTATCTCTAGCCTGTTTATGTTACTCTGTGAATAGCGGTAGTCTGTGGTTGAAGCAAGATATTTAGAATTGTTTTTCTTTAGGCTTCCACCTGTTTGATGCTGCAGCCAGTAAGCACGTTTTCTATTGTTGTTCGGTTTCAATTGGAATATCACATCAATCAAAAGCTGGCATTATATTACTGTTCCCTGAGCTTGAGAACTTTGGTTTTTAAGTTTTAGAGATACTTATGGGCTAGTAGGTTTAGAAGTTCAATATGTGATTCCGCAGGTACGATCCAGCTCTCTTTCTTTCTTCACCCTAACAGTCTTGATACTATCACCAATCTAATTGATAAAGTAAGTATGAGTTGCAATGCATTTAACAGAACAATAGACTAGATCTTAGCCAAAGGCTGAGAAATGTGTGCCTAAGGTGATACCAACTTTAAACCACTTCATGGAGCCGTGTGTTATTCCTCAAATGTCTGCACCCTCTTTTGATAGTTCTACTCATGCATGGAGATAAGTACATAATACAGATGCATCTCTTCTCACTTTTCCAGGCCCACTGCTAATATTTGCCTCTGTGGGGGTAGATTTCTTCTATTGCATCTTCCCCCCTTTGCGCAAGCCTGCGGTTTGTGATGCCCTTACGCGACTGTAAAAACTCTGTGACCTTTATTATTAATGTCATTTTCTTATTATCAAGCCAAAAAAAAAAAAAGAATAACTCGTTGGCTTCATTTTCATTCATCTAAAAGATTAAAAATATGAATCTTTCAGAAAAAGTTGTAGGCTTGTTTGATTATCATTTTCAAAAGAAAAAAATGTATTTTGCTTTGTTTTGCTGTTATTTTCGAAAAGTTCAAATTTGATGTAGCTCATTGCACAAAAGGTTAACATTTCAAATTTCTTGGCTAACATCCCCACACTCGCAGCTTGTTAATTTGCGTTTAAAAACACTTCTGTTATTTTGTAGTTTTGAAACTATTCATCTTGTATATGTGCGCCTTCTTTGTAGACAAATTAGGTAGACTATCTTTCCTTCTTAGTAGACAAACTAGGTAGACTATCTTTAGTTTTTTTCATAACTTGCGATTATACAAAATTGTTTGCTATAAATTATGGATTAATATGATTGTTTGAATGCTTTAAAAAAAGACTGTTTTCGCGAACACAAGCCCCCACTGCCACAAATTGTTTAGATGCTTGAATCTCTTTTTGGCAAAGATGCGTTACGTAAATCAAATAAGTTTAGCAAGTTATGGCTGATTCTAAATATTACAGCATAGCCGCCTTCTAAAAAGTGGTGGAAAGATTTAGAGAGAGATTCAAAAAGTCAGGCAAGGGCTTGAGTAGGGTAGATCTCAAAAGATATTAAAGATCTCCCTCCAAGCCGTACGTATGCAATGACTGGGGGCTGGTTTCTTTGAGTCAACTAAGATCAGGGTGGACTACATTTGGGTACTCTGCTTACTTTTTTGGACTAGTTAGTCACTCCGCATAGCTCGTTTCTTAGAAATTAATTTTGGTTAAACTAAATTTTATGTACGCAACGTGAGGAAAACCAAGTAGAAATCAAATTAATTTTGCTGCTTGTCAGGCTATAATTTGGGAGACTAAATAAGAGTTCAATTTTGTTTTAGTAGATTTGGTGGGAGTGCACCAGGCCAAGGTAGTAGTGCAACGCCAAGGCGACGCGAAATGAACAAGTAGCGATCGTTGTGAAAGATTTCCCATGGTAGGGTTCATCCACTAGGCTTTGTTTGCTGTCTTCACAAAGGCTTGATTGATTAGGAAGCAATACAGGCATCATAGACTGTGGAGACTTCAGTCTGATCTTGCCCTTAGTTTTCAGATTTATGAAAGCACTTTTGGAGGTATTGTATTGAGGCTCGCTTCTATTGCACATTGATTTGGGTGAGGTGCACCAGGCCAAGGCAGAATTCTGGATATCTAGGGGATGAGCACTCTTCTCAGATTAATGGTCCTGATAGTAATAGTACTGGATGTGTTTGCTTCTGGGGATAAGCCCTTTTTTTTATTGAAAGACGGCTATATTAGTTCTTGTAGGTAAAGTGGGGCCACTATTTCTTAAGAAAGCGAAAACAGGATTTCTTATTTGCAACTGTGATAGCATCAAAGAGAAAAGAGTCTCTTCCAAGCACCCAAAACAAGATCTTGTGGGTAGCGAATGCTTGGCTGCTTTTGCGGGTAGCCTGGTGTGTTCTGTTTGTTGGAGCTAGCTAGCTATTTATGTGGCCTGCTTTTTCATTCATTTCAGAGAGAAGATTCTACCAAGAATAGTTTGGTTTATCTGTTTTTATGGGTACACAAGAGACTAAGCATAATGTTACATTGAATGTCCATAGCAGCAATACGCAGGTCTAGGGGTGCCTCTAGAAGGCAAAGGCCATTCGAGAGGTTTTGACTTGCTTTGGCAAGTTCATATGCGTATTTCAGGCTACCATTTGTTTGCTTATCTCCCCATTCGGTTTCGCTTTTACAAATGTTGATGGATACTTTACGCTAAAAACTTCTTCAGTTACTCGTCTTGCCACTCTTTGGTGTGACGCTAGAACTTCGCACTTGGGCTACCCTTTTGTGTGATGCTAAAACATCGCGCTTGTCTATATGTTCTTGTAGCTTAAATGATTGTTGCCTAGAAGCCAAAGACAGAAACCGGCTATGAAAAGAATAAGAGTTAGATTGAAATGTAAATAAATTTATGGATGGGTGTGTAATCATAATAAATACCCCATTGAACTTAACTTTCCGACACATATTATAGTCCCTACATCAATATAGATATTCTTTGGATGGGTGATATTCTTTGGATGGGTGTAATCATATTAAATATCACCTTTGAACTAAACTTTCTTATCAAATGTTCCTGGAGCTCAATCCATAGGGAAGGAACACCTCCAAAAACTGGCATATGCCACTGCGAGCACACGGTATTTTTTGGTAAAAGGCGAAAGAATTGTTCGCTTTGCATTGCAGCTATTAGTGCTGGTAGGGTTGCAACAAAAAGAATGGATTAATATGCTTGTAGTGATGTGAGGTGTTTACATTTGAATCTTTGCAATGAAACTAGTGTTTTCTGCTTCTGAATTGTGGCGTTTAATTATCTTTGTATGCTACGAAATTGAGGCGTTTAATTATCTTGTAAAGGTGAAAGTATGAGAGCTTGATCTAGCACTTGACATATTTCATGAGAAACAGGAAATGAAAGTTCTGATTTGGGCAGTCTCATCAGAGGACGGAACTTGACAGAACTGTCTGTCTTTTACATGAGGTTTATAGGTATTTTCGTTGGGTAAACATCACTAACAACCCCTGAGACAACTGCTTTTATAATGACAAAACAGCGGCCTTAGTCAATGCCCGGCATGCCCATTTCTAAATTTTCCTTCAACACTTCATTTTATTCTTGATAGAGAACAAGTTTAAGGCTGTTATGTAGGGCTTTACCCTTGTTTAGAGGGAGCCCTTCCAGAAATTCTCGAAGGCCAGGGCAGAACCCAGGCCGACGAGGGGGTTTGGAAATAGTTTTCAACCAGCAATTGACGCGCCTCGGTTAGAACCTCACTAGCTGCGTCATTGCCCCAAGCGCAAAGATGCTATAAAATGAGGCCTATCCTTGTTTATATTTTCATCTTTTCACTCCTCCATTTCTTGGATGTCCGATGTGGGAACTTGTTAGGAGTTCCCAAAGTGTTGTCCACTTAACCATCCTCACACACACTAACCTAGTTTTGCTTTCATTTTATTTACTTAATGCGCATTAACTCAAAGCTTGAACAAGCCAAGAGAAGCAGGGAGAGAGTTATAAGAGGCACAACACAAAATCAGAAGTCTAATCTATCAAAATCACAAGTGTAATCTCTTAGTGTCTATAAGCAACAGCTTCTTTACCCTGTGTAACTAACTTCAAGCAGAAATTAAGTGTCAGAACATCAAGTATGCCACATATATATTACAGATGTTGCACACATTAGACAGGCTGAAAAAATGCTTATAGTATGATTTGTATGATATAACTTATCTCAGCTCTTCTTGCATTGTTACTTCAGCTAGAGAGAAAAAAATGCAAACAGAAAATACAGTTAAGCGTACGTGGCCAATATAAAACATTTCTTGGTATGCTCTTTTATTTCCCTCTGAACATCATGCTTACAGATAACCTTATTCAATGTTTTCCATGGATTTGGATGATATCGTGATTTTCATTTTACTTGTTAAGCAAGCAAGGACTTCCTGATTGTCGGTGTAACTAGGATTTTTGCAAAATCTGGAGTATACCATCCAAATTTGAGCATCTCAAAATCTGTTAATTAGTTCAAGTTGCTTCTGAGTTTCCAGCATGGGCATGTTAATTAAAAGTGAAATCAGCCAGAAGTTAAATTACACGATTCAGGCCAGAGCTTCCCTTTCCATAAAACAAATCCCAATCTACATTGGGGTTTGCCCTAGTCTACAGATTTATCATACAACAGAAACTTCCACCTAATGTTCCATTATGACCCCCAACTTCAGTTTAAAAAGTTTCAGCCTTGCCCTGTGCGTGTCCCACTTATGCGTAAGGTAGTTAGGGTTAGGGGGGGCGGGGAATCGGTCGGTGTCGGATACGAGAGAAGGTGTTTATGATTCCCATCCTATTCGAATGGGAAATTTTGCTAATGAGACATAAAATATTGTTCAAACTAGATTTGGGTGGGATGCGCCGGGCCAAAGCAATAGTGCAACGCCAACACCACGCCCAAAGAACCAGTTACAAGCTACCAAAAACTTTCCCCTCATTTAATTTAATATCGTGTGAGCCATTGGCCCACATCTCAGATATCTATAACAAGGAAATACTCCTTTTGGTGTAACACCACTTTTAGTGTTGCACAACTTCCTATCTACAATGCTGACAAGTGGCACTATGAAAAAAATATGAAAAACAGACATTAAACAAAAATAATAAATAGTAAATAACTACTTTAAGGATATGTTTGGTTTTCACATTTTAAAATACTTATATATCATGCTTGATTCTTTAACAAAGTTCAATTTAACAACTTTATATTTGGGACATGGGGCCATTCAAAATTCATTTAAAAATATAGTCAAAAATATTCTAATGGCCAAACTTGATATATCACTAACTTCATTTCTGCACACGCATCGCGTGTGCACGATAACCCGTTAAAACTAATAAGGACAGATACCAAAAGGCCGAGAAAGGTATGCCTCACCAAGTGCACAACTTACATTGTTACACTCAAGCCCTCTGCAATTTCCCTCTGCTCTGTTCAACGTGGGACTTAACAGACCCGAAGGCGTTATTTTTTTAATTTGATTACCAACACGATGGAGCTCACTAATATTCGAACAAAATGAAACCACTTCTGATTTACTTTATTACTTCCTAAACTCGTGCTTTCAAATTACAGATGTTCATCTTCAATTTTGCCCTGTTCAGAGCTCCTCAGGACTTTAGAGCTTGATATTCTCGTGTTGTTTCCTGTTCAAGCTGCTTAGTATGAATTAGATTTGAGATGTACTATCCATGCTATGAAAGCCCTGACCATAAAACTGTGGAATTTGGGGATATCTAGCTGAAACTAATGGAGCTACGTTATAAGAATGTTTGAGCGAGTGACTTAATGTCACTATTGAGCTCTGCTTCTAGAGCCTGAAGTGCTATCCGAATGTTAGGTAAGCAAGATGTCCTTCTTACACCTTAGTATGCACGATAGTGAAAAAAGGTCTTTATAAGGCTTTTTTGCTTTTATGTCCCTAAATTAGCTGCTTTGGGAGGTAATTGAACAAGGGACTACTGCTCTAATACTTGTTTGTAAGTCACACTTAGCTTTCTTTTTATCTCTTTTAGTAAGGGTAACTCCTTTTGTTTAAAGTATCCTAAAGGTGTTGATGGTGCTTGTTTTTGCTACAGTTCTATGAATTCTGTGTTTAGCTTCCCTACTTTCCAAGAGCAAAGAGATAAGGGAAGTCCTTCTAATCTCCATCTATATATGCTAGTATGGTTAAGTGGAAGAACGAAGGAGTGCCATGAGCAACTTTAACTTCAAATAGTTTGAAATAAAGCTGTGTAGAAGCAAAAGGGTTATTTTCTGGTTTTTACTGAAGAATACGATATTAAATAGCTTTTTGACCAGTAATTTTTTCATGCAGCCAGATTATATCATCTTTTTCAGCCTACTCGTTTGGTTACTCCATTGTTTGAAGCTAAAGCATCAAACTATCCTGGATATTAGTGCATTTCTGTATACTCTTTCAACCTTACATAAACTCCATAATAGATACTACCTGCATATAGTTGTTTTTGATACTACATTAAATACGTTTCAGATGAATGGTCCTGATACAGTAATAGAACCCGAGGACGTCATATTTTCATTTCCAGTGCTTACAGGGGATGAGCCACTTTTTATTTCAGAGGACTGTAAATCTTGTTTCTATACTTGCCACTATCGCTTGAAGACCAAAACAGGGTTTTTCTTGAAGCAACCAGAGTAGAATCGAAAAGAAAGAGCTCTGAGCCAAGCACCTAGAACATGATCCTTTTTAGCAAGTACATTGAAATGAATGAAAAGTAGGATATGCAAAACTTGATGAAGAAGCGAGGCAGAAGATTCTCATGCTTTTCTTAGTTAAAGCCGGGTACAATGTTTTGAGGCTGGAAACTCACTTGAAAAGGGCACTGCTGCTCAAGTTAAAAGAAGAAGTTGATGACTTCAAATTGTGAGTTAACCTGCACTGTTCTTTTGTGTCAAGACTTTGAAATTTATTCTACTTTCATATGGTTATTTATGTCACTTATTTAACGACTTTCTTACAAGTCGAGCTTTTACCGTTCTGCACACGAAATATTTAGTAAAAGGTGAAAGAGCGTGCTCACCACATCGGCTGTGTGACGTAGGATTGCGTTATAGTAAGTAACCAAGAACCTTCGCATAATTTTGTCAAACTGATAGGAACAGATACTGCACTTGTACTGGTTGCGCTTGTCCTACCCCTGTGCAACCAGAACACCTCCCACCCACTCCCGTGCAACTGAGATTCAAAGTTAAATTGAAGAGTTCAGAAACTCAAACCCACTCACTATGTGCAACCGGAACCTTGCACCCACCCAGTCACGTGCGACTCAGATTTGCAGTTAAAGTGAGGACCCAAATTCGCAGCTAAAATGAGGAGTTAATCTGATTAATTGTGCTATTTTGAAAAAAAAAACTTCCAGTACAAATTTTAGGAGCTCATTCCGAAAGGAAAGAACCCCTCCAAAAATAGGCGTATGCCACTGTATATGGCGAGCACACGGTATTCTTTAGTAAAAGGCGAAAGAATAGTTCGCTTTGTGCTCACCACATGGCTGCGTGAGCTGAAAACGAGTAGGAGAGGCAGAATATGGAACTCCTTAGTGCTTTTGTTGCCTTTCTTAGCCAATGTGGGACTATTATTTTTGTTATTTTCTTGGTGTGCAATTTGCGGACTTGTTAGATCCTTTACAATGAATGGCACACTTGAAATTTTTGCCTATAGTAATTGTCAACATAGCAATCAAGTAGAACGTATTTGGAATCTGAAACAGCTTCCTAGATCCAATTATTATGTATTCTAAGAAAATGATCCAGTTTTTTCGCAGCTATTAGTGCTGGTAACAAATGCTTGTAGTGCTCTGAGTTGTTTACGTTCGTATCTTTGCAATGAAACTCGTGTTTCTTCCTTCGGAATTGAGGCACTAAGTTCTCTCGTCAGGTATAAGCTTGAGTGCCCTATCTAACACTTTAAATTCATTCTATGTGATTCAGGAAATGGAAGTATAGTTGGATGTGTTCCCCAGGTGTGTCTCAAGGTGGTAAGACCAAGGGTGTTTTGAATATATATATTTTTGTTGTGTGTTCCTCCACTAAATTGAAGCAACTTCTGGCCAAGTTGTATCCTCGCAATTTCTGCGTTTTATGCTTTAGATTGGAAGCTCTTTGGCGGTGAGGGATATGGGTTTTTAAACCCGAAGGAGGTAACCTCTTGCCGTGCTCTCTCTAATTGTGTAATACCTCAAGTTTGGCATAAAACTCGAGACAAAATTGAACCTTTCATCACTGAAATAGTGGAAGTTTTCCTCCGGGTGTTACCACGCCAAATGATTGTGTAGTCTTTGAATTTGTAGAAATCAGTTTGTGATATTGATTAGAGCTTTAGTAAATAGTGTGCTAGTGTTGATTTATTTACTTCACACTTGATACTAGTGTCATTTAAATATGTCAGGGACCGGTCAAAAATCTAATTGCAAGATGATGGATTATGAGACAAAAAATATTTTTGAATGTAGATTTGGGTGGGGTGCGCCAGGCCGAGGCAGTAGTGCAACACCAAGGCGACGCGCAAGGAACCAGTAGCAAGCTACTCAGAACCTTCCCCTCAAAAAATTAATTTAATATCGTGTGAGCCATTGGCCCACATATCAGATATTAAACTGATAAGAACAGATACTACACTTGATCTTAGCCAAAAGGCCGAGAAAGGTATGCTTTGTATCGTGTTCAGTTTCTGATTTTATTCCCACTTTCTATGCCCCCTTCTTTCTCCCTTCTGTGTGGGATGGAAGAACTTCAAGGCAATACTTTAGTATTAACGTATTATAGAGCCAAATGCAAACGACTTCTACAATCCTTACTACCCTTCTAATGGAAGCAAAAGTGTTAATTCATGGTTTTCTTCAGAAGATTGCAATATTCTTTATAAGCATTACGTAGCTTATCAACCATTAGATATTCCTGAAAGTAAATTGACACTACATGTTTCCAACAATAACCAGGCTTTGCATCTTTTGCTAAAGGCGATACTTTCTTAAGGTGCATTTTTATGGCTTATTAGATCCGTAAAAATGAATGCCTACAATCAAGTAGAACGTAATCTGAAACTTAGATCCATTTATTATGTATTCTAAAAGATGATCCAGTTATATGGCAGTTAGATCCATTCACACAGTTGGGCCACAAGGGCACGACTTAAGGAAGCTAGATCGTTACTCTTTAAGTTGTATTCGACGGATTTTCTGATCATCAATTTTGGGTTGTGTTTTTGAATCATTTATACTCAAAACTGCATGTGGTTTTCCACTTTTTCTTGACCACCTCTGCATGTTTTTCCGCTGCTTTTAGTTGATTCGCCGAAGCAAATAGCCCCTCGCTTAGCCCATAATGCCGGCGGTGATGGAGGAACCGGCCCTGTTCCCCAAAATATCCTCTATTGGACCAGGCATGGAGGGCTGGTGGGTTATCCAACCAAAAAATTATACTCCATGCCAGTAAATTTTTACTTTCCTAAGGAGGTTTTGGAAACCCATAGGCCAGACTAATCCGCTGTGATACAGCATGGTCGCCGGTCCACCCCGTGGCATGTGGTGTCTCCACGGCTTATCTCATGCCTTCTCAATTAGAAAATCGACAACATTTATACCTAATTTTTACATATGGGACTAATTACCCTTTAGTCATAAGACTCTGGTCATCACTAATTTTAAACTTGTGTACTTTCCCGTCATCTGGAACCCTTTACTATCCAAAAAGTTCATATTTTTGGTGTTTAACTTTTTTTCTCTTCCCTTCAAATAGATTAATTTGCATAGTAAATTATTAAAAGAAACGCTTCATTTTGTGTGTGTGTGTGGGGGGGGGGTTGGATTTATACTTTTAACTTGCCCGCTGCTATGAAAAGTTTCTGGCTCTGCCTATAGGAATAATTCATAACAAATTATATTGTTCTTGTATGTTGGTTGAGTTGAATTGTTGTTCTCGCTTCGCAGGAAACTTGTAAGGGGAAACAATTGGCCTTCCGTACCAAAATGGGTTAACTGTGATGAAATTGGTGTCTGTTAGTATAACGTGCTCAGGTAACGATTCCGAGATATTAATGTTCTATGTTTTATGCTCCTAAGATGCATACTTGAGCCAGCCAAAATGTTTATCTGAGAAACTTTCTTGTTTTGAGCTTAAATTGCAAGAATAATGTAGATGCCATTATGATGCAGTAAATGGAATATGCACATGTAGCTGATTGATCTCCACCGTGTTTACTGTATTTTCTACAAGTCATGCCCTTGGGTACACCACTGGAAAATGAAAAGTGATGGTCACTGTGTGTCAACACTGCAGCTATTTATGCTAGTACGCTTCCGCAGTAACAAGAATTAATTAATTGCTTACGTTGAATCTTTTTAATGAAACTTGCTTAATTTGCTTGGGAGTTGACACACTAAATTTTCTTGGAAGGCCTATGAATTAGTGTTTGTTCTACCTCTTGAACTTCATTACATGATAATGAGGAGATTGGAAGTACATTGGATGGTTCAAATCTGTTATGGTCCCTACTCCAGCACCCTCTTAAACCACTCCCACAATCTTATTTTTTGTGATATTTTCAGAGCGACACCATTGAGTTCAATTTTGCTTACATTTGTGTGCGGTGCACAAATTATGGGGCTGTGATTTATGTTAAAATTTGTTGGACTAGATTTGGGTGGGGTGCGCCAGGCCAAGGCAATAGTACAACGCCAAGGCGACATGCTCGGAACCAGTAACCATGGTGGCCACCTCATGCTTATAACTATACCAGTATACTATGGAAGTGGTTGCTGGTTTCTTATATAGATCTATGGGGTGATGGAATTAAAGCCTGGCCGTTGGATTAAAAGGTAGATGGTTTAAGATTGAGGCCAGGTCACAGAACCCTAGTTTTCTAGAAGATACTTATAGCAAACTCGTTACGATGCTAAACAATCATATAAGTGCTCCGATCTCACTAAAAAAGCTCCTTATATAATGTATTTTTTTATCGTAAATAAATGTGTAAACGATCATTATACAATGTGAATATTACGCTTCTCTTTGTCAATTTTCAAAGAACAGGATTAATGGTTTTGCAAGTGGAAAGTGCTAATTGCAACGGAAAATCAAGCCTATATATCGTTAAGGCAATGAATATCACATATGTGCATTATTAGTACCATACTAGTATATAAAAACACGGATGGGGTTAAATGGCTAATCCTTCTTTATTTTAAAATGCGCTTCTAAATTAAAGTCTTCAACGAGAGTAAGAATACATATTCTGTCAATGGACCATGAAACATGAAGCTGTTTCAGACCAGAATATATATTCCGTCAATGGTACACTATTTCAGACCGAGAATGTATCTTCTGTCACATTGAAACATGAAGCTGTTTCAGATGACGCTGCTAGTTCTAATATATTTAGATCTTGACACTACTCTGGAACTCGACAACGTTGTTCACATTCCGCCTGAAGGTCACCATGTTACACGTCATTATAGGGGACCGCGCGAATGCAGGTCCCCACTACCACAAATTATGACATAGGCTCCACCACTTGGGAAGACCTTAGGTGAGCACCCTTCAAGTGCAATGGAGGTCACTAACCTAGGCCCATGTTTGAAAGCCGAGCTAACTCACTGTTGCCTAGGCAGTGGTTCAATACCAAAGCAGTCACTATAAAGTCTTCAAGCTTTGCAGTGCTTCTGTTGTCAATCCTTGGGCGGCGTCCTGATATTTGGGCAAATATTTTGGCCTGTGTTTTGATGAGTCAGAGATTGCAATATTTAGCTCTAGATTAGATCACTAATCTGCATCAATGGCCCCATGAAACACAACATTTATTCAGATGAGACTAGAAAAACTTTGACATTATATTGAAGGGGACCGCGCGAACGCAGGCCCCCACTGCCACAAATTATGACGTAGGCTCCACCACTTGGGTAGACCTTAGGCGAGCACCCCTCCAAGGTGCAATGGAGGTCACTAACCTAGGCCATGGGCCTTCTTGATCACTCATTGACCCCGTCCAGGTAAGTATGTTGATATGTGCTGCCACGTTTCCTTTTGTGCTCCATCTATAGTCCCCTCAGTGGTTCTTTTTCACTGCGGGATGAAATCCAAGCCTTCCGGAAGGACTAATGGTTATATTTGGCGGCTCTGTGAATCTTGTTTTTACCTATCAAAAAGAAAAACGTGGCCATGTTATAAGGACCTTGCGTTGTGATTACGAAAGCAGACACCACAAGCTCAAAAACATTATGTGAGATGGAATCTCGGGAACGGATAGAATTCAGCTTCACTACGCTATGATAAAGTGAATCTCAAAGAGGGTCATAGTTACCATACTACTACCATATCAAATAAGTTCAAAGCAATAGGTTTCCATTAGTGCTCAACAATCACATTGCTATCACCAAATCCAGATCCAAGGCAACTGTGTGTGCTATCTTCTTTCCCATCTATAGGAATCTCTTGCGAAATTAGCGTGCCATTGTTGCTATTGTTTTAGCTTAGTTGAAGAGCTTCTTTGGTTGTCTCTTCAGTCTGCAGCTATGTAATTGTCCTTAGACTTTGTTAGTTTTGAAATAGATGGCAGGGTTATTAATAAGTATATGAATCGTTGCTGGCCATGGGTGAGTAGAGGGCCTTTAATCAGTAGGAATAATGACAGGCAGATAGTTCATAGAGATAGCGAAAGCAAACGCTTTGAGCAGAGAAGTAGCCAGTACTGCTTTAACATCGCTAATTTGGCTGATTTCACGACCACTAACCAGCTTAATTTGGCGAATGTTCGTGGCTGCCTCAATGATGCATACTTGGACCATGGTGTAGCTTCTGTGAAGCAATAGGCCCGCCTTGTAAGTTGTGGAGTAATACATAAGAAACTTGAGCATAGCTACGAGATAACAAACTATAACTGTGACAGTGAAATGAATTTGCAGCTGTTGCATCCATATTGTTGTCAGAATATGGTAGCGATCAAAGTGAAAGATTTCCCATAAACAAGGTTCATCCACTAGACTTTGTTTACCAAGGCTTGATTGATGGCTAAGCATACAGGCATCATAGACTATGGAGACTTCAGACAAATCTTTCCCTTTGTTTGAGATTTGTAAAAGCACTTTCTGTGGAATTGAATTAAGGCTCACTTCGCTTCCCATTGGGGGAGAAAAATTAAAATTGTGTACATGATTTGGGTGGGCTGCGCTAGGCCAAGGCAGAAATCTTGATACCCAGTGTTCTGGGGATTCTTGAATGCACTTTTGGTCTGTTTGTTTCAGCAAGCTGGCTGCTGGACCTGTTTACTTATCTTTTATGAATTAAGGGGATTTTACCGAGCAAAGGTTGCTATTTATAATTGGCTACGGACTATTTGAACGTGCCCAATGAGCACTAATACAGTAATTGTTTGGCTAAAAAATTTAGCAATTAACTCTTTCAAAACTGATGTGCAGACCACTATTTAGCTTTGAGATCTTGAGAATAATTCTGTTGTCTCTAGCAGTTTTGAATCAGACCCCCTCTGTATCTCTAGCGCCTTCTTGGGGCCCCTCAATTGCTTCTGAATTTTGGTCATCACATAAGGTATGTCATGATAGTAGAATCTAGTTATTGTATGCACCGTTGTGTGCAAACACAATAAGGTGCTATGATAAGGTGTACTATCCCTTTATCAATACTATTCTCCCTTTCTATCAAAAAAGAAAAAAATCAAGGTGATACTATTACTTGGTGCCAAGTGGTTTTGAGGGCTTCCTTGTGTGTACATCCCGCTCCCTCTCCAACCTCAAGTCTTATACCTCTACAGAACCTCGAACCTACCCCCGTGCAACCAGAACCTCATTAAACCCACTCTCGTGCAACTGAGATGTATAGTTAAAGTGAGGACCCTGGAACCTCACAACCACTCTTGTGCAACTTAGTTGAAATGAGGACCTCGAGTTGGCACCCATTAGTTGAAGTGAGGAGCTAATCTCATTAATTTAAGCTCTTTTGAATTACAATTTCCACGTAAATTTTAGGAGCTCATTCCAAAAGGAATGAACCCCTCCAAAAATAGGCGTATGCCACTGTATATGGCGAGCACACGGTATTCTTTAGTAAAAGGCGAAAGAATAGTTCGCTTTGTGCTCACCACATGGCTGCGTGGTTTGATGGGGAGTAGGAGAGTTTGAATATGGAACTCCTGGATGCTTCTGTTGCCTTTTTTAGCCAATGTGGGATTATCTCCTTTGTTATGCTTGACATGCCCGTGTTGGGACTATTTTGGTCTTTGAACATTGATATTTGAAGGGCCTACTGGTTTGTTCTTCTTTGATGGAGACCTTTTAGACATTGTCACAACTGAAAAAGAAAAAATAATTTGTGTTATTGGCTGTGAAATTGGAGGTCCTTCTACACATTGATTGTGATGGCTATAGATATAAGGAGCTGGTTATGGGTATCAAGTTGCTTCCGAGTTTCCAGCATGGGCATGCTAGTTACTAGTGAAATCCAGCAGGCAACTAAAAGGCCACTGCTTTCACATGGGTCCCAGGCTAAGAACCTCACTCTCAACATCTAGCCGTTGCATTTTAGTAGTTTTGATCGATGAGATATAAAATTTTGTTGGGACTAGATTCGGGTGGGGTGCGCCAGGTCAAGGCGGTAGTGCAACGCCAAGGCGACGACGCGCAAGGAACTAGTAGCAAGCTACCAAGAACCTTCCCCTCGAAAAATTCATTTAATATTGTGTGAGCCATGGCCCACGTATCAGATATTAAACTGATAAGAATAGATACTACACTTGCTATTATGCGGTTTTTGAGACTATTAAAACAATGTATCGGAATTACAAACAGTTGGAATTCTCTCAGCTTAAACAGTGTATTTTGATCTTACAGATATCTTCTGTAATTGCACATCAGATTTTGTTTTCGTGGGGTGTGTGGCTTGTTAGACTGTAATTTTTGGGAGTAAGTAGGAGCTTAAGTTTTGCCCGACTGGATTTATGTAAGAACACATAATTTTGTTTTTTAGTTCAACCGGTCTTAGTGATGGTCACTGCATGACTAAAAGCTGATGCTATTGTACTTTGTTTCCTTAATAATGACGTTAGAGATATCTTCTGTTGCACAGGCATGCCTGCTGTGGTGTGTTTAGGCAGTGGTGCAATACCCAGGCAGTCAACCGTTTGAAAGCCACAATGAAATTCTACAGTTGTTGTTTGGCTGGAAGGTTTACGTCTATAAAATCTTCAAGCTTTTTGCAGTGCTTCTGTTGTCAAAATCCTACGTTGGGAGGGGGTCCTGATATTTGGCAAATATTTTTTGACCCAATTGAGTAGACTTCTTGTTCTTTGGTTTAAGGTTATGGGCAGAGGAAATGAGACTAAGAATGTAATATTTTTTAACACTGCACAACATCAATCGCACATGAAATAGAAAGTGATGAGTACAAAACCTTAACAGTATATTGTAGGAGGCCGCGCGAACGCAGGCCCCCACTACCACAAATTATGACGTAGGCTCCACCACTTGGGTAGACCTTAGGCGAGCACCCCTCCAAAGTGCAATGGAGGTCACTAACCTAGGCCATGGGCCTTGTTGATCACCCATCGACCCCGTCCAGGTAAGTATGTTTCATTGGGCCCTAACATATCCTTTTATATAGTGTCTATCTTGCTTCTTTATTCCTTGTCCGATGTGGGACTATAGCCAAGTCTTCCTTGAAGGTTTAATTGCTATAAGGGACCTCCCTGACTTGCTCTATAATAGTTAGAAGTTAGAACAAGCACTACACTGTTGAGAATTTCTCAACTTAAACTGTGTATATCAGACCTGAAGCGTGCATGTGTTCTAGTCCATATGCGAGATGGAATCTCAGCATTGAATCATACTACACTTGCATGTTTCTTTTTTTTTTTTTTTGGGTCAAAAGTCCTTGTATTCCCAAACTACACTTGCATATTGTGAATCTCATGGGCCTATCTCCAATCACGCACCCTGGCTATACCCATGAATTTGGGGGATATGTAGCTTGAAATATTGATAGAGTGATGCTTGTTATATATGCTTAAGTGGAAGCTTTATAGAAGCAAAAGGGTTCATGTCTGTTATCTTTGAAAAACGCGACGAAACAAAATGGATTTGCAGATGCAGAGTGGAGTGATCTCGTCTTTCTCCACCAAACACCCAGGACTTTGAGAAGAGTACGGGGAAGGAGGTTCTAGTTTAATGTCTTCGGATTGCTACTCTTCCATTTTAAGGTTTTTTAGTACATATGTCCTCAATACTACTGTTCCACTTTAACGTTTTTGTGTTCACTATATTTTGGTTTTACAATGACGTTTTTTAGTTGCTATATGTTGGATTCCGATTTGAATAATCCAATGAAGGAGTTAGTGAAGAGCACTTGATAGAATAACCAGGGAAGAAGAAGAACAGAAGTTCAGTTCAGAGGGCCAAACGAACAGGTTTCTTTCTATAAGAACTTCTAGCTATGTGGTCAACTCTGTTACATTTTAGAAGGATATCTGTATGCTATACTATAGTGCTTGCCAACCTGCTGGTCTCTGACTCAAAACAGGATGAAATAATATTAATCTTCCATCTAAGACTCAGTTTATTGTCTTCAAATTGGTTGGTTCAGTTTGGTTCAAATCTATGTGGATGTCCCTCAAAGTTAAATTGGATGATACATACTTTTTCGTAATATTTTAACTTCAAATTCACTATCTTAAGAAAAACATGGTTCATAAATTTGCTGATTCATATGTTTGAAGCTTTTTGAAAAGCGTCAGGACATAACAAGAACTTCACAGATGAATTCAAAACTTTGAATTTTGGATGTGTTGGGCGGTGTTGGCTAGAACTAGTGGTCTAACACGATAGCCTTATTATTGCTCGTGTTATATGATGTAGACTTGCTGATGGTTCATTTAGATATTGACGGGGACCTGCATTCCTCTGTCACAAACTGTGACGCAGGATCCACCACTATGCAGACCTGTAGGCAAGCATCCCTTCAAAGCCCAATGCGTTTTGATCACCCATTGGCCTCGTCCAGGTAAGTATATATATGTGCTTGAGCTCCAACATTTTCTTTTTATTACTAGCTACCACCTCGTCATTCATCATCTACAACATCTGTGTTGAGCCCTGGAAGCAAAACTTGACGTATGCCAACTTGATTTGGCAGCACATAAGTTTCTTATATAATCCTTTCTAGTATGTTTACACTTGTGTACATATTCTTGTAGCTTAAGCTACTCAAGCAACTTCTAGTGTGAAAGGAACTCAGTTTTAAATCAAAAACTTTCTCATACACTTTAGGAGCTCATTCCACAGTAAAAGAACCCTCTAGAAATTAGCGTGTACCACTCTTATGGCAAGCACACGGTATTCTTTAGTAAAAGGCGAAAGAATAGTTCCCTTTATGCTCACTACTTGGCTGCGTGGTTTGGATGTGCTGTAAATGAGGCAACATATTCACTACTAGATGCTTCTGTTTCCTTTCTTGGGCTTGCTTGACCTTTTGCGTCATTTTGAACACTGCTGCTTTGACACATTTTATTGGTTGGAAGCACGTGATTTAGTGTACGCAGATCTTAGCCAACACGTCTTAGACGGTTAAAATGTTTTCCGCGTGTTTGATTTTTGACTAGGCTTATGGTTGGTCATTGCAAAGCTTGTATTATTTGTTCTGGAATCAAATGTAAATGTTCAGGGAATGTGCTAGAGTCCCTCACTCATAAACGTATTTCAGAAACTAGAATTGTTTAGACACCATGAAAATTTGACATTGGTCTATCCTTTATATCCGATTAATTTTTATATGCGGACTTTTGAACCAAGTTCCTCCCTAAAGTCGAGTCCCTAAAGTTTCTCCCTCCCACAAAATGTCAGAATTTGCCAGTCAAGCCACCATCAATTCAGAAATTCTCCAAACCTCCCTAAAAACTCTCAGCACTGTCAACATACTCTATCCGATTTTCTTTTTGAAAGATCATTTGAGAAGAATTTTCTAATATGTGGGATAACTTCAGTTTGTTCACTTGGGATGAAGTATCAGATTTGAGTTGCCACATATATGTATCTTCCTTATAACGGAACTGTGTTGTATTAATAGAGAAATATAAACAGGCAAAGAGATCGGAGTCTTAGATCTTTCCATATGGATTCAGGTCTACATGTCTAACGTGGGGTGTTGTATGTCCATTGTGGTGGGTAAAGCTTTTTAGTGAAGATTGTAGTTTCCATACCAAGCAGGCAAGAAATAATAGAGTTCCTTTCTTATGTTTGCTTTGTCATTCTCTCATCTCATCACTTCCCCCACCTCCTTCCAAATTTTCAATTTCATGGTTCTTCTTCACATGGTACCGTCAATCATTCACTTCGTTGACTTGGGCGCGGGGAGATGCAGCGAAGCAAAGTGGAATGTGTCAATGGCCGGAGCATGCAGGGGCGCGGTGAAAGCAAGCAGGTTTATTCACATGTTTAGTGTAGTGAATGTGCATGTAACCATTGAAATATAAGTTATCTTATGATGCCATGATCAATGGTGTCGTATTGTTATGTTTTCATATTCTTCATAACTACTTGCCTCCCGGCAGAATGGGAAGGCAATCCCTTACGGCCATGTTCAATAGAAATATAAAATAGGATTGCATTCATAGTTGTTGGTTGAGTACAAGCGCCTATATATAGGTGGCGAGGATAAATCAGATCTATCAATATCTCTACCTAATAATATTACTAATCAATTTTTATCTAAAGTTGCACTTAAAATAAAATCTAGACTGTTCTAACATTATCTAACATGGTCATGTTGCGGATGACTTTGGAGAGTGGTGAGTGGCCTCCTCGTAATCTCTACTTTGGTGAACCTAGAAATTCTCCAGATGGTCGAACAGTGTCTAGTGGTCCGGCCATTGTGCCTTGACAAACAAATACTTTGTTTTTATATAGTTTTTTACCCAAAAATTGTGCTTTAATTAGTTATTTACATATATGTAGCATTTTGAAACTCATTACTTTTCATGTAGTTTCAAGCCACAATTTTTCCATTTATTGAAGTTTTTTTTAACTATTTAATTTGAAGACTTGATTTGAAACTACACTTTCACGGTATGAAATTTTGGTTTCGCAACATGATTCCTAAAAAGAAGGTATCGTTCATATTCTGATTTTTGGCCTTACCAAAGATACTGCTCACTTTCCTTTTGTAGACTATAATCATTATCAATTTGATACTTGCCCTTCTCTAATGACCAAACATGTCCATCTTTTCAGTTTCTTCGGACCTCTCTCTCTTCTTTTCTCAACCCCCCCCCCCCCCATCCTCCCCCGGCGAGACCCTAGGTGCTCGCATTTAACTCCCACGAGCCACCTTGGTTACCTCATGCCAGCCACCACCACTGTGCATCCCTTAGGTATCATTGTCGTCGCATCATATGAAAACTACAATGCCTCGATTGTTGCAATCATTCACCAGCATCGCATCCCATCAATGGCTTGATGCTTGAACTAAACACATTATTTGCCTTCAAACTTAATTATATTTAGTAATTTCACTTGATTTTGAATCTCAATTTTAAGCAAATTGAAGTTAAATTTGTGGCGTTTGGTTGGATGATGGTGATCCGTGCGGGTGGTGGTTTGAGGCGGCGAACAACAAACCCGTCCTTGGATTTCCATGACACTGAATTGCAATAGTGGGGTTCATTTACACCAAGTGGGGGATCAATTTAATCAAAATGGTAGGGAATTTCAGTGGCGGCAAAGGTGGTTATAGTGGTGGCAATGAGGTGGTTGAGGACGATGGTAATGTTTCAGTTTTCTCCAGCTGGAGTGGTGCTGCACCTCTTCTGCTCCAGAAAAGGAAACTAAGAGCGTGATTGTATGAGGTAATTGAACCAAATATTTCACTTTTATGAAGGATTTGAAAATGCATTGCACAAATTTTCTTGTTTGGATTTGTGATAAGACGGATTTACCAGAATTCTATGATATCAGGATTTGAAAGGGGATTTGGTTTGCTAAAATTACAAGAGTCAAGACTAGTTTTTTGTCAAATTTTTTTCACAATATATATATATATATATATATATATTTGGATTGAAGAGTAGAAATCTATACCAAGATTAATTGAGAGAGTTACAAAGCATGTCGTCAAGTAAAAGACTTATGAATTACATTCCCATCCGATAGGAATTCCAATAAAATAAAAGTCTGCAGCAACAGTTACAAAATTAAGAAAAAATTATAAATAAACTTTTTTTTAGATATACAATAACCCGCTAATTATAAGATAACAAAATAAATATTGACTAAGAAAACCATATATCTATTAACTTAACAAGATAAAGACTATGAATCCAGTCAATCAAAAGACACCAGCAATCTGTTAGCAACTAGCCCAAACTTCGAACACGTGCCCTATTGAATGCAACCTGTCTCGATCGTCGTGCATCAACTATGGCTCCGAAAATATCACCTTCTTTAGCCATCACGTTGTTGCCTATCTCCAGAGGACGCCAGAACAAAACCACATTGGAATCACCAACCAACGACCAAGATTCAAACAACCATCATTGACCAGCCATTGTCGGAATCACTAACCCTTGCCCTTCACAACCACCGACCGAGATGCCAGCGGCCATCACCGACCGAACACCATCTGAATCAACAACCATCCCCATCAATAAACATTTGATCCATCACGACTAGCTTCAATCGAAAAGAGATCTACCTTCAATCTGGACTCCCTCACGACCACCGTGACCCCTCACCGTCAGAAACACAACCAAACCATCTTGACCCAAACAGCTGCCAAACCAGACAAAATCGCAACCAACAACCTTTCTAGGGCAAGGAGGAAATGGGATCAATTAGGGGGGAGGGGAAAAAATAAACCCTAGAAGAAATACCTTGACCTAGACTCACCAGACCATCTTTAACCCAAGGCAGCGTGTCACACACATACGACGACGAGATTACCCTCCACCCGAAGCCACCACTACCCAATCTTGGAGCACCCCAAGGATCCCGACAGCTTAACCCCTCGTCAACTCGAACCGATCTCACACGCCAAAAAACCATGGATTAACCACCTGACCGATTACAAACCGTCGAACAATGACGACCATCCATCTCACCATATCCACCCAGATCCCACATGAAAACGTAACTAAACATCAATCTAATTTACCACATCACCATTCGCTTGAAAAATTAGCGGTGGTGAGAGAGACGGAGAGAGAGAGAGAGTGTGTGTGTGTGTGTGTGTGTGTTTTGGCAGAAATGGGGTTGTCGCTTTTATTGCCTCTCTCAAAGAGGAAAAAAAATTGGTTCTACAAATGTAGCTGCCTCTCAGGAAAAAATGACTCTTTTCTTTCCATAAGTTTAGCTAACTTCTTTCATACAAAAATGAGACTCTCAATCACTAATCTGTACCAAGTACATCGCCATATTACCTGAGTTCAAATTTTCAAAAGTAACTCCACGTATAAAATACTCGCTTTTGCAAAATCACTCATACACTAAATTTGAATTCCATAAATTTATAAATCAGCGGATTTTATCAGTGGCCTTTGAAGAGGGTTATGTTACATGAACTCGGTACAAGTGTTCCCGAGTCGGATACTTGTCCAAGTGTCGGATTTGTCTATTTTTCAAAATTCAAGAACGGGGACATGACAAAGTATTGCTATTTATTACCATTTTGTAGTTACTCAGGTAAAATGGTGTTTTCAATGACTTACATTTTTTTTAGTTGAAATCTTATCTCATCTCAATGTAATAATGAATTAAAAGAACACTTTAAGATAGCGTTCTTAGTGGCATATTCTATGAGATGTGTCAGACTCATATTCCATACCAATGTTCAAGTGTCGAGTGTCCGACACGGATGCTTCACTCATTTTGAAGAGTCCATGTAACATAGGAAGAGGGTATATAATTGTCCAATCCCATCCCATCTTGAACCCCACCCCTGTTCCCCCTAAGACCCCACACCCACACCCAGAAGATTTCCTCTCCTTGGCCAGCTATAAGATTTGCTGAAAATTTAGGGGCTTTTGGTGGTTTAGACTAGTCTGTAACCAAGTAAGTTTAAGAATTCGACACTGCCTTATCTCTTGGAAGATTGAACAAGTGTAGTTTTTCAACTGCAAATTTATCACCATGGCAACCTACATGTACTTCCTACATCAATTGTACCAGATGGTGACACAACAATTGCCTGATAGAAGTATTTTCATAAGGGCCATTATCTCTTCGCTCTCAGTAATTTCTGAAACTAGTGTAATCCTAAGCAACACGCGTACAAAAATTAAGTCCAATCATATTTCTAAGAAGCTTATGGAAGAAAAACAAAAATCAGGTGATCCAACTTAAACAGAGGCTTTGGCAGCAGAAGAGTGCTTTTCCATACCTTCTTGCTTCTTATCAGTATCAGTAGCCTTTCTCTTCTCCTTCCTCTCCCTCGTCTTCAAAGCAGTCACGTGGGCCTTTAAAATAGTTGCATAAGAAGCTTGAAAGCGTTGGTGGTCCTTTAGCCCCACCTACAATTGCAACCAAACCAGGTTAGAAACTATAGAACATACTATCAACGTAACTTCGAAAAGGAAAAAGAAAAAGGTCAATCCACTGAGCTATCTGTCGCTTGGCTAGGTGACACACGGTGGCCCTTGATGGCACAAAGGAAACCGTGTGTGACACTTGTCTTGCCGTTTGTAAGAAGAGTCCGCAAACCAATCCCAACAGTTTATAGCAAACAATGCATCAACATTAAATAAAACAGTGCACAAGGGGTAAATTTTAACACAAGGGTAAAACGGTCCCAAGTATTCTCATTACTTCAATAGCATCATTACAAGTTACAAAATGCTTTGTTTGCATCCACAATGTGCAATCTAGCTAGACAAGCAAGCTAAAACAAAGCAAGTGACTCTTGGGTATGGGTATCTGACGCAAGACTACATGACCTCCCATATAGTGTCACTAAGAGGAAAATCATAAATGACAGTAGTAGACGTTCCTATATATGAGGAGTCATAGTGCCATTTTTTAGAGAAATACAACTCGAAATGACTTGAAATTTTACGGGAAAACTTAAATATATATATATAAGGGTGATCTCCATCAAAATTGAGCAAAAACACACGCTTGGATCTTTAAATATTCACAGTTAGCTTACGACATGCACGGGCACTACAGTCGGGCGCGCGGGCGCTGTGCTTGAAGGGCACATGGGCACGAGGCTTGACGAGCTTGCAATTGCTATGTTGGGAGGGCGCATGGGCGTTGTGCTAGGTGGGCATGGGGGGCATGAGCGCTGTGCTGGGAGGGCGCATGGGTGCAGGGGCACCGTGCTAGGCGGGCGTAGGGGCACAAACTTGTCATGCTTGGTGCTAAGGGGCAGCCCATGACATTCTCCCCCACTAGAGCTGTTGACGCCCTCGTCAACATCTGCATGTGGTAGACTTCAATTTTGTTGTTGTAAGCTGATAAGTTCGCTGCTCATTCGCATGTGTTCTCTTCTTCTGTATACCCTTGCCACTTGACCAGGTACTCCTGATGGCGCTTGCGGGATGCTTTAATCACTCTATCATTCAGAATAGATTTGGAAACTCGTTTTCCTGCTACTTTGGGTTTGAGTCCTGGTCTCTTGATGTCTCCCCTTGAAGGATCTGCGACGACTTCATAAAATACTTTCAACATGCTGACGTGAAAGACGGGATGGAGCTGGCGGCTCCACCATTATGGCGGGGTGACTTTGTAAGCCATCTTACCGATCTTCTTTACTATAGTCAAGGGTCCCTCATATTTATGTAGAAGGTAGGAGTCTCTTTCCCTTAAGAATTTACTATCTTGTGACAATGGCTTAACCATAACTTTGTACCCACGTTGAACTCCTGGGGTCTCCTATTCTTGTCAGCGTGTTTCTTCATTCTTTTGATTGTTTTTTCAAGATAGGAATGAGCTAGATCAATATTTGCATCTATTCTTCACTTAAGCTTATAGCCCTTGGAGACTTTCCTATGTTGGGGACGTTCACTGTATGAGGTAACAACGGCTGCTGACCATTCACAATCTCAAAAGCATTCTTCCATGTCGAAGAGCTTTTGCGTGAGTTGAAGCATAGTTGGGCAACATCTAGCAGCTTTACCCAAATTTTATGTGTTGCATTGACATAATGGCGAAAGTACTCTTCTAGCATGGAATTGAACCGCTCCGTCTGACCATCTGATTCTAGATGATAGCTTGAACCCATCGAAAGTTGGGATCCAAATAACTTGAAGAGTTCAGTCCAAAAGTTCCCAGTGAAGCGGGAGTCCTGATCACTGACAATGTCTTGAGGCATACCCCAATACTTCACCACATATTTAAAGAATAGTTGTGCTGTGTCTTCGGCCGAGCAATACTTTGGTACGACAATAAAGCTTGCGTACTTGCTAAATCAATCCACGACAACAAGAATTGTGCCTAAGTCTTCAACCTTTGGCAAACTAGTGATGAAGTCTAGCGATACACTTTCCCACGGTCTCATGGGAACTGGCAACGATTGTAGTAACCCTGCTTTCTTTCTACGCTCCACCTTGTCATGTTGACAAGTGAGGCATGTCTTCTCATATTCCTGCACATCATCCCTCATTTGGGGCCAATAGTAACCCTGTTGAACAAGAGCCAACATCTTCTCCCCTCTTACGTGGCTTACCCAAAGGGTGTCATGGCATTCTCGAATCAATGTTCGTCTCAAATCATCAACTCTGGGGACGTACACACGTCCTCCTTTGGTCATTAGCAAACATCTTCTTGGCAAAACGGTCGGGTTTTATCGCTTTCGACCAGTTTCAGTAGTTGTTGCGCTACAGAGTCCTTGGTGAGGGCCTTCTTGATCTTCTTTCCGATGTTGATAGCAGCTGGGATGTCTCCTCTAACAATAGCATTCATGGCTGTTAAAGCCAACTGATCTAATTCGGTTCTTCTGCTAAGTGCGTCTGCTACACTGTTGAGCATGCCCTGTACTCGAGCATGAAGTTAAACTCTACCAAAATTTCTAGCCATCTGGCCTGTTTGGAGGTGAGCTTGGATTGACTTAAGAAGTGGCTCACTACAGTGTTGTCTGTCCGCACTACGAAGCTAGAGCCGAGTATGTAGTGCCTCCAAACTTCGAGCCGAGTAGTTTTTCTCATAAGTAGTGTAGCGACGTTCTGCCTCGTTGAGCTTCCTACTCTCGTATGTCACAGGGCGACATTCTTGCATTAGAACCCCTCCTAGTGCAAAGTTGGCAGCATATGTATGAACTTTGAAGAGTTAGACACATCCGGGAGTACAGGTACTGGATCTTCTGATATGGTTTGCTTCATGGCCGAAAAGGCCGATTGATATTCCTTGGACCATTCTTAAACTTTGCTCTTCTGCAGGAGTTCGGTTAGGGGATGGGCCATCCTTGAATAGTCTCGGACTAACTTCTTGTAGTAGCTGGTCAATCCTAGGAAGGATCTCAGTTCTAAAACATTAGTTGGCGGCTGCCCCTCATGTACGACTTGAAATTTGGCTGAGTCCATCCTTATCTGACCCTATTTTATCACATGACCCAAGAAATTAATCTTAGTTTGCGCAAAAGTGCATTTCGATAGCTTCACATATAACTCGTGCTCCCTCAATCGAGTAAGCACCTTCCTCAAGTGTTCCAGATGCTCCTCCATACTGGAACTATAGATCATAATATCATCAAAATATACCACTACAAAATCATCAATGTAGTCTTGCAAAACCTGATTCATTAAAAAGCAAAATGTGGCCAGGGCGTTGGTTAGACCGAACGGCATGACCAGGAACTCATACGCGACATATCTGGTGACGCAAGTCATCTTCGCTTTATCCCCTTCGGCACTCCGAACCTGCCAATACCCCAACTTCAAGTCTAACTTGGTAAATACTCTTGCCTTACTGAGATGATCAAAGCAATCGACGACTAAGGGATAGGATACTTGTTTCGAATAGTCACCTTGTTTAATGCCCTATAATCCACACATATTCGGAGGGAACATCTTTTTTCTTCTGAAAGAGGACTGGTGCACCGTAGGGTGACTTTGTTGGAGTGATCAAACACGCATCTAACAACTCCGTCAACTGTTTTCTAAGTTCGTGAAGTTCGGGTTGTGACATTCGATAAGGAGCTCGGGCGGGTGGCTTCGTGCCCGGCACGAGCTCGATCTCATGGTCAATTGCCCTTATGGGTGGCAATTTCTTCGGCAACTCATCAGGCATCACATCCTTTAGTCGTTTAATATCACTTTAACTTCTCTGGGTAACAATCCTAATAAGTCTTAAATTCCGTCCTACCGTAACATGGCAAGGTAGGTTGTTTCGTCCCGTTTTAATCATTTCTTCAATTTGAGGGCTGAGATAGAACGCTCCCCAGCCCTAGGAGATATAGTCGGGATGACACAAGGTTTACTCCCAAGCATGGCCAGAGAGTTGGTGCGCAACATCAATGTGGTCTTCGTGTCACGTAAGAACTCCAATCTAAGGATCAAATTAAAGTCGTCCATGGTGACCACTGAAAAGTTGGTCCTTCCTTCGTATAGGCTAACCTTTATCAATACGGATCTGGCTATCCCAGCTACTGGCTGGGCGGCAGAATTAATAACTTTTACCCGTCCACACCTTTTTTCCAAAGTTAGTCCCAGTCTTTCCACTTCAATGCTAGAAATGTAGTTATGTGTAGCTCCAGGATCCACCATTGCCCGGATGGCCTTCCCGTTAACCTTGATGTTCACATACATCAAGCCTTTCCCTTGTACGTCGCTATTTCCCTTTGGCGATGTCTTTAGGCTTTTCCCCACTCAAGTCCTCTTCTGGGTTCCCAACCTGCGTTGTCACAGCATTACACCACTGAGGAAAAGCCATAACGGCATCTTCTTCTTCATAGTCTTGTGTCTCTGGCTGTTCATCTGTTGGTGGCTGCCCTGACTGAAAGTCAGACTGTTCTCCTTGTTGCACATGCCCAATGTTGTCAAAAAAGGCATTCATCATCTTTCCCTGCGGACAGTTAGCGATCACGTGAGGCCCTTGGCACAAGAAGCAACCTTTGAAGGGAGGTTTCTTCACTTCTCCGCTGGTGCTAGGATCAGACTTGGGTTTGAACCCGACTCCACTCTTCTGTTGGGTAGAAGAATTTGAAGCCCAACTACTCTTGCCGCCCAACTTTGATTTTGCGCTTGACCCCCTGGCTTCTTGCCACCATTGGTTATGCTTGGATTTCCTCTCTGAGGGGGTCTCTGTGGCTCGGAGTTGTAATCTGATAGGCTCTCGGTAGCGATGATGGCCTCATTAAGGTTGTTCACCCAATGTCTATTAAGCTCTATACGAGCCCATGGTTTTAACCCTTCCAGGAAGAAGAAGAGTCTGTCGACTGCGGACATGTCGCTGATGTCCAACATCAGGGCAGAAAATGCCTGGCAATGCTCTCTGACCGAGCCGGTGTGCTTGCATTCTAACAATGCTTTCCTCGCGTTGCATGCGGTGTTCTCTGGGAAAAACGGACTCTTCAACTCGCGTTTGAGTATCTCCCATGTGTTTATTACACAAGTCTCTGTGTACTTCTTCCGCCACCATAACTTGGCATCCCCAACCAAGTGCATTGCAGCCATCGAGACCTTCGTCTCTTTTGAGTCTACTCTGATGGCTCGAAAGTATTGTTCCACATCAAAAAGGAAGTTTTCTAACTCCTTGGCGTCGCGGGCTCCCCCGTAACTCTTGGGCTCTAGCACCCGGGGCCTTAATGAGTGCTTTATACCCCCTGCGGGTGTGTTAACCTACTGCCCGACTAAGAAGCTCCACTCGATACTGAAGCTCTTAAAACTTGGACTCTCAGTCCATACTCTCAGCATACTGTGCATTATCGGTGCCTTCGAGATTAAGGTGAAGGGAAAATTGCTTGAGGCTTCCTGGAGGATGATGGTCGCTCCTGAACATATCCGGCATCTGTGCTTCCAAAGCATCGATTCTCTCGTTTGAGTTGGCCATAGTTTTTACAACAAACTATCCCACAATTTTGGCTAAAGCCACGGTCCCTTGGTCAACCGCGGCTCTGATACCACCTGACCAGTGTTATTAAAAGCGCGCCTAGGCGCAAGGCGCGCCCAGGCTCAACCTCAGCGCCTCGCCTAGGCCTAGGCTCAGCGCGTTCAAGAAGGCGCGCGCGTAGCGAGCCTAGGCACCTGGGCGCAAGGCACGCAGCGGTGGTGGAGGCGCAAACCCCAAATCAGCTGAGCAGACTCACTCTCAAGTCTCTCTCACTCTCACAGTTTCACACTCTCACCTCGCCGTCGCATAACCCGTCACCGTCGGTCACCAACTCACCGCCGTCGCATCTCCCAAGTCCCATCTGCGCCGATCGTCTGCTGCTCGCATGTTGCAGTGCTGCTCGCCTGCTCCTCTTCGCCAGTTCAGCCGCGATTGCTGCTCCTCTTCTCCAGTTCGTCGATCGTCCGCTGCTGTCCGCTGCTTCAGCCGCGAGGCCTGCGATTGCTGCTCTTCTTCTCGGGTGAGCTTGTTGTTTTAGCTCTAATTTCATGGGTTTTGTGGAGTACGGTTGTTCAAATTTGGTTGGTGTGAAGGATGGGCATGGATACCAATTGGGTTCCTCTTATAGTTGTGGTGATCAGTTTAAAGATTGTGATGGTAGTTTTGGTTTGTGTTGGTGAAATCGATGGGAATTTGAGAATACAAGAAGAAAACGAGAAAATCAATAAGTAGCAAAAATTGTCGTATATTAGCTGATTGTCTTACATTTTGTTTTAGCCTATTCTAGCTTGAATCTCTTGGGTAATTGAAGAGAAATTAGCTGATTGAATGCTGTTTACATGCATTATGTTTAGATGAGAAATTAGCTGATTGTCTTACATTTTGTTTTAGCAAATAAGACTTTGATTGTTTTAGCTGATTGTTGTTTACATGCATTATGTTTAGACTTTGATTGTTTTAGCAAATTATTTTATTGTTTTAATGCACTATTATTTATTTATTTTTATTTATTTTAATATTGCGCCTTGCTTCAAAATGGCGCGCGCCTGCGCCTTGCGCCTAGGCTCCAGGGACCTTTTGCGCCTTAGGTGCACCTGCACCTTTAATAACACTGCACCTGACACACGGTGACCCTTGATGGCACAAAGAAAACTGTGTGTGGCACTCGTCTTGCCACTTAAAAGAAGAGTCCGCTAACCAATCTAACAGTTTATAGCAAACATTGCATAAAACAGTGCATAAGGAGTAAATTTCAACAAAAGGGCAAAACGGTCCCAAATATTCTCATTACTTCAATAGCATCATTACAACTTACAAAAGGTTTTGTTTGCATGCACAGTGTGCAATCTAGCTAGATAGGCAAGCTAAAATAAAGGAAGGGACTCTCGGGTATGGGTATCTGGCGTAAGGCTACATGACATCCCATATAGTACCACTAAGAGGATTCCTAAGTAACAGTAGTAGATGTTTCTATGTGCGATGAGTCATAGTGTCTCTTTTTAGAAAAATATAACTCGGAATGACTTAAAATTTTACAGCGAAACTTAAATATATATATAAGGGTGATCTCTACCAAAATTGAGCAAAAACGCACGCATGTATCTTCAAATCTTAACGGTTGGCTTACGGCATGCACGGGCACTACAGTCGGGCGCGCGGGCCCTGTGCTTGAAAGGCGCATGGGCGCGAGACTTGATGATGAGCTTGCGAGTGCTATGTTGGGAGGCCGCATGGGCGCTGTGCTAGGTGGGTGTGGGCGCATGGGCACTGTGCTGGATGGGCGCAGGGGCGCTGTGCTAGGCGGGCGCAGCGCTTGTCATGCTTGGTGCCAAGGGGCGGCTCCATGACACTGGGCAACGTACATAGGTGTAAAGAAGAACTAGTCCTATTCGTGATAACAACTTCTTCAACTAGGGATATGTTAGTCAATTTTAAGTTCAAAATAGACCAGTGTAGTTCATCCCAGTGCGAAAAGCCTTTTGTAGTTCATCCCCAAGGTGAATTGAATAGTGAAATCTTTGCAA
This sequence comes from Escallonia rubra, assembly GCA_033065855.1. NCBI lineage: Eukaryota > Viridiplantae > Streptophyta > Magnoliopsida > Escalloniales > Escalloniaceae > Escallonia > Escallonia rubra. The sequence goes on along the minus strand of JAVXUO010000415.1, from coordinate 78,254 downwards.
ATAAAAAGTTTATTTTTTTGCATGATGTTTACGGTTCGTTATCTCATTGGTTTAGGCTTACATCCCAACTAATATTGCTCACTGTAATAATATTTCCACCCACCACAACAACTGGAGATAACACCGATGATACCTCGCAACTTCATTGCTTTTACTTGATAACTATTGATACTCACTGCCCTCTAAACTTCTTTCCTTCATAAAAAAGTAAACAACACATCACACAGCTTTCTCTTCTCATATTGTACAAAGTTAATGGATAATGATAGTCACGTAAAAGAGCTCATTTGGTGAAAAGTTGCTTTGCGATGACAACATCTGCTTTTTTACAAACCAATTTGAATCAATTATGTCATACAGGGACAAGAATTTAAGGGCTGAAAAACTTGTAAGTTGTTGCCGGGGAAAGATGGTCCGTTGCCACGTCGAGGTGCCACAAATGATGCAGTCTCAGTTGGCTTCCAAGTAGACAAAGTGGGAGACAACAAGGATGGAGTAAGGGCTGAGAGCAAGGCTCCCCAGACAGGTCGTGAGGGCTGGCAGCGCCGCGTAGGCAGGGTGACGACGAACAGGGCCGACGGTCGACAGTCCGAGTCAAGGGTACAGCGTCAAAGGTCTGATGACATGAGTCCAAATGTGTTTCTCTCACTAAAAATCCAGAGAAAATGAGTTTTAGAGAGAGAAAGTGAAATGTTGAAATGAGAGAGAAGTCCTTGAATAAGCTCCAGAATCCACTATATATAGGAACAAATGCGCGCGTGTCATCAGTCGACACGTGTCATCCTCCGGGAGTGACACGTCGTCGGAGGGGGGTTCCACATTATTGATTGTCCGTCGAATTTCTGGTCCCCAAGTTCGTGTCGTCCTACCCTTGTAGCGTCCCTCTGCCTGTCTGAGGAGACTGACCACACCGTGGTAGCATGGTCATAGTAGCCCGTTGCCCCAGCCTCCAGTCCAAGCCCTTACTGAATCCCACGAGATGCGTCAAGAGACGCGCGGAGATCCTGACAGCGACGATGGTTGCCTCTGTAGCCAACTGCCAAGCGGACTAGGCGCGATGCCCTCCGAGGATCTGCTCCCGTCCCGGAGTGACCCGGGGGTCATTGCCCTGGCGGTGTCGATGATTGATGGCAACATGAGCGTACGTGCTCACAGCTCAATATTTAGAGTCCGTGGCGAGGGGTCCTCGTGCTGGAGCACTACGAGCGGATCCCCCCGTGAGTCCGTCGGGTGATTGTGCCGGTGATGGCCTTAGGGTTGTGAGCCTATCCTCGTTGCGAAGGCCAGAGCCTCCGGTTGATTATGCTCGCGAGGGCCGGAGCCCGTCGGTTGATTATGCGGGTGGGGGCCGGAGTCCTCTGTTGATTGTGCTAGCGAGGGCTTTAGGGTTGTGAGCCCATCCCGCCGCGAGGGCCGGAGCCCCCTGTCGATTGTGCCGGCGAGGGCTTTAGGGTTGTGAGCCCGTCCCGCCGCGAGAGCCGGAGCCCCCGGTGGATTGTGCCGGCGAGGGCTTTAGGGTTGTGAGCCCGTCCCGCCGCGAGGGCCGGAGCCCCGTCAATTTATTGAGTCGGCGAGGGCTTTAGGGTTGTGAGCCCGTCCCGCCGCGAGGGCCGGAGCCCCGTCAGTTTATTGAGCCGGCGAGGGCTTTAGGGTTGCGAGCCCGTCCCGCCGCGAGGGCCGGAGCCCGTCAGTTGATTGAGCCGGCGAGGGCTTTAGGGTTGCGAGCCCGTCCCGCCGCGAGAGCCGGAGCCCCGTCAGTTGATTGAGCTGGCTAGGGCTTTAGGGTTGCGAGCCCGTCCCGCCACGAGGGCCGGAGCCCGTCAGTTGATTGAGCGGGCGACAACGGGCGTCACGCGACCACTGGTGTTGAGTGAGCATTGCAGAATGCGTTGAGTGAGGTGATAGCAGCGGCAAGCAGGTCCCCCCCCCCCCCAAGGACAAGGGAGGCCGACCTCCTTACAAAGTGGGTGGCCGACCCCCTTCTCAGGGGGGTGGCCGACCCCTTGGGTAGAGGCACTTTCGATCGTCGTCTGGATGCTCAAGGTGCCGAGCGCTTTGACCGAGCAATGATGTTGAGCGATCTTGACTGCCAAGCGGGTGACGTGTCGTGCCACTAGGATCTCTTAGCGGGCCCCAGGGTATGGTCCGGATAGGTTGTGAACATAAGTTCTGTAAAACTTTAAGCTACTGTCCTAACCAAGTCTCAAGGGCTAATTAAGATTTGATATGATCCTCAGTAACCTTTGCATTACAAATTAGGAAGGCCCACTGCAATGCCAGGGTGGGGTGTCAAGCTTATGTACGTTAGGGGTTTGGACAAAGTGTAGCGTTTCAAGAAAGCCCGTGACCTAACCAGACGAGCACCATGTAAAACTCACTGCAGAACCAAAGAGACTCTCTACCCAGCCATCGAAGCCAAAGGGTAACTACCAAGCAGAGTAGAAAAGGTGCAAGTACGAGGGTGCTATGTAAAGCTCACTACATAACCAAGGTTACTCTACAGTGCTGTCCCCAAACCAAAAGGTGAACTACATAACCAAGGTTACTCTACACTTTCCTAAGATGAATTTCACAAAAATCCTAACAATCTTCCTGCGGACGCTACAATCACAGAGAATGAGACGCGAGTATTTACTTTTCATGTGTTCGGCAGCACCGGATTACTTTTTAGAGCCCGTTTGCGATTGATTAAAAAAAGCAGATTCAACTTAAATCTTAATCAGTTTTCAAAATCTGATTTAATTGGAATCAGTTTGCTATTTGGCAAAAGTAATTGTAAACTAGATTAAATCTATAAAAAATGTTTGGATAAAAAATAGGCTTAATTGCACTGTAAACCCTGAGGTTTCCAAAGATTTGTAATCAGAACCTCAAACTTTAGAACTTGACATCCAAGACCCCAACGTTTGACACATGTTGCAATCTGTGGAATTTATTAATGGGAGTCACATATTCCGTTATTTGTTGAGGGTAAAATCGTCTTCTTAGGTCATTTTTAATAATTTTTCAGCAAAATTATAATCTTAACCAATCTGATGACTGAGATGTAAACACGTGTAAAGGAGACAGCCACTATGTGCTCATAGACGTGTGTATAGAGGCTTAGAAAGAGAGTAAGGACAGCCACGAAGTGGCTGCCATAGGTATATACATGTGATGGTGATGGTGTTTGAAGACAGTGGATAGAAAGTAAGAAGGTCACGTTTAAAGTAGCCAAGGTGGCAGCCTTGTTATGTGAGTTACGGGCTGAAATGGTACAACCAAGGGGCAGCAATGGAGATTTCAATGTGGTGCTTGATAGATGGCATGAAATGGGTCTTGAAACATGGGAGGAAGCAGATTTGTATTGTGTACTATATGTGGGTGTGTTGGAAAGAAAAACAAATGAGAAAAAGATGTGCAAATGGCTGGGTGTTTAGTGTTGTGTATAATGAGAGAGAAAGAGTGGGCTGCGGATTTCGGTTAGAGAGAGAAAGCAGCCATGAAAACTACCAGGTGAGTGTATGAGTGTGCTTATGGCCTGTGTGTATGAGTGCCTGAAGATGGAGAGAAACCGTGGGTTTAGTGGTAGAGAAAGAGAGACCATGGGCTGTTGCAGTAGGGATAACAGCTGGGTGTTCAGGTGTGTATATGTTTGTGAGTGCTAAGTGTGAGAAGAAAGAAAGGAGGGAGAAGAGAAGCTACAGCCGTGAGGCAGTAGCTGTGTGTGTGTGTGTGCGCGTGCGTGGGTGTGTGCGCGTGCGTGGGTGTTTGTGTATATATAACCGTGCAACATATTTGGCGCCAAAAGGGAACAGTGAAGGTGGGGTTTTCCCTCCATTGGAAAATATAAGAGAGAAGGACCTAAATACCCCCGCAGTTAGGATTTTACTAACGGAATATATGACTCCCGTTAATAAATTTCACAGATTGCAACATGTGTCAAACGTTGGGGTCTTGGATGTCAAGTTTTAAAGTTTGGGGTTCTGATTGCAAATCGTTGGAAACCTCAGGGTCTACAGTGCAATTAAGCCTAAAAAGTACTTAAATAAGTTTTACTATGACAAAATGACCATAGAGGACACTCAATAAACAATTTTCTAATATCCAAGCAACGTTAACATACATTTTATTCGTAAGTAACTATAATGCCCAAATAAATTATTAAAATAATTATTTTCACGCACATACAGAAGTTTTTACTTTTTATTTTAAGTTAAAAATACAAACAATCTCATGTTATTGCTTATAGCACGATAACATCTCCAAATTAAAAATAAAGTTGATCTTAAGCAAAAAAAAAAAAAAAAGATTATCTAGTTGTAGGAGAAGAGTTTAGCAATAAGAGAAAAGATAAACTTCAAAAATTATCTAAGATAATTAATTAAGGGGTATGAGAGGTCTTTTTGTGAAAAATATGGAGATATGATGGTAAATTAGAAGGTCAAACCTGATTATGAAAAAATGATTATTTCATAATCCTCACTTTTGAGGATTATGGATTAAATCAGTTTTTAACTTCTGGAGATGGATTAAATCTCTTAATCTATTTTGCCAAATACCCACATACCTGATTTAATCTAGATTAAATCAGGTTTGACCATTCCATAATCAATCCCAAACACCCTCTTAGAGCCTGTCTTTTTTCTAATGCGACTATGAATAATGTCACATTAGAAAAAAACAAAAATAGTCATCAGTTTACTACGAGCAACCCAATATCAAAATATAATTAATGTCACACCAAAAGAAAAATAATCAGTCATGAGCCAACTCTAACATCTGAAATAATCATTTTTTGTAAGTAAAATAGTAAGTTCTTGTAAGAAAATCTAAAACTCAAAAGTTACTAAAAATTTAGTTTTTACTGTCTCAAGGATAATATGGGTGTTATTAAAATGTTACTTATAAGAGTTTCTTTTCTCTCTGTCTCTTTCCAATTTTGTAAGAAAGATTAGAGAAAAAAGAAGCTTAAACCTTTTTCGCTTTTCTCTTCTTTAAAAAACTCACAAACTAGAGAAAATGGAGGAAATGAACCACTTTCCTTTCTTTTCTTATCTTAAAAAAAAAAAAAAAAAACTCGCAATCAAGCTATAAAACAAAGTACTTTCTACAAACCTTTATTTATAGGCCTGTAAACAAAACTTCTCATGCGTCTCAAACGTAGTATGAAAGTAAACTCGTCGTAACCGATCAACAAATCTTTTATCATGACCGATATTGTGTTTGGTTAAACTATTCTATGGTTGGTTTGAATCATCTGCAGTCATTAATTATATCTTATAGATAGATAGTATTTTATGGTCAGTTCAAATCATATGTGACTGATAAACATATCTTATATCGTAGCAATATTGATAAAATCCTTGTTGTGTGTGTGTGTGTGTGGGGGGGTGGGGGGGGGGGGGGGGGATTGGGATGAAAAATGTGAGCACAAATAAAACTAATAAAAAAGAAATTTCTTTGTTTCTTAAGTAAAGTGCTTATAATTGATGCATATCTGGAAACTATGTACTATTAATAAGAAATCGATATAAAACGAAGTTCTTACATCCCATCCTCAAAAATAGGCTTTTGCTTTTGCAATTCCAAAAAGTAAAATTATTGCCCTCAACTCTATGTAGCAAGTTTTACTCTCTTGTATATGCTTGGCTCAAATAAAATTGAAAAATTCTGCGGCGACATCAAAGGTTTTCTAGTATATATTCCTAAGAAACTTCCCACACTTGGAAATGCATATCATATCTAACATCCTTGTTTTTGTCACCTAATTGATCAGTTTCAGCTTTTTGCGTTGGGTTCTAATTTTATTTTCTTTAACTAAGCCGTCAAAACGGCAATGCAAATTGCTTTATTTTTTTTCAACTCTTAAAACATTCTCATGCGTCTGGAAAGTACTATCAAACTCGGGGTGACCGATTAGCAAAACCTTTAATCAAAACAGACACTATGTTTGATTAAAGATACTATATCACGATCGGTTCGAATTGTCTGCAAATGAATATTATTTCACAATAATATGTTCGAATCATCGGTGACCCTTAAATATATACCTTATAACACAAAAAACATGGATAAAATCCTTGAAGCAGGACTCACTCCAGGAATATGTAAGATTCGTGTCCCATGTATGTCTCCTTCCATAATGCTATTTGCATTTTACACATTTTGTGATCATGTGTTGTCACCATCCGGTACTAAACAAGAGAAGAGAGACAGAATGATGTTTGCCGAGTCCATTTCTGAGTACATCTTGAAGATCCCTATCCCAACTCATCAAATCCAAGATTTAATAGCTTGGACACCAAACAACAAAGGGAAGTTTACCACCAAGTCAGCGTATCTTAAGGATAATGAGAGACTCTTCAAGCCTAACCCGATGTTTCATCCCCTTTTTTGGAAGAAATTGTGGTCAGCAAAAATTCTGGAGCGTCATAAAATATTGATCTGGAGAATTGCATGGAATGTGCTCCCGCTTCGTCAAAATCTGGTGGTCCTTCAGCCCGATATTGACACCTGCTGCCCCCTCTGTGAGTCATCTAAGGAAACTGCTACCCACTTGTTCATTGATTGTCCCTTGACAAGATTATTATGGGCTTCTTCTCCAGCTGGATTTCGTCCCCCTAATGGTATTGATAACCATATTCAGTGGTTGTTCTTCTTTCTTGACCCCCCAGACCTCTCCCGTGAAGATAGAAGTCTATACACCATCTTTGCATCCTCACTGCTGGATCAAGTTTGGCTTGCCAGGAACAAGAAGATCCATGAAGCTAAAGCATTCAATCCTTTGTCCATTGCCAACAATATCATTTCCTCTTCTCTGAAGTATTCTGATGCTATCTCAAAGACTGTAAATCCCCATGTTATGTCCGCAGCACTGGAGGCATCTTGGTCACCCCCTCCCTTTGGCTGGCACAAAATTAATTTCGATGCTGCAATTAGGGGTAATAAGGCATGCATTGCGACCTTGTGCCGCAATTCCGATGGAGAGATTGAGTACGGCAACATTTCCTTGATCAATACTGATTCGCCTGAGATCGCGGAGGCTAGAGCAGCTCTACTCGCCATCAAAACAGCCTTTGATCAACAAAAGAAGTTTATTATCCTAGAAGGTGATGCAGAAAACATTATCAAAACAATCTCTGAGATTGATGCAAGTCCTTGCTGGAACATTAGAGCTTTCATGGAGGATTCTAAGTGGTTGCTAGATCATTTTAGTGGTTGGGAAGCTGTGTATTGCCCTAGATCTGCCAACAGGGCTGCCCATAATTTAGCAGCCAATGCCTTTGCTTGTAATCATTTTGCCTTTGTTCCTCCTTCATCCATCCTTTTGCTTAATTTGGAGGAAGTGAGGAACAATGTCCTTTAGCTGTATTCCCTCTCCATTTCTGTTTTAATATGAAATTTCTTTCTTACCAAAAAAAAAAAAAGAGAAGAGAGACAGAGAAAGGTGAGAAAAGACAAGAGTCTTTCAACAAAAGTCTAATTTACCCAACCCACCCAACCCTTATCCCCTTGCATTGGCTGTCTTCCTTTCTCTCTGAACAACTGCTGCCGCCAGCGGCTCTTATTTTTTTACCCAACCCACCTAACTCTATTTTTTTATTCAGAGAGAGAGAGAGAGAGAGATGGGGCAGTGGTGTTTGGGGGGTTGGATGGTGTTTGGGGGGTTGGATGACAGGTTGCCGGTGGTGGTTTGTTGCGTCGACAGTGGTGTCAGCTTTGGTGGCTGAAGAAGGGAAGACAATTTAAGGGCAATTTTGATAGACCACAAAAAGTTATGTAGTGCCCTAATTTTTACTAACGGACGCTTAACTGAATGGAGTTTTATGTAAACATATTATAAATCACAGAGAGCGTAATGTTATAAAAAAAAGTTAATAAGAGTTGAGTGTAGTTAAGATAAGCCTCAGGGAAGTTTTTTGTAATTTGCCCTTTAAATTAACTAAATTGATGGATCTATCATTATTTTCTCTCTCTAGGAAGAACGGCCATCTCTTTTTCCCGTCTCTCTCTTTCCCCACTTCAACCCACCATCATTACCACATTGCTCCACTTTCCAGTCCAGCTTCGGTCCCCCTTTCACACCTACTATCGTTGCCGGCTTCCCGCCGTCATTGACCTTCTCAATTCGATCACTAACTCCCATACCACAAATTTGCCATGATCCAAACCCATCTGATTTACCTTGTCGTCATGGCAAATTACTATCAGATCAGGGTTGCTAGGCTACCTCCAAGCATTTTTATTCAATGAAAAACTGAAACAAGGGAATTTTCTGATAATTCCCCTAGTCATCAGGAAAAGTCATAAGAAGGATAATATTGTTGGTCCTTCAGTCGATCGACACGAGAAGTTTGAAGCACCACTTTCTCGATAATCAATCAATCTGAGAAATAAATCTGTCTAATTATGTCATTGAGCACCAAATAGGCGTTACACTAGGCTTTAAGGCGTTCAGGCAGTAAGGCGTGGCATTAGTGCATGCATAGGTGGTCACAGACGTGTGCCTAAGCGTCAGATAAGCGTTCTGCAAGGCTTTAAGGTGCTCTTGAGGCAATTAGGCGTGGCTTGAGCCCACGTGGGGGGTCTTGGACTTGCGCCCTAAATGTCAAAAAGGTTTTGGGCATCCCCTTAGGCATACGAAGAGGCGTTTGTTTTCATTAATCATTTTTAGGTGAATGTAGAGTATGGATTTATTCGCTTTCTTTTTTAGCATTTTTCGTGATTCCCTGGATAATCTTTCAAACATAACACCATGATTGAGCTTTAGATTTTACCCCCAATTAAGGTTTAGATTTTACACTTCAGTTATTTCTCATCTTCTCATTTTAGGTTTAGTTTTCCCTCCTTTCAATCTGATTTTTCATCACCAAGGTTTTTCACTGTTGGCTAAAATTTTGGAATCAACCACCATGATTTAGGTTAGTTTTGGATTTTAAAACTTCGTCATGTGCTTCCAAAAAGAAAAGGACGACAATTGTGGCTTTCGATGGTGTTGACTCTAGGTTCTGCGCTCTGGTGTGATTGTGATCCTGTACTGAAAGAACAAACAAGAAAGGAGATTAGGACCAACGTTGTAGAACTAATAGTAACATCACCTCAAATTTGAACAAAAGAAGGAAATTGTTAGTTACTGCTGAGAAATATCTAGGTAAATATTCAGGGCCACTACCGGTCATTTCTCCAAGGATATATTAGATAATGTAGCAACTATGACCAATTTCCTTAATAACTGTATAAAGTCAATTGTGAGCAATAAGTCTGTGGCGGAGGGAGTATTTCAGAGAGTTACATGGCTACAAAGACTTTACGGGCATCAATCCTATAAAACTAATTAAACACGGCAAACGGGTTGACACACGGAGTATGGATAATACCTGAACGGATCCAGGTAAAATAGGTTCGTGTATAAGTTACTTGGTTCTTCCCGGGTAGTCATTTGTTGGGCCCATACCTTACCCAGACAGATCGGGTATATCCGTGAGTAAATGGGTTAAATTCCAGATTTTTTTCTTTAATAAATATGTATTTAATTTGCTTATTTTGGTTGTTAGGCATATTTTTCCCCCCCTTTTACTAGCACATAATTGTTGGTTGTTACAAGTATTCTTAATTCAACTAAAAAAAAAACCCATGTCAAATAAAGGGGGACAGAGAAAGAAGGGGGTGCCGATGTAACGGCGGACTTGAAGAAGGTCGACGATCTATGACTGAGGGATAGAGATAGAGGGGCAGCGACAGAGAAGGAAAGGGGTGGCGAGCAACTTGAAGAGGGGCGACGATAAAGAGAGGTCTTGGTCGATATGTGATTGAGGGATAGAGAGAGGGTCGTCGGAGACAGAGAAGGCAAGGAAGGGAATGATGAACAAATCTAAAACTAAGGCCATATTTGACGCTCTTTTTTTTTTGAGTTTTGAAAATTGGAAAAATAGTGCGTTTGGTAACCATTTTTTTTTCAATTTAAAAAATCACTTTTCAAATTGTAGAGTAAAAAAAAAAAAAGAGGAAAAAACTCTTTTTTTTCACTTAAAATTTTTTTTTAGACCTCCACCACAACGCACCCACCGCCGGCAGCCACCGCCCACTGACAGCCACCTTCGGTAGCCACCATCGGGCGTGGCGGTGGGCGGTGGCCACCACCGCTGGTCGGAGGCCACCTCCGGCCACCACCGCCGGCAGCCACCTCCGGCCGCCGGTAACCACCACAGGGCGGCAGCCAGCTCCGGTCACCACTGCCCACCACCGACAGCCACCTCCGGCCGCCGACAGCCACCATCGGGCGGCAGCCACCTTCAGCCACCACCACCGTCGACCACCGCTATGCCCCACCACCGCCACTGCAAACCACCAAAAAAAAAAAAGTCAAAATAAAAAGGGTTACCAAACACAAAAAAAAGGGTTATCAAAACACCCACTTATTTTTGTAAAAAAAATAAAATTAAACTGCTCTTTAAAAACTGAAAACCAATTTTTTTTTTGTCAAACAAAGCCTAAGAGTCTAAAATGGCTAACTAATTGGGTGTGGGGGGGGGCCCGTGGATTAGCCTAAAATCAAAACTTATATATGTGCTAGAAATACCCGAGCGAACCTAGAAAACGTGACAATGACAAAAACAAAGCCAAAATTTATGGGCCGGTTTGGGTACCAGTAAAAAATAAACGGTCTCTATTTTTCTGATGTCCATACCCGGGTTTTTTCAACTGGTTGACCCGGGTACATGCTATTTTTTGCCGGGTCTGGAAATAATATCGTGTCCCTCTTTTTTTCACATATCAAACTCATCTATAGTAATCGATAAGAATCCTCTACTGTATAGTATTAATATGATGTATAGTATTAATATCGTTATCATTTAAATGAAAAAAAGATTATCAGGTAGGATATTTTGTCATTATAACACAGAGTTAAAATGTTAATTTTTTGTTACTAAGATTCATTTAGCGACACTTTGAGTGGTGCTGTACGAAGAAAATGATCCTAGTGGCTCGTGTCCTATGCGAAGATCTTAAATGCAGTAAGTCCTCGTAGTGGGATCCACGATCCACGTCTCCTTGGCCCCACTCCTAGTACACGCCCACAACACCAGCACATCTAACCTTCTTCTTCCTCGGACCCCCCACCAACGGTCTCAGAAAATCAGCGTTTACTCTGTACGTACTCTCACCATTTCTCCAACATAAGATCTCTGCGCAGACATCCTTTTATATACGGGCGCACACACACACAAAAACCCACATACATAAACATGTCCAGCGCTATACGCGCATCTCCTCCCACCTTACCTCTGCACACAACAAGATCAGGGGCTTCTCGTCATGTCTCGAATTCATCACTGATGTTCCCATTGGCTTCACACCCCGTGTCTTGTTCAAAGTCAACTCGTATTGAGGCATTGACCAACTTTAGCGAGGGTGGGCCGGTTCCGGGTCTGGAATCTGCCCCAGTTTCGGTTGAGCTGGAGCCCGTCCCGAGCGAAAGCCAGTTCGATCGGGTCATCGCTGAGGCCCAGCAGCTCGAAGAATCTGTGGTGGTTGTGTGGTAAGGCCTTGGTGTAATTGGGTTTTGTTTGAATGCGTTTCTAATGACTAGGTTTTTTATGTGCTCCCTCCGATTGTTGCGAATTCCAATATTGTTATCTCACCATGTAGTGATGTAAACGTTAACTTCAGTCGTTGTTTCACCCTGGTTTGTTTTCTGAAACAACACATATGATCCGTAATCTCTCTTTGCATGCAATTCAGTGTTTAGATGTGGTGGTGGTGGCTCCAAGCCTCCAACCCTTCTCCAGAAACCATGGCCTCGTGTTCCGACTATGATTTCAAACTCAACTGAGTTTTTTCTTTGCAATGTAAAATGCAGTAGGCCCAGCAATAACAGTGAGTCACACTCAACAAATGTGCTTTAACTATCAACATGAAGAAGTAAAAAGCTGTGCAAAAGAAAGAAGAGATTGGGATTGGAGTAGAAGGAGTGAATGATCACAGAAGATGATTCAAAACTTCTAAAGCAGTCATCACTGTGTTCGTACGGAAATTCAACATCTATCCCGATTATAATCGTCTGCCGCCATCTCTCCCACAGTTCCTTTGACTTGTATGGCTTGTGAATTATAATGCGAATGAGGGATATGATGGAGATTATGCTCAAGAAAAATGGGGATAAAATTGGAACTTCTGAAGTATTATAATGCATCCCAAGAAGTGGTTTTCTGAAGCCTCATTGGGTGACATCCTTGGAATAGGCATTTGGGTGATGGACTTTTTTTTAGTGAAAGCTTATTTAAACTCTTTCACCAAATGCTCCTCACTTTTTGATGGATGGCAACTGAATATTAGCATAGAAGTGTCTCATATTGTCTGGGGAAACCGATGAACTTCTTGCTTGGGTAATATGTTGAAAAGTGAAAAGCGGAAAGAAGCACTTTGCTTTGTAGGTAATGTGCATATAGGAGGCTGTTAGTACTTTGTAGATAGTTATTCTCAGAACAAAGGTGTCTTTGAATTGCCTCAAAAGAAAAGAAAAAATGGAGGAAACTTCTGATTGAAGGACTTAGAGACCAACCAAATTGAAGTCGCATGTCAAGAAATGCAGGTGAAAGAGAAAATAAGGGTGGGCCAAGTGTCTAGAGAAAGATACGGAGTGCACTACCCACCTCTTCCACCATCATTGATCCCCCTGTCTTTTGATGGGAGAATTCTAATACCTCTCCCAATCTCTGTCACGCTCACACGCGCGAAACCTATAACGAATCATGTTCTGATAGTTTTGTTGTGTGGTTCTTGGAGGAAGATAATGGTGTCAGATGGGAAAATGAAGGACATCCTCAAAATTTAACTGCATTTTGAATAGTTATTTTGTTATCTTCTTGGTTTTTGTGCTTTAATCAACCCCACTTAAAATAATGATCTGCTTCAAGTCCTTCAACCGGAGGAGAAGGATGACAACTTGGAGTTGTGGTAGAAGCTTTGTGGACTACGTTTCCTCCCCGTTGTTGGAGGAAAGCATTATTCGTATGTAAAGGCTCAGAGAGCTTGGATTTAGGAGTTATAACGCAATTGGCTGCATGTGAGTTCTGCAGAGTAACAAATTGTGGTGCCTGAGTTATCTTGAGGGCCAATAGGTGAGAAAAAAGGTGATAGCTGTGGAGGGTCTGCCGATGTGTGAGGGTTTTTGTCTCTCTCCTGAGAAACTGACTTTGTGGTTGAGACTTGAGAAGAGTGTTTTATTTCCAATTGCAACTACAGTATGTTTTATCTGTGGAGATGAGTAAGTAGTAGAGAAAGTTAGTATATAGGAGGTCTCTAAAAAGATTTTGTACCCTGACCCTTAGGAAATTTCAGGTGAGGCGTCTGGTGCGCTTTTCTTTATGAACTTCTAGATGGAGGATTTGACCTAACTAGTGCAGGAGCCAACACAGAGCACACCCCAGCCCTTGGCACAGGGAATAGGTAAAGCAAAGTGCTCCAATGATAGGAACTCCTTCATGGAAAAGAAAGGACGGTAGGCCAAAGGTGATCTGCTGATCGCTCTTCACATCATTAGCTGGAATCCTGGAATCGCTTGATGCTTCTCTTTCTATCTTTCTTTGATTTCTATCCTTTCTCTTTCATTCAGCATTGATGCCTTTTCTAAGTACTTAAGATTCTATCTGGGCCTGCTTTTTCTAACCCAATAGGAAGTTGCTCCGTTCTGATTTTGGGTACCAACGCCTGCACCTATCTAGGTATATTGTAGGATTATGCACATATGCTTGTCTTTTTATGTGTGCTTCTGCACGTTCTTATACGTATATAGGCATGAGTATGTATGCTTATAGTGATTTGATTGCTTGTTTATATATGTGACATTTTACTAAGGAATGCTCGAAATGAGTTCGGATTTCATTTAAGTTCTTTGGATATGTAGGATGGCAAGCTGGTGCAGGAAATGTATATATTTGAAACCAAAGTTGGAAAAATTGGCGGCTGATTATTATCCAAGGTGAGATTGACGTTCTCTTCTAACCACCGAAAGTGTGAACATACAGTACTGGCCATAAAGTCTTACTCTTATGATTCACTTCCGGCTTTAACTGACAACAATTAAAGAACCTTTCACTTACTCATGCCATTCCCGAAGAAGGGTTGTACAGCAACGAGAGAAGATTTTTGAATATGGAAGTTAAAATTCTATAAATAGAATCCTGAAGCATGCCTAGGCTCGAAGTCCAGTTCAAAACATGAAATTTGTCTCCAGCTTGGCATTTCGTATTGCCTCACCTCAACAATCGTCGAGCTTAAGCCTTTCACCTATTATAAGCCACTGATGTTGTGTTAAAGTTTGGAGGCATCTCAAAAAGTGCAGCTCTCTCTGTGGCACCCTAGATGTACCGCAAAAGCTAGTAACTTTAATTACGTGACCATTAAGTTTTCGTAATTCCTTGTTTCTCTTAAGTTTTACTCTCGCCCTTAGGTAAATCGTGGAGATACCTCGACTATTTGGCAACCATGATTAACTCCTTCCCACAAGTCTCGTGAACTTTGTAACATAATTATGAGAATGTTGTCTTCAGTTTATTTCACTACTTAAGTAAACATCCATGCCTAAGTTCATCCTTTGGTTTTGCACTACATGTCATTATTCTTGCAGACGTTCAAGTGAAAACATGTGTTCTCTTACTATTATTGTTTGGCTTGGTGTGCCCCATGTATACATGGATTGCGCCTCCTTTGACTTCATTATTTGGTATCATAATGTTACTTGTGAAGGAAAAGTGTTTTGTAACGAGTAACTTGCAACTTTTTAATTTTAAGCTAGCTTGCCTAGAGTATTTTTTTAGTACTAATATGGTATTTAGGAGGATAATCCCGATACGAGAAAACGTTTGAAAAGACCACCTTTATCTTATAACAAATGAAGTTTGACCGCTTGATTAGAACTTTAATTTTGTAAGCCCGTAGTTGGTGCAAAACAGTTGTTGTTTAAATAATTTCTAAGCCTGCAGTTCCTGGTGATATGTCACATTGTTGCACAACTATATCATGCTCCTGTGTCCTTGTAGCAAGGCGAGTTTCCATGATACTTCGCAGACGTAGTTGTAATGCTTTTGCTGCCTCTGCTCTGACTCTTCAGTTGGTCTTTTCTTGGCATCAACTGATGATTTCCTTCATTTCCAAAGTTGACTTCATTACGGTCCCTCTTATTTTTCTTGTCCTCCCAGATGCGCAACTGCTCCTCATGAATTCGCTCCAAATGTTACGCTCCATGAACCACATGTGCGTGGGTAGGATTATTTAAGATAAATATCTGTTGCCTTATCTCGAACCTTAGTCCATCCCGAGCCTTACGTGCATGATGTCTCTAATCCCGAACAATATGTGGGGTAAATCTTGAAAGTCTAGCAAATTGTCCTCATACTGCTTGACAGTCTCATCAGGATGCTGAGTGATCCTAATGAAATTACTCTCCATAGCCTCCTTCAGACTTGGGGGTTAATACTCTGCGTTGTGAAGTCAGCTTTCTCTTCTCTAATTATCGTGCTCGATGCCTTCCACCACTGGTCCGCCTCCCTAGTTAACTGAAAGACTGCCAACTTCACTTCTGCATGTCTGTTCACTCCATCACCTCAAATATATTATTCAAAAACTACTGAGCCATGTCTCTGCAACCACATGATCCATAGCTTTATTAAACTAATTTGGGCGCAAACTCGTGAACTGCTTCAAGATGGCTGCATTAGCTGCAACCTAAGACGCATCAGGTTCCGGACCATTTCCTCTTTCTCCTCGGTCTCTTCTGCCACCACGAATTTCTTGAGGGTTACTCATCGTGATCAACATCATACATGCTTAAATCCTAAGCTTATAAAGATAACTCCTCATGAATAGTTGTAACAGGTTCAGAAGATATAAACTTACATTTCTTAAGCTAATTCTAAGTGTGTACAAGATCTTAAACCTATGCTCTGATACCAAACTGTAATGCCCCAACTCTGGAAATCATTAGTGACAAAATGTCTCCATAGCATGAAGACCTAAAGAGAATCCATCCTCTTAAGTATATAATGAACTTATTCATCTCTCTCTCTCTCTCTCACACACACACACACTGTCACGCAGACGTAAGAACACGCACATGCCCGTGTGTATGCATGCATTCTCAAGTTTCACAGAAGTGGTGATCTAGATTCTAGTTGAAAAAAGCAAAATATATTGTCAGCCAAGATCCTTACAAATTACTATTGCATCTCGCTCGCCTCTATATATTTGTTTGTGTGCCTGTAGTTGTTGCTGAAATTAGAGAAACCTTAGCAGATATAATGCGAAAAAGGAACAAGAGCATAGATTAATATGTGGAACTATAGATAATTACCCCTGAGTTTGTATTTTCAGAAACACAAGAGAGCTGTCATATCATTCTCTTTTAATAATTCAACAACCAGATTTTGGCTGTATGAGTAGAATTACAGCCACTCGACTATTGCCCTAACTTGCAGGACTTTGCTACCCTTCATTTAAGTGGATCAGAACAGGGGGAATACGATTGAACTAGACAACATTAGTTAACACTCCATCTTTATATTATGAGATAGTTTTCTTCATTTGTCAGAATAGCCTTCTAGGCTTCTTGGTTGTGCTTGCATCTCTCTCTACGCTTGTCTCTGTGTAAAGAACTTATGCAGGAAAATTCTCCAGGAGAGCAATCAATTGGACCTCGATGCGAGGATGATTAAAGGAAATATCTACACCTAATCTAGATAAAAATGACCAAAATACCTTTGAAGTACTTAAAAGGCGAAAAAAAGAACTTGGAACTTTCTGAAAGATCTGTAAGAGTACTTCAACACCAAGGAAGCTACTACTAGTACCTAACAATGAAGAACTTAGTAAAATAGTACCAAAAATATCCTAAATGAAGGAAATCCTCTGAAAGATCTGTAAGAGTACTTCAACACCAAGGAAGCTACTACTAGTACCTAACAATGAAGAACTTAGTAAAATAGTACCAAAAATATCCTAAATGAAGGAAATCCTGTAGGAACTTACTTCAACACCAAGGAAGTTACTACTAGTACCTAACAATGAAGAACTTAGTAAAATAGTACCAAAAATATTATAAATGAAAGAAATCCTGTAGTAACAATAAACTACATCCGAATAGCACTTTTCTCGCAAATGTAATTGAATTTAACCCATAAAAATACCTTAATTCAAGATATTATTCTTCCAGATTCTCTATCTCCATCAAGAACCCTTCGATAAAAATACCTTAATTTAAGATTTAAGCACTCTTCTCGCAAATGCATGCTTTTACTTTGTGTGTATCCTAGAACTCTTTCAATATATTCTCTATTTTGTTTCTTCAATCTTGATATGGCTGTTCTAATGTTCTTTTGGTTTATACAGAATACGCTTTTACTGTGTTGATGTCAATAATGTTCCACGCAAGCTTGTTGTTCGTGCAGGAATTACCGTAAGTTTCTTTTAATATTGTTGTCAATTGAGTCCATATTCAGGAATATGCCCTTAAAGGCCTGGAGAGAAACATGGGAAGGGTGCTAGTAATAACTTCATAGTGACATTTATAGGATAGGCATAAGATAAAAACTTTGCAACGTTGCTTCAGTTAGGTGAATTGTCATATAGAAGATTTGATTTGTCACCAATTGTCAAGTTGATCAATATAGGTTTCTTGTATGATGGCCAACCCTGGTCACATCGTCCATGGGTGGTTGAGCTAATATAGTCTATGAGATTGTTAGTGCGCCAACCATTTTTCAATAGCTTTCTGATCTACAGTTTCATCATGAATTTGAAATTATGTTACAAAATTAGGTATGGTTTCCGAATCTACCCAATGTTACAAAAGTAGTTGTCTTTATGTGCTCTAAGATGCTTGGACATCCCTTCGTCTTCTTTTTTCCTCTTCTCTGTGCGCTTGTCCTGTGGAGCTGAATATGGTACACAATTAGAAACTCATTCAAACTTGCAGTTCATGTTAAGTTTGTAACATATGCTCATCGGCTATCTTAGAGGGTGTTTGGGATTGATCATGGATCAAACATGATATAATCAGATTAGATCAGGTATGTGGGTGTTTGACAAAAAAGATTAAGAGATTTAATCTGTCTCAAAAAACTAAAAACTCTGGAAAGTGAGGATTATGAAATAATCATTTATCTCATAATTCATTTCATAATCAGGTTTGACCTTCTAATTTACCATACTATCCTCATATTTCTCACTAAAGGACATCTAATACCCTTTTAACTAATTTGGAAATTTTATTGTACTATAAGCACTAATGGGAGATTATGGGTGTTTTTAATTTAAAATAAGAAATAAACAACTTTTGTAGGTGGGTGAAAATAACTTTTCGATAATTGATTTGTATATTATAGTTACTTACAGATAAAGTTTGTTAACATTACCCTTCTAAATGGATATTAGAAATTTATTTATTAAGTGCCCTCTGTGGTCATTTGGTCACAGTGGAGTTGATTTAAGTACTTTTTATCCAAACATTTTTTTGTAATTTTAAGCTAGCTTACAATTACTTTTGCCATATAACAAATTATTTCTGCTTAAAGTAGATTAAATCTGATTTTGAAAACTGAAGCAGATTTTAGCTAAAATCTGCTTTTTAGAATCAATCACAAACGGGCACTTAGTCTAATTTTAGCAATAATAAATTGCGAGTACCCCGTTTAACTTGTTTATCAAGGTTATTTGGAACTAGAGGGGTGGTGTAGACCTATGCTTTCATGTCCTTACCACGAACTAATAAGACCAACATTAAAAGCGCAACCAAACCTCAGTGGTTAGCTTGGGCTTTCCTAATGCAATATGCAATTGTCCTTTGTTCTTCTAAAGCATAATGCTTAAATGAAATGGTTTATATGATATTTGTGAACAATCTTCTTTCTTTGGACATCATGGGAGGTAGTTAATCTTGCGGACCCATGACTTCTTTGCTTTACCCGTATAAGTTTGCAGATCTAAATTAACACTCAGGTTACACTTTTCATGTTTTGGGATGTGCCTGGCTCCAAAACTTTGCAGAAAATGCCAATCATACAGGTAAATTACAAATCATGGCATGTACTTGCTAAGATTTGTTGATGTATTGTTCGTGTTGTGCTTATTTAGCTTGACGGAACTTGAGCCTTATTTACCGGACTGTGTAACAGCTGTGGAAGGATAGCAAGAAACAGGCTGAGGTGATTGGAGGCCACAAAGCATATTTGGTGGTTAAAGAGGTTCGTGAAATGATTGAAAATGAGGGTACCATGTGATAGCATTTGGCTAGCATTTTCTGGCCCTTTTTTTCTGCGTAGTTTAGGGTTTCTAGTTGAATATATTGTTTGGCAATTCAGTTTTCCTTCTCCATAGTTATGGTTTCTAGTCTTTGTTTTCAAGTAGAACTGCTTTGATCAAGAAAATCAAAGAGAAACCATTGACAGGAACATGGGAATTTCCATGGTAAGAGTAATATCTTGCAATTTAAGTGCATATTACTCGCATACGAGGAGAGTCACCCTGATGTTAAAACAAAATGGTTTCTGGTTTAATTTATTGTTTGCCATTTCTTTTGTCTTCTACGTCGTTATGAACTATCAAGAATGCAGATTCCATGCTTTTTCCTGGTGAGAAGATAAGAGTAAAAGAATTTCATTTTTACCATGCGCTCTCACCTGCTGCCTAATGCATCTTTATCCAGATCTGCCAGTAACATGCCAGAACCTATCTTCAAGCTGTCTTTTCCCAACCAATTGACACAAGCATTAGTTTCTCATGCATATATCGCTTTCCATTTGCTGTTCAATAAGGGGGTGCTAATTCTTTCTATTTTCCTGCCGAGTATAGAGGGTGAGAAACTGCTTCCAGAGCTACAAGTGCAACAAATTCTAGGATATGGAAACCATTTCCCCAAGCAATCTGCAGTCATTTCCACCCAGATTTCTGCTCGAGGACTATCAGCGCTCCCTAGGTGGTGCTGGGCATTTGTGGCATCACATGCGTCGACATTGATTTTATAGGCTGAAGAACTACAAATGTCCCTCTGCTAGAGGGTTTCCACAGTATCCAGTCCTCATTGACATCCCCGGGAACCACTAAAATCAATCGAAGTTTAGCCCGTACCTTAATTGGTAGCAATAACTCCAACCTTTCACAGTATTTGTTGCCCAAGTCTCATTCCAATAGCCGCAATAGCTAGTTTCCACTCTTCTACCAAATGGTGTCTGGCCCAATATCTACCCGTCGATAGCTAGGAAGCCATGAATACGCCCAAAACTTCGTTGTGCAGCCGTTTCCAAATCTCCAAGCAATTTCCTTGTGAAGGATAGCAGTTTTTTCAGAAATACTACGCCATGGGTAAGAAGCATGCCACTTTACCGGACTCCATAAATCGCCTCCATTTAGCATGTATCTAGTACGAAGTACCTGCACACAAGGCCCAGGATCCTTGGGTCAAAGATCAGCCGGCGCAATTTCTGCCATTAGAGATAGGATAACATCTTTGGATTTTTGAATACCCAAACCACCATCTTTCTTTGTTTTGCACATTGTATACCACTTCACCAAATGTAATTTTCTCTTCTCAAAACTACCCCATACAAAATGTCTATTATACCTGTCTAAGTCCTTGAGGATAGCCTCTGATACTTTGGTCGACTGACTGCATTTGGTCAATTACATAGTGTAACTAGAGAGTGTCGAAGTAAACAGATTTAACCAAGGTAACTCGACCAGGTAGGGATAAACATGACGCATTCTAACTGGAAATGCGATTTTGGACATTCTCCCGAAGGTAGTTGCAAGTTGAGCTTCCAACTCGCTTGAGACCCAACTGGACACCCAAATTCGAAGCAAGTTTGATACCACATGACAAGCTTAAGGCTCAAGCCCTTCCTCATGACCCGTTGGGGAGAAGAAAAGAAAGAAAAAAAAAAGAGTTCGGGTTTATGAAGAGTTATGATGTGTTTGATAACACAATTAAGTACTTAAAAATTATTATTTTTAATGATTTTCAATTAAGTGTGCTTGATAATGTTTAACGTGGTATCACTTAAAAAAAAATCAATTCTTTCCAAAAATAGAATAAAATTTTAAGTCAGAGTGGACTTATGTAATGCTAATAATTTAATTTTAAGAGAAATGGTTAAAAGTTATTGAACATAATTTTAGACAAAAAGAATAAATTACCACCATGATGCCGCCTCAAATAACTTGTTGGCAGCACCGCCTCCTCCACCACACTACAACCACACCACTATTCTTTTTTGTTATCACCACCATAATTACCACGACCTAGTCACTACCACCACAAGGACACTACCAGCTCCACCACACTATAGCCATTGTCACCATGTCTATCTTCGCCAAAACCATCTAAATATCCACCATACTACGGACTGCTGCCATGATTGTCATTTCGCCGCCTATCACTACAACCACAATTATCAATACCACGTTTTCATATACCACTACTGCCAGCATCACAACTTTTCTGATATCGCCGCTGACGCCAATATCATTATTACTCAATCGTCACTGCCACCACCACCAACACGACTTTGGCAAAACAAATTATAAATACATAAAAAAATAAAATAAAAAAGCATAATTTTGGTAAGATGGATAAATTTGTAAATGGAACAAATTCCAGACATTTGCTTTTGGTTTACCAAAGACTAACTTATTTTTCAATAAAAGTTCAGTCTCTTAAAGTTTTAGTTTTACGAACTTAATACTTAACTTTTTAGCATTAAAATTTCAATTTTATCAAACTGTCCCTAACAGCTATCTAGCAATGAAACTAAAATTTTCAATAGTATCTCTTATTACCACTGTCTGTTCCTATAATGATTCTCCAAATAAAATCAAATCATCTACCAAAAAAAAAAAAAGAGAGAAGGAAAATAGATGGTCCACCTCTCTCAGGCTTGATGGGCTTCCAAAGCCTAATCCTTAAAGCTCTCATTAATCAACTGAGCCAACCTTTTCCATACAAAACACAAAAAGGCAAGGGGACAATGGATCCGCATGACGAACGCCCCAACAAGTAATAAATATCTTTGATCGTTCTCCATTCCGTAAGAGCGAGAATTGATCAGTTCATAGTAATATGGATATGGATCAAACCTTCTTCATGTAGCTTCGTAGATTTTAATGTATTTCCCATGAAATCCCAATTAACTCGGTCATAAGCCTTTTCCAAATCAAGCTGCAACGTCGCTGCTCCATTCTTTCATTTTTATTTTCTTAAATTGTGGAGTAGTTCATGGACAATAACTACAATGTCACTTCCTTCACTACAAGAAAACATATATAGTGTTTGTACCTGATCATGCGTCCTGATCATCCTACACACCTCCGTAGCAATGCGGCGGATCTCGTCCTCGTCTAACGGTCGCCACGCAGTCGGTGCCTGTGTCTGTGGAGAGGCATCGGAGGGTGGGGACGCTCCTTTCACGGCACGTGCAGTCGTGCTGGGCAGGCCATGCTAAAAACACAGGAGAACATGTACCAAATATTCACGACATAAAACACAGAGCATGAGTCGATACACTGTTTTATAAACACTTTGCTTTTCGAAATTGTCCAAACTGGACATCCAAAGGCTCATTACAAAGTATTACTTTGTAATGAGTACCTTTGAACGGGAACTAAGAGTTTTTATGCATGCATGTGTTCAAAAATTGGTAACATATGCAAGAATCTTTCCGAAATATCAAAATTTCAGAAAGATCGTTGCATATGTTATCAATTCCACTTTAATTAGAATTCGTTGGCAACAAGTTGAACCAACTCGTTGTCAATGGATTTCGCAAAATAATAATGAATATTTCTAATGCATGGTTTAATAACAACGAGTAATTGAACTATCTCTGTGGAATATGGATTAATTAGGGATGTATAAGGGCTTATTAGGATAAATTACGGATCTACTAGGGTTAAGTAGGGTAATTAAGGTTAGTAGATTTAAAAATAGGGTAATTAGGGCTACTTCCAGTCATTAGTATGTAATTAGGGTTAATTAAGGTTACTTCAAGATGTTAGAGGTTAATTAGAGTTAATTAGGGTTAATTATGACTAATTATGGCTAATTAGAGCTAATTAGGGTTTAATTATGCTGATTAATGTTGATTAGGACTAATTATGGCTAATTAGGGTTAATTACGACTAATTAGGCTAACTATACTCAATTAGGATTAATTGGGTTCATTAGGGTTAATCAGGGTTTTGTTAGGGTTTAGGGTTTAATTAATTTAATTAGGGTTTAATAAGAGTTTACAGATGCAAAATAAATTTCTAGTTGTGCCAGGGCGTTCAGTTTTACAAATACCCAACGCAGAGTTTAATCTAGTGAAGTCCACGTTGATGTGCATGTTATTTTATTTTTTCAATTCTCTATTTTTCTATGGAAGTAATTGTTTTGTTTTTGCTGTTCCTCCCCTTTCTCTTTCTCAAGGAAGAGTTGTGTTTGCTTGGTGTGTGGTTTGCTTATTACTACAGGGGGAAAGTATTGTTCTATAACTGGGTTCTGTTGGTGTCTTGTCCCGAGGTTACCAGATTGTTGTATCATCTTTATTAGCCTCGTTTTATTCATGTTTGGAATTTTTATTGATCCTTTTTGGGAAGGTTGACCTTTGGTTTATTTCTAATCGTTTTCAAGGGAAAAACATTTTGGTTATTGGGACTACAAGTGAGGTGTCTTTCTTGGAATACGTATAATAGGTTTCACTTCCTATCTCATCCAAGAATTTGGTAATATCGTCGATCATTGTTTCATTTCCTCGAGATCTTCGGTTCGGGGTTGACCCGATGTCAGGCCTCAAAGAATTGTTTAAACGTGGATATTCTTAGGCCAGACATGGATGCCCTACTTTTGACCGACCCAGAGAGGTGCGGTCAGGACTAATTAGGGCTAGTTCACCCCAGGGGGTGCTAAAAATACCACGTTAACCTAACTAACCTAATTTCAACAACCCACCATTCAACTAAATCACAGATATCTCAATCCAATTGGGTCTCATCCTCCATCAACAATCTCAATTCTCAAATACATAATGCACAGTCAACAATCTCAATTCTCAAATGCATAATGCACAGTCAACAATCTCAATTCTCAAATGCTCATTAATGCATAGTTAACAAAATTATATAAAGAATGAAAATTGATATAAAGAAGTCTAACAATTAGAACTGTCGATTACAGAGAACCAATAAGGTTGCGTATTCATGTTCATGTAGAGTAACTTTTATTAGAAAGCGCAATTTGCATTACTACATCATCTTCGTATGTCGCTTCCTGATAATACAATGAGGGGGGCTTGTTTAACTGGCAGAAATCTTCAATAATACTACTTCGGTATACTTGAGGCAGTTATGCACGGACAGAACGTTGCATCAAGGAAGTTATGCATGGTAAGTCCAAAGATTTGCAGGAAAAAAATTTCGCTTTACTATAAATCTAGGTAAAGTTAGCAGAAAATCTTAGGCTATCCCTTGCTATTGAACATACATTTGGGCTTGTTGCGAACAAGTATTTGGTGATTCTTGGCTATGTCACCACCAACATCACTGCTTGTGACTCCCTAAGTGGCATATATTCAATAATTGCGAACTCCTTCACTAGTTCAATTAACCACCATGGTCTTTTGATGATGGAGGCCAGTCCACTTAAACTTCCTTAGATGCCTTATCGGGGTTCACAAATAATTTGAAGGAAAAAACAAGCACAGACTCGAAGAAATGTATATTCTGTCCATTCTTTTTCAAGCATCATAACACTCTTTGTTCTTTGAGTTGATTAAGACTTGGAATGTGGTGTTACGCTCGTAGAAAGCCAACCCAAATTAAATTTTAGCATAAGTTTGCCTTGATACATCTAATCGTGTTTCACGATAGACCTTTAACGGAATCATTTACTTAAAATCCCTAAGAATATAATCTCGTAGCCAATTCAGCCTAAGTTGTCAAAGTATGCATAATGAATCGCAAAGAAAAACTTGCTGGCTAAGGCTAGGTTTGACAAAAAAAGTTTCCTCTTTTTTTTTTCAGTTTTTAAAAACTGAAAAAAAAGGAGCGTTTGGTAACCATTTTTTTTTTTCAGTTTTAAAACCAGTTTTTAAACTGAAGAGTAAAAAAAAAACTCCAGAAACTGGTTTTTTTTTCTTAGACCACCACCGCCACCCTCCCACCGCCGGCAGCCACCTCAGGCGACCACCGCCGGAGACTGCCGGCAGCCACCTCCGGCCGCCGGCAGCCACCTTCGGCCGCCGGCGACCACCTCCGGCCGCCGGCGACCATCTCCGGCCGCCGGTGACCACCGCCGGAGACTGCCGGCTGCCACCTCCGGCCGCCGGCGACCACCGGCAGCCACCTCCGGCCGCCGGCGACCACCGGCAGCCACCTTCGGCCGCCGGCGACCACCGCCGGAGACTGCCGGCTGCCACCTCCGGCCGCCGGCGACTGCCGGCAGCCACCTCCGGCCGTCGGCGACTGCCGGCAGCCACCTCCGGCAGCCGACGACCACCGCCAGCCACCTCCGGCCACCACCACCACCACCGGCCACCACCACCACACCCCACCACCGCCACCGCAAACCACCAAAAAAAAAAAGTCAAAATAAAAAGGGATACCAAACACCAAAAAAAAAAAACCTAAAAAAAAAAGGGGTTATCAAACACCCACTTGTTTTTATAAAAAAAAAAAATTAAGCTGCTCTTTAAAAAACTGCTCTTTAAAAACTGAAAACCAAAAATAAAATTTTGTCAAACGAACCCTAAAACTATGGGGGTACCCCTTGGGAAGTTTCCAGTTAAGTACTTTACAATCCTAAAAAATGAGAACTGCCAGGAATTGGTCAGTAAATCGACGCAAGAATTCAAGGATGGAAGGCAAAACTATTATCTTATGCTCGCAGGCTTGAACTTATCTCCCAGTAAATCTTATGCTCGCAGGCTTGAAGTGGATGAGATCAAATAATAATACTATGCTTTCATCAGTAATTAATACTATGCTTCGGGTGCATCGATTTAATAATATAAAAACTAAAAAAACATGCATTAAATGAAATTAATACAGTGGGCATACCGATCTCGAGGTGGGTACGGTGGCAGCGGCGTTGGTGGCGCGACGACAGTGGAGGGCTAGGTGGCGCGGTGTCAGGGGGACGGGGGAGTCGCAGGAGGTGGGTCGCCGTAGAGGGGGTTGCCGGTGGGTGGGTGAGAGAAGAATTTTAGAGAGAGAAACAAGGAGAGAGAAAGAAACCAGATCTAGTTGTTTAAATGGAGGACTTTTAGCGACGGAATGAGACCGTCGCTAAAAGTTCGTCGGTAAAGGTCTTATTTTTAAAGACTTTTACAGCTTAAATTTTTTTTAAAAACCCTCGAAAAAAAATTAGCGACGGTAGTTCTGTCGCAAAAAATCCGTAGGCAAAAGTCCGTCGGTAAATACTTTTACTGACGTTTTTTTCTGTCGGTAAATATTTTTAACAACAGACTTTTTACCGACGGCACATTCTGTTACTTAAAGATCTTTTAGCGACGAAATTTCTTCCGTCGCAAAAAATGTATTTTCTTGCTGTGCTTGGCGCCATGGAGATGCACAGAGTGGGCTCAATCTAGGTGTCAAGGAATGGTCTCAATCGGCTGACTAGGACTTTGGTAATGATTTTCACCGAGACATTGCACAAAGATATTGGTCTAAAATGTGCTATGACCACTGGATTCTCCTGTTTGAGATGGTAATGAGACAAATAAGTGCATCATTAATACCCACAAGGGAGGGCTCCATTATGCAAAGCTGCGTGAATATTATGGACAAGGGATGGTCCAATTGTAATCCAATGATGCAGATATTGGACTTCATGCTAAACACTGCCCTTCTCACCTCATCCTTCAAGGTACGAGACAAAAGGTACTTGTACCCACCCTCAATGATGGATGGAAAGTCTTGCTGAAGACCATTAAATTCTTGAGAACCTAAACATGTAAAAAGCTGAGTAAAGTGTTGCACTACCATTAGCTTTCAGTTCTTCATCATTACACCAATGTCTATCTGAAGCTTTTTACATAACAATTCTACTTCTCCTACGGCTGATTAGCATTGTCACATGAAAGTTGTTAGTGTTACGATCACCAAACCATTACAACTTAATACGAGACTTTTGGAATCAATTAATCTCTTCAATTAACATCTTGTTGTACACTATAATTATCTCCTGCTCAAATTTTGACGGAACGTACGAGAGACGAGTACTTAAGTGTCTCTCAATATAAAAAATGCAAGCGAGTAAAAACTCTGTTATTGCAAAAAATACTACAAAACACTCAAGCATTCCTTATCTTTCATCCTCAACAAGTTTCATGATAGAACCTTGTAGATTAAGATGTGTATATTGTCAAGACCTTTGTACCCAATCGAGCAGAGTCCAAGTTTGTTACTCATGCTACTCAAGACGAAAGAGACAGGAGCGGGGCCGATGGGGGAAGTCCTTTTGTACCCACCACAACAAGGCAATGATCTGAATGGGTCATCATAGGTGTTCCACCATTGCCTCCTTGAACACTACGTCACGAAGGAGTAGTGCAGACTGCAGAGAGCTCAGTCGAACCTTTCTTTTAGTACACATTTGCCATTACAGTAATAAATCCATAACCTAAACCCATAAGGTTTCATTTGTTTATTGAGTTCATGAATTCACTGCATTTCCCGCTGCTTCTTCGTGTGCCACCCGACTGATTATCCAAGTGAGCAATATCATTAAAATCACCAAAGACTAGCCAAGGTAACTAAATCAATTCTACATATCTTTAAAGTACTTCCGGAATTCACCTTTGAAGTTGTATTAAGGGTTGTGTACACTGCTGAAAAATGTAGACTCTTATTTTGTAGAATTCTTGATCACAGTAATAAGAAATTGACTAGTGGAATGGGAGAATCTCTATATGTACTCTAGTTTTCAAAAAGGCTAGATGCCTCTAGAAATCCCTTGTGCTTCAATACCAAATATACCCTAGAAATATGTAAGACGTCAGATCACTTCAGATCGTTCTCCATGTACTTGAATCACAAAAATGACAAAGGCGATGAAATCTTCTCTCCCAACAAGACTTCAAAGTTACCAGAAAGTCACCGTTGCCAGCTTCAAAACAATTCACCAAAAGTGAATTCATAACGGATAACAAGAACTAAACTGGACACATCACATCAAGAGGCAATATTAGTTCTTTTGAAAATGGAGTTCATTGGTGAAATAACATCCACATCTTGGGAGGAACTCGGATGATAGTAACATCCCCATCACTATTAGATTTCCCAGGGAATCGTCTGGTGGAAGATCTTCTCGATTAAGGGATATAGTTGTACCTAGAGTATGAATGGTAGTGGAGGATAATCAATGGCGAGGACGATTATTCATGTTGGCCATGCAATATCCACCTATAGCAAGCCGATAATAACCTGTATAAAAAGTAACAAGTCTCGTAAAGAAGACGTTGGGAATGAGAAGACTTAAGGATTGAAGGGAGCCCTATATTTAATAGAAGTTTTCACACTCTCATGGTAGTTGTAGTTGTGAAGGTGGCTGAGGGTTAAGGAAAATAGCGACAGTCTTTCTCTGCTTGTGAGTTGTACCATGAACTAGGCTTAGACCGGTGAAAGGTTTTCTTTTTGTGTGTCGGTGCTTGATTTCATTACCTTGTAAGTATGCATTTGGACAAAGCCCAGTTTACGCTCTCCAAAAACAGTGTAGAAGAAGTCTGAGAATTTATATGATGGGCCTCCAGCTACCGCAACAGTCCAACTGTCTTCCATATCCACTAAAGTCAAAGCATCAAAAAAATGTCCCGGCATGAATAGTATGACTCCACTGATTCCTCATAGGTACTCTGCCCACCTACTATGGACATTTTTTACCTTGATTCATGCTACTTGAATTGGATCTAGTTGTCATGATAAACAAGAGTTACGTTCACCCACATCCACACCATCAGCACCAAATCAATATTAAAAATCACAATCGATTAGTCTAGTTATTTCTCCAATGGCACTAGCTGTTGTGCATCTCTACCATCAGCTGTTGGAACTTTCTTAATCATCTGAAAAGTCTCCTCCCTGTGGCCATATTTACCACACTCAAAGTTGATCAAATGGAGAGATTCGTATTCAACTAGGTGCAAATGATTGTTTAACCAGAATTTAAATAGAAGATAATTCTTAGCTTGCAAATGATCCCCCTAACGAAGGCCCCAAGAAGTAATAAATGTCCTTGGTCGTTCTCTATTTCGTAAGAGGGAGAATCAAGTAGAAGTAACACAATGCATAGTAATATAGATCAAACCTCTGCGTGCAATTTCTTATATGTTTAATTGTGTTCTCCATGAAATCTTAGTCAACTCGGTCATAAGCCTTTTCTGAATCAAGTTGCAACCTTGTCGCTCCATTCTTTCCTTTTTGTCTTCTTAAAAGTGTTGAGTAGTTCCTGAACAATCACCATATTCTCACTTGCTTGGTGCCTAGGGAGGGAGATACATATAGTGGGCTCAATCTAGCTATCAAGAAATGGTCTCTCGGGTGACTAGGACTTTGGTAATGCTTTTTATCGAGAAACTACATAAAGATAATTGTCTAAAATGTGTTATGACCGATGGATTCTCCTATTTGGGATGGGAATGAGACAAATAAGTGTATCAGTAGTAGCATAAGGGAGGGCTCCATTATCAAAAGCCGCCTGAACATTATAGACAAGGGGTGGTCCAACTATACTCCAATGATTCAGATATGGGGCTCCATGCCAAAAGGTAGTTGTACCCACTTCCACTTATGGATGGAAAGTCTTGTGGAAGACCGTTGAATTGTACTTTAGAACCTAAATGTGTGTAGAACTGATCGAGTAAAGTGCTTTACCACCTTTACCTTCAACTGTTCTGCATGACAGATTAGCGTTGTCGTATGAAAGTTGTCAGTGTAACGATCACCAAACCATAGTCATTTAATTCAAGACTTCTGGAACCAGAAAAACACTTCATGAAGTAACACATTGGTGTACACTAGTATTAGCTTCTGCTCAAGCTCTTCCAGAAAATACGAGTACTTAGGTATCTCTCAGCATTAAATTAACGAGGTAGTAGAACTCTCTAATTACAAAAAAATATTACCAAACATTCAAGCATTCCATATCTTTGCATCCTCAACGAGTTTCACGATGGACCTTGTAGATTAAGAGGTGTATATTGCCAAGACCTTCGTACCAATCAAGCAAAGTCCGATTGTGTTACCCATGCTACTCAAGACTAAAGATACGATGAGTGGGGGCAAATGTACCCACCATAATAAGCCAATGATCTGAACGGGGTCATTGGTAGGTGTTTCACAATTGCCTCCTTGATCACTGTGTCCCCATAGAGTAGTGTAAGGAGCTCCGTCAAACCTTTCTCGTAGCACACATATGCCATTACGGTATTAAACCCATGACCTAAACCCCTAAGATGTCATTTGTTTATTGAGTTCACAAATATACTACATTTCCCACTGCTTCTTGGTGTGCCACCCCTATTTATCTGAGTGAGCAAGATTATTAAAATCACTAATCACTAGCCAGGGTAACGGAACCAAATCTACATATCTTTAAAGTACTTCCGGCATTCAACTTTTAAAGCTGTACTGGCAGTTGTGTGAACTGCTGAAAAACATACACTCTCATTTTGAAGAATTCTTGATCACAGATTAAGAACTAGTGGAACAAGAGAATCTCTATATGCACAAGCTCTGGCCTCCAAAAAAGTCAAATGCCTCAAGAAAACCCTTCTACTTCAATATGAAATACACTCTGGAAATGCGTAAGACGTGAGATCATTTCATATCCGTCTACATGGTCTCCATGTACTCAAAGGTGAAACAACATCCACATCTTGGGAGGAACTTGGTTGATTGTAACATCCCATCTTTATTCGCAATAGATTGCCCAGGGAATCATCCGGTGGAAGATCTTCTCGATTAAGGGATGTAGTTGTACCTAGAGTATGAATGGTAGTAGAAGATAACTAATGGTGAGGACAATTATTCATGTTGGCCATAAAATATCCACCAATAGCAAGCCGAGAAGAACACATAGAAAAAATAACAGAACTAAAAAAGAAGAGATATGAAATGAGAATGCTTTAGGATTTAAGGAAGCCCTACAAATAGAAGCTTTCCGGTAGTAGTGGTGGTAGTGAAGGTGGCTGAGGGTTTAAAGAAAATAGCAACACTCTGTTTGTGAGTTATACCATCAACTAGGCTTAGACCGGTTTGTTGGGATTGAGCCTTGGTACCAATCTCATGTATTGACACATTTATCTATTTAATATAAATATGATTCATCATTTGACCATTTACATACCTATTTATCGTTGATGGTTTTATACTTTATAATAAAATGTATATAGTGCACCATTATATATTCATAATAATCATTATGTATGTGATAGATCATTGTACCCCCTTTCAGTGTATACATAGATAGATGATGATCATGATAAAATATAAAATTAATAGTTGTTGACAATGTTATATGGAACTGGACAACCATCTAGGACATTGTAGTATGCAAAGATGATTTGGTTTATGGGAAAAGTGCATAAACCACCCTCGTGGTTTGGGTCAGTTGCAAAAAGACCCTTGCATTTTCAAAAGTTTCAAGAAGACACCTGAGGTTAAAAATGTGTTGCATCCGTCAAGAAACCCGTCTCTTTTAACAGCATTTGGGGTAAACGCGCCTGGATGGCAAGTAGCATTGCCAAATACCCATTGGAAACCCGTTTTTGCCCTTGGATAGATCTCTTTGACCATTATAAGGTATGAAACCTCTAAACCCCACCCTTTTAATTACAATTAAATCAATTTCCAATTTCATTTTCAGATTGCATCAATCACAGAAATTATTCATAAGATTTCCATTTCATTGCTCTGGTGAATCAATTTACGGCTTCCAAATTGTAGATCTAGGGTTTTTTTTCATTTAAATGGTGGACAGGACTAGGATCCCGATGGG
Organism: Escallonia rubra; assembly: GCA_033065855.1. NCBI lineage: Eukaryota > Viridiplantae > Streptophyta > Magnoliopsida > Escalloniales > Escalloniaceae > Escallonia > Escallonia rubra. The sequence continues at coordinate 46,249 of JAVXUO010000415.1, read as the reverse complement.
TGATTGGGGCTGGTGGCTATGGTGCAAGTGTCTGGGCTCGATGGCGGATTTGGCGATGGAGCAAGACGGGATTGATGGGGGTGGCGAAGCACGGTACTAGCGCAAACGGAGGTTGGTGGGTTGGCGGCGCATGGTAACGGCACAAGTGGAGGTTGGTGGACTGGCGGCGCAAGTTTGTTCCGGCAATGAAGGGACGCCGGAGGTGCACGGTAATGGGGCTGACAGTATCGTATGTTGTTGATGGGGCTGGCGGCGCAAGTGGTGGTTGATGGGGCAAGCGGTGCAAATGTGTTCCAGCAATGAAGATGCTTACGCTGGCGGTGCACGGTAATGGGGCTGACGGCACCGAAGGTGACAAGGCTAGGTGGTTGCAGACGGACGGTGGTAGCAGATAGGCGGTGGTGGTGATTGAGCTTTGGTTGGCGAGGGTGACGGCTAGGGTTAGGTTTTGGTAGGATTTTAGAAGAAATTAGGGCTTTTTGTGGGAGCGATACAAAGGAGGGCTTTTTCGTTGAAGGCGACGGGTTCTTTTGAGAAAGTTTGTAAATTTTGGATTGAATGTTAGGGTTTCAGAAACCATACAAGGTTGTTATATACAGGGGTAGTTTAGACAATTCGTTGATTCCATAACATTTCTTGACGGATGCAACACATTTTTAACCTCAAGTGTCTTCTTGAAACTTTTGAAAATGCAGGGGTCTTTTTGCAACTGACCCAAACCACGAGGGTGGTTTATGCACTTTTCCCTTGGTTTATCTTGGTCATCCTGCATACTAGTCCAATGTCTGTATTGAACAGGTTCTACCTGAGATTATTTACATTTAATTTACAGTGACTTTATAAATAACGTCTTTACAAAAATACAATTATACAATGTTCTTAATCATATATAAGGTGTTGTATCCTTAGAGTCATTAAGCGGACCCTTTGATATACCTATAACTGAGATACATCGTGTATCAATACCTTGATAATTAGAGAATATAATCTTATATGACATCCTCATTTGTGGAGTTTTCCATACGATGATATGATAAATTTTATCACTATGAATCGTAGCCATGTCTTTTGATAAGGTATTTATACCGATTATTAAAAGATTGATTTATTTTTTAAATCAATTTAATGATCATGGGAATTATTATTATGAGAATATGGACTAATATGTAATTACTAAGGAAGCATAGTAGTTCGAGGCACTAGTGGTAATTACAAAAATTTATGGAGGAGCAAAGTTGCATTGATTAATTAGTAGGGTTAAAGCTGTATGGTAATGTCCTTAACTTAATTACATTTTAATTCTCAGAGTTTTCAGTAATAATTATTTGATGAAATTAATCATTACTAAACAGGTAACCCAATTAGGTTATGAGTTAATTACTAAGCAATTGAGTCTTATTAGAGCTAGAAAAGTTCCATTGCTAGACTTCACTTGAATCCTAATGTTAAGGGAAGTCCTCAAGAAATATGAGTAGAATTAAAAATGGAGATGAGGAGACATAAAAAGGGGCACGCCCTCTAGGGCCTGCCACATACACGCCTCCCCCACTTCACCCATATGTCTCGTTTTTTTTCTCTCTTTCTCTCTCTCTAGAAGTTAGATTGGAAAATTACAAGAGCCCACACTTAGACTCGGCGTAGGGTCATAGAGAGGAAGGCTGGTTAGTGTCAAGATCTACATCAAAGGTTTCGTCAAGTTCTAACAAGAACGCGAATGTAGGAGAAGTCTGAGAATTTAAATGATGGGCCTCGCTAGCATTATGGGCCTCCAGTTGCTGTAATAGTCCAACTGTCTTCCACATCTGCAATGACCCGATCCACGACCCACCACTGGGCAATGCCTCCCAAAAAAAGACTAAACAAGTAGGTACTTTAAAGATTACAAACAAGGTCTTATAAAGGCAATCTCAAATTATCCTGTATTAAATATGGGATATCACAATATCCCTTCCTTATACCTTAACATTCTTGTTAAAGCTCGATCACACATAGCCCAGAATCTTCCTCTCTAGCCAATGTGGGATATAACCGACTCACCCTTCAGTGCCCCAACCATCCTCTTGATGTGGGATTTACTCGGGTTTGCATTCGTTTCCCCCAACCATCGACAACCGGATGGGATAGTCCAACCTGAGCTTTCAAGAGTCAGCTCTGATACCAATTGTGACTACCTGGTCCATAGCCACGCCAGAGGGCAATGCCTTCCATAAAAAGGCTAGCTGATAGGTACTTATGAGTTCCTTGGAAAGGGTCTTATAAATTATCCCACATCTGTGTGGTATATCACAGTCTCACCACCTTATGCCTTAATGTCCTTGCTGAGACTCGATCACACATAGCCCATAATCTTCCTCTTTAGTTAATGTGGGCTATACTTGGCTCACCCTTCATTATCCCAACCATCCTCTTGATGTGGCATATACCCAGGTTTGCCTTTCTTTTCCCCAACCATCAGAGACCCGATTGGATTGCTCAGCCCGAGCTTTTTGAGAGTCGACTTTGATACCATCTGTAATGACCTGGTCTGCGCCCCCACCACAGGGCAATGCCTGCCTCAAAATGGCTAGTCAAGTAGGTACTTCTAATATTATAGGCAATGTCTTATAAAGGCAATCTCAAACTATCCAATATTATGTAAGTTTAGATTATCAAATGATTAAAGGGCTTAGTGTGTTCTGTTGGGTTTTGAGATTTTTTTAGGGCTTAGTGTTTTTGCACTTTTTTGCTTTGGTTTGCTTATGTCGGGTTTAATGGCATTTAACATTTGCTCTTCATATTAGCATTGGTTAAAAATGAGGAGAATGAAATTTGGGAGAGATTAGACCTTATAAATTTAATGGGTGTAAGTTTAAATTATTAAGTGATTAAAGGGCTTAGTGTTTTCTGTTGGGTTTTGAGATTTTTTTAGGGCTTATAGTTTTTGCACTTTTTGCTTTGGTTTGCTTTTTTCGGGTTTAGTGGCATTTTATGTTTACTATTCATATTAGCATTGGTTAAACCGTAAGAAATGAAAAGAGTGAAATTCGGAGAGAGGAAGAAGGAAAATGGATCAATTGGTGAAGAGCAAAAGTCAAAAGAAGAAAATTTTACACTTTCTTGAATTCTACGTTAACATATTTATTTTTGGATATCCTTTCTTCTAATGCATTTCAGAAATAAGTCATGTTATTTTGAGACTAAAATGTCATTGATATATTTTCAGTGATAAGTCTTTCACTAAATATGACAATTAGAGGAAAACTCTATGTGTGTGTGTGCGCGCGCGCATGCGCGTATCAAAAGTAGCATATAAAGTCATTTTAAGAGTTATACAATGAATGAATCGCGTACGTTTCACATGTGCACGACAGCTTGTAGAAGGTTTAAGATTATTTCACTCAATTACATGAGTTTTGAAAAATTACTTTCCACTGGCTGAAGTTTAATCTTTTTCAACACTTCACCCCAAAAAAGCTATTTAACACACTCTATCCAAAATACTCTTGATGATTTCATGCCAAAAGAATATCAATACTAAAACCAAAAATCTCTTGGGTTTGAACATATCTCCATACCCATCGAACTACTGAATCATCTCTCCACCACACTCCACAAATTCCTTCAGTCTGACTACTAAATCATATCCCCACCACATTCCATGAGTTCTTTCCCCCTCTTATCTCCAGACCTAAGTTCCCCCGTGAGACCAACATTGGTGTTGTAAACTAGGCTTTATCTACTCAAGCTTATAATCATGCCCCGCAAGCACCGGCCCTTGTACGACAACCGGAAGGAATGGAGCAATGGTAGAGAAAACACCAATCATAATGGTAGTGCTAAAGGTGACATTTGAAGATCATTGTTACGTCATTGTTGGATTAAATAAGCTATAGATAGAACATGCTATGTCATCTTGAATTGTTTGGCCACGCTATCAAGTAGGAGTCCAGTTGTTTTATTTTCATTGGATAAGGTTTAACGAGTATTGTAGCGCTCCGTGTTCCCTCCCTTAGGGTGTGCACATACACGACGGTTTTGAAGATTATGTTAGTTAGTTTATTGAGTTATTATAACAGAAAGAAAGGAGAGAGAATGTAACAAATTTTCCATGATGAAATGAGAAATTCCTTTTTCTTCTTCATCCTCCTCCTCCTCATTAAGCTCAGTTCTCTGTTAAATTCTGTGGGCAAATACACGTAGGTACCCTGAAACTACCACAAAGTCTCACTCGAGGGTCCCAAAGTTTAATTTTTACACATAAGGGTCTGCAACTACAAATTTGCAATAAGTAAATACATCCGTCCAAATTCCTAACGATCTAGTCCTTTCCGTTAGGGGCATTTTTGGGTTTCTATATTCGGTTTTTTATTGTAAAACTCCTTGATTTTTGGAACCCTAATCCATTGTAAGAATCTCATCTCTGGCCAAATTCCCAGAACCACCTCGTATATATGGATCTCTAGAGCTGAGCCCTTGTATGGAGACAATTACCCATCTTAATTCAACCACTAGAAACCCCAATCCTCAAAGTTCAAATGGCCACCGAGGCCATTCCCAATTTCCAGAATCCCGACCTCATCCCAGTCTCACACCTGCCCGACTTCATTCCCAATTTTCTTCTATTTTGTAATTTTGCACTTCTTCTTCTTCAGAGACCCACCGCCCTCTCACCCATCACCCACCCCACCTGCCCCTTACCCAAGCCCCAACAATACCCCAAAAACACAAAGAGACACAAATCACACCATCAGCAGATCGCCCTCACCACTGCACCACCAAATCACAACCACCGGTCAGCATCACCATCGCATCATAGCAGCGCCACCGACAGATGTCTAACACCGGTCACACCACACCACCCACCAATGTCGTCGCCGGTGATCTCTCTCAAAACCAAGAACAAGACGTCGACGGCGCACCCCAGCGCCACCACCATCGCATTAAAGCTGAAATCGGCTGAATCTCCACCGGTGTAGACCCGTCGTGAGCCAACAGGGACACGATCTAACATATTTGGTTGCTCCGATCCTCTGTAGTCCGTCCCTTCGGCTTTCGGTACCGAAACCATCAACCGGTCAACAAACCTAGTGAGATACCTTCGATCTGGTGGGCCTTGGCGATGGGTTTGGCCGGTGGGTCAAGTGATGGAGCTCCGACCAACTTATGGTCCCCGGCGATGATGTTGTGTCGATTATTGATGCTGGATATGTTAGTGCGCCACGGTGGTTGTGGTATTGGCATCGGTGGTGATGTGAGGAGACGGCGCCGGCGGTGATGGTGATCTGATGAGATGAGACGGTATGGTGGTGGTTTGACTGTGTTGATGCTGATTTAGGTGATTTGGCTTCTTTGTGTATGCTAGATCGTTGGTGGGGATTGGATAAGTGCCGAACTGGGTAGGAGGAGATGAGTGAAATTTTGAAGAAGAAGAAGTAAAAAGAAATTAAAGAAGAAGATAAGAGAAAAGTTGAAGAAGAGAAGAGAATAAAAATTTAAACATGTCTGGACAATTTTACCCCTGACGGAAAGAGCTAGATCGTTAGGAATTTGGACGGATGTACTTACTTATTGCAAATTTGTAGTTGCAGACCCTTATGTGTAAAAATTAAACTTTGGGACCCTCAAGTGAGACTTTGTGGTAGTTTCAAGGTACCTACGTGTATTTGACCCTAAATTCCGAATCACTGCAGTAGTAACTCGGGTATTCACTACAATTGGTATCTCAGAGCCAAGTTAAGCTCACTGGAATTAACCATGCGGAGATCATCCAAAACATTTCCACATTGAAATAACCTATCACATCCATTTGATGGACTAGACAGTAGGTTCGGAACCTATGATCTCCGTTTTGGGTCTATTGACGCAACACTGGAGATCTGAAGAATAACTGCTCAAACAGGAAGTTTGATTTGTTGTCCACTGTGATGCAAATCAATGCCAGATTAGAGGCTCTCGTGAATTCCCAACACTAGTTAGAAGCTGGGACTAACAGAGGCAATCACGTACCACTTCCCCAACTGTGTAACACCAACAGTTTACCTCCACACCAAAGTCACCAGACTCAAAATTCAAGTAATACTTAACTTTCCTAGATTTAATGGAGATAACACCAAGGGATGGGTGAGAGAATGCGAATAGTATTTTGAGTTTTGCTGCATTAATGAGTACTTTAAGGTGACATTTGCCTCGGTCCATTTTGATGAGGGGGTGGAATTTTGTTATGAAACCTTTATCAAGCTACTGAAAAGGGTACAGTGGGCACATATGTAGAGGATTTATATGCTAGATTATCTGACGTAAGCAGAGAAAGCGGCATTGGGGAATTTAATCAGCTTACACAGTTGGCTATAGTGAGAGAATGTTATAATTATTTTGAAGAATTGAGGGCTCAGGTAGTAGAGGAGCTTGTGATCTATGATGAAGGATAATATGTCAGGGTTTTGTTGAAGGCTTCTAATCTCATATACGAGAGTTGAGCAATTTAAAGTGGCTACCTTGTGTCATTCGTATTGCTAGGAAGAAAGAAAGTAATTATATCCACCATGTTCAAATAGGCTAGACTCTCTAGCTTAACAATTCTCCCAAACAATTCTCTTCCAAACAAGACCTTAAGCTCATTCAACCGAAAACCAACCACTACAACCACCAACTATGGACCACTACAACCGAAAGGCTCATCCCTAGCAGTGAATAACCACTTTCCAACCACCACCCACACAACAACCTCTTACCCACCCCACATACTCCACCATTTAGGACTACCTTGCAATCAAACGCACGACACCTGATGAGCACCAACCGAAAAGAGAACAATGCTTTTGTTTCTGGTGTGATGGCAAGTTCACACCAGGGTACCAGAAGATATGCCTAAAGAGATCCATTGCCATGCTTATCTTTGACCTTAGGCATGAACAACTATAGCTAGAACAAATGAATGAGAAACTTGTGGCAAATCTTGAGGGTGAAGATGAAGTGACTGAAACAAGTGTGCAAGCTTTAACAGGAAACTCCATTCACTCCATCATAAGAATCACATGATGGGTGAACAAAAAGCCATTAACCATTTTGGTGGACATAGGATCCCTTGATAATTTCAAGGATCCAAAGTCAGCTGATAGGTTGGGCTGCTGTCTAATTCTTATCATTCCACTCACAGTGCCTGTGGCCAATAAGGCCAAGATACAAAGTAGTGCAACTTGTCTATGGTTTACTTGGTCAGTGCAAGGCCAAGATTTTGCCATTGACATGGAGATCTTGCCTAGGGATGGAAATTTAATCCACACCCGGTGGATATCCGACCCGTCCTGATCCGATATGAGCGGATTTTTTTTTACTGGGTTATGGAGCGGGTTTGGTTATTGAATTGTAAACCCGCAGAGGGTACGGGTGGAGTTTGGTACTTATTCTGTCCCGCCCCGGTATTCGACCCGCACCTACCCCGTATAATGTTATGTTAACCCTAAATAAATATGATCAATCTCAACCGTAGATCTCTAGGGTATAAATATGTCACAACTCACAAACCCTACCTACATTTCAGTTTCCCTTTCTTTCACCTCTCTCACTGTGTTGCTCAACGACCCATTTCACCTCTCATTACGCTGCACGATCATCCCATCCATGGACCACCTCCCAATAGCCACTATCCACCACTAGCAATGGTCATCTACCTCAACCTCGCCATCGCTTGATAAGAAAGCGATGTTGAGATCGCAGTGAGGTAAACTACGGAAGATCAGACTGGACGGCTAAATTTGACTTTTGTGTGAAGATCAGACTGGACGGCTAAATCTCGGTCAGCTACTGGATCTTGTCAATGGCGGCGAGATAATCTACGAAGGACCCGCTGTTGAGATCGCAGCAGAGGATGACGCACTCGACGGCCTCGAAGCGGTCCAATCGACGATTTTAGGCTTTGAGCCAAAATTTTTGTTGTTGAACTTCTTCAGATTTGAATGATTTTAGTAATTTGTGTGAATTAATATCCACCAATTTCAGCTATCTAACATCCAGTGATTTCAACATCCAATAGCATTAAGTAATTTTAACACGGAGATTAATTTTATCGAGCGCCACATAGTATTTTAAGGTGTTCACTGTAGAAGTTTGTAGATCTTGCAATGCCATATGCTCATAGACCTTGAAGCGAGAAGATAAGGACTATTGGGGTGGATCGGGCGGGTTGGGTTTTTTAATAGTCCGACGGATCAGGTATGGTATTTCCATCCCTTGACCCGATGGCGGTGCGGGGCGGAGTCGTGTATTGGGACTACCAGGGCAGGGACAATTTTTATAAGATCCGCACCTGACCCGCCCCATTGCCATTACTAATCTTGCCCTTGGGGGGTTGTGGAAGTGTACTGGTTATGTAGTAATTAAAAACCTTAGGGACTGTCAATTTGAATTTTGACCAACACACTATTGCTTTTAACCACCAAGGCAAAGAAGTGCATCTTAGTGGTAATAATGATATGTGTGACCATCAAGATGATTTCCTGCCATGCTATGACCAGGCTCTTGGAGAACAATATGGGCAGCCTGTATGGGCAAGTCTATGCTATTACCCCAGACACTACAACCAATAACCCAAACTTAAAAGTTCAATCATAGATCACTAAATTGTAGATATGTTTAGGAGCCTGCTGTATTACCACCCCACAAACTGTGGGACCACAAAATACAGCTACAGGCAGGAGCCCAGCTCATCAATATCAGGCCGTACAAGGTTTCCTACATTGAAAAGGCAGAGATAGAGAAAATCATTAATGCACTGCTGCCCACTAATGTCATACAACCTAATAATTCCTCTTTTTGCGTCACCTATGTTACTAGTAAAAGAGAAGGATGGCACTTGAAGATTGTATGTAGACTGCAGGGAACTGAATAAAGTTACACTTAAGGACAATGACCTAGTTCCCATAACTGATGAGTTGCTAAATGAACTATACATGGCTCTAATGTTTATTCTAAACTGGACCTCAGGAACAGTTACCACCAAATCAAAGTGGTAGATCAAGAAATTCCCAAAACTGCATTTACAATTCACGCAGGGTAGTATGAGTTCAAGATTATACCCTTTGGGCTATCTAATGCCCCTACCACCTTCCAGATGCTCATGAACAGTATGTTCAAGTCTTACCTTAGAAAAATTATCTTTGTCTTTTTCGGTGATATTCTAACCTATAACAAGGACCTAAGCAGCCAATTTCATCACTTGAGGATTGTTTTGTAGGTCTTGAGATAAAATTAGTTGTATGCTAAAGTCAGCAAGTGCACTTATGCTCAAGACCAAGTGGAGTATTTGGGGCACATATATCTACAAAAAGGGTGGCTGCAGATATTAGCAAAATAAATGCCATGTTACATTAGCCAATTCTTAAGTGCTTGAAGGATCTGAGGTACTGGAAATTTGTAGCCAATAATTGTGCTATTAGGAAACCCTTGATTGCCTTACTCAAGAAAGATGCCTACCACTGGACCCTGAGGCTGAGAGAGCCTTTAGTTGCCTTAAACAGGTCATGGCTTCCAAACAAGTCCTTGCCTTCCTAGTTTCTCACAATCCTTTGAAGTTAAGACTGATGCCAGTGACTGTAGAGTAGGGGCTATCTTGATGAAAGCAGACAAACCAGTCGCTTACTACAACAAGGCCGTTGGGCCTAGAAATGCTAGGTTCCCTACTTATGAGAAAGAGTTGTTAGCAGTAGTTCAAGTAGTCCACAAATAGAGCACTTACTTGAGTCATCAGCCTTTTATCCTAAGATGACCATTGGAGCCTTAAATATCTCTTAGACCAGAGGATTACCTCTCTATCGCAGCAAAATTCCTTCCAAACTGTTAGGGTTTGAGGTCCAGATTCAATATAAGAAAGGGGTGGAGAATGGAGTGGCTAATCAAGGCTACCTGCAAATAGAGAACACCAAGAATATGCAACACTATCCTTATTGATTCCCACTTGGGTCAAGAAGTTGCAAGCTAGTTTCAAGAATGACGAGTCAGCTCAATAACATATCAAGAAACTACTCACAGACCCCGTGGCTACCAACTTTTGCTCGCATTAGGAAGGAATACTGATATTTAAAGGGAAGGATTATGTAGGGAGTGGCAATGGTCTCAGACTGCAAAACTTAAAGGAGCTACGTGGAGGTAAATCTAGGGGCCATTCTGGGACACTACTAGAGATTTTCCATGTTATTTTACTGGCCAGCTACAAAAAACCAAGTCCAAAAGTTTGTGGCCCAATATGATGTTTATCAAAGGAACAAGCCTGAGCACATCCATATGCCTAGCCTGCTATAACCCTTACCAATCCTTGACCTGCACTAGAGAAATAATACTATGGACTTTATTCAGGGTTGTCTAACTCTGGAGACAAGAATGTAATATTACTGGTAGTGGACAGACTCAGTAAATATGCCTATATCATATAATTCACACCCATATTAGTGGCCCAAGTTTTTCTTGATCAAGTAGTCAAGCTACATGGTAACCCTAGCTTCATTGTGAGTGATAGAGACATGGTGTTTTTATCACATTTCTTTCAAAAACTCTTTGGATTGATGAGAACCAAGCTCTTATTAAGCACAACATACCACTCTGAGACTAATGGCTAGTTCGAGAGAGTTAATAAGGGCCTGGAAAACTACCTTAGATGCATGACAGTGGACAAGCCCAAGAGCTGGCTCAAATGGCTATCCTTGGCTGAATTGTGATACAACACCACCTTCCACCAATCCTTGCAAGCCACACCCATTAATGCTTTGTATGGTTACAAGACAAAACCCATGGGTATGGTTCAGTTGGAGGCCACTATAATTCCTACTCTAGATCAATACCTAAAGGAGACATATTATGCTACAAAACCTCAAGGAAAGATGAAACATTACACTGATGCTAACCATATAGAGAGAGAATTTGCAGTCAGTGACCACGTATATCTTAGGCTACAACCATAAAGAAAAACTCCAATTGCTATAAGGAGGAAACACAAGCTCTACCTTAGGTTCTATGGGCCTTATGAGGTTCTGGAATGAATTGGTACAGTTGCATACTAGCTGAAACTACCCTTTTCTGCAACAATTCTCCTCTTGTTCCAAGTGTCAATGCTCAAGAAAAAGTTAGGAAATAACTCCAATTCTGTTATGGAACTACCTAATGTCAACCTTGAAGGCCATATTTGATGGAACCTGTGGCCATATTGGATAGACAATTGATTCAAAGAAACAGTTCTCCAATAACTCGGGTGTTAGTTAAATGGTCGAATAGAATGTGCGGTGAAGAGGCTGGGGAGGATTGGGAAATTTACAAACACAGATTTCCAAACTATGACCCTTAGGGTCAAAGGTCAACTCAAGGGGACGAGAATGTCATGCCCCATGGGCATATACCTCCAACGAAGATAAGGATCAAGCATCGTTCCCACACAACAACTAATGAATGTGGAGCAATGGTAGACGAAAAACTAATCATAGTCGTAGAGCCAATGGTTGATGTTTGAAGATTACTATTACGGTGTCATTGGATTAAAATAAGCTTAAATAAGACATGACATGTCACTCTAGTTTGGCCACACTATCAAGTAGAAGTCCAGTTGTTTTATTTTCATTTGATAAGTTTTAGCGAGTACTGAAGCGCCGCGTGTTTCTCCCTTGGGATGTGCATGACGGTTTTGAAAATTCTGTTAGTTAGATAGTTGAGTTGTTATATCATAGAGAAAGGAGATAGTGAATGTAATAGATTTTCCATGATGAAATGAGAAACCTTTTTCTTCCTTTTCTTCTTAAGCTCACCTCTTTGTTAAATCCTGAATCACATCATTAGTGACTCGAGTATTCATTATATTTATAAATGTAGACCTAGTTAGTTATGCAATAACTCTGTTGAAAGCTGCTCCTTTAATGCACACCGCTTCTTTATTGTCTTTGCCTTTCGTCATGTTGGGTGATGATTGACGGTTTCGTTAGTGTGGTTGTACGATTTACATGGTAAATTTATGGTGGTGGTGTGATGAGTCATGGTGGATATGGAATTTGTCTACAATATAGATGGCGGTCTATGAGGGGTTTATAGAGATCTTTGTGAAAAGGATAATGTCTTCATCTTTTGTTTCACCAAACGCCTCTCACGTGCACACATCCATCACTCGATACACGTGCAATGGTGCTCAAACATGGATGCATCGATCATGTAGTGCTTGGTTGGACACAATGATGGCAACGACACTGGTCAAACATGGTGATGGTTGTGCCGTTGGAATATGTTTAACGACCAGGGTTACGATGGTGGTTGTTGTTGTTGTGGTGGTGGTGGTGATGGTGAGTTTGGTCAGTGTAGCTTATTGGTGGGTGCATATGTCAATGGTAGTCGAGGAGATATGAAATAAAGGTGAAGGCAAATCTCATTCTCTTTCATCAATTTTGTTAATTTACAAAGGTATTAAAGGTTACTTGTGTTGTTTCTTTACATGGGTTGGTTGAGTGTAATTTGAAAAAGGTGATGTAAGTGAATGTCAAAAGCTCAAACCTAATAAGGGTTCACTATAATTAATCCTTAGTAGAGTGGATTAACTTTGGGGTCAATTAAAAATACAGTTTTATCCATTGGAGAATGTGTTAGAAATCAGTTACTTATAAAATGTTTCAATTTTGTTCGATCTACCATTTTGTGAACTATTTCGGCTTTTTCATCAATTTTCATTGTTTAACAATCAAAATGGAGGATAGAATCGTAAAACAACAATCTTTCTTTTGAAAAGAAGAAAAAAAATGGGTGCCCAACTCAATAAACTCACCAAGTCCCTCCAACTTACCTTTAGGTTTGAGTCGGTCACTACCCCTTCCCCTCTTCCAATTGATTCCTCCCCTCCCGCATCCACTATGGACTGCACTCCGTCAGCTTCCTTTTAGTGGTGGTAGTGATCTGTTGTCTCCCACCACCACCACTTCGCACCACCTTCCACTTACCCATCATCATCATTACCACCTTCAACTACCAAACAAAGCCTTTTCTCAACCAGATCCGTCACCACCACCTTCCTCCTCGACCTTAAACATTAACCTAGCCGCCACCACTGTCACACCCCTAACCTAGAGCAGACCATTGCATATGAGTCCATAATGTTTATGCCGACGAGAAATATAATACCATATATTTACGAACGCATAACCTCAAAAAGGTAATCAGAGCTCTAAACAATAATACAAAACAAGCACTCGCAATTACCTCTTAGTAACTGCCGCAGAAGTCTAAATAAAAATAAACACTATCCAAAGAAGGTTCCGAAATGCACTAAAACATACCAAAAATGTTCTTATTCTCCAAAGGCAACATAAAAGTCTAAAAGAAAGCAAAACCCCAACCTTTTCTATAGTTATTAGCCTCTTTCCAAACCATATCAGCTAAATTACTTGAAATGAGAGGATAATGGGGAATGAGCACTAAGGTTAGCAAAGATGACACTCACACCCCACGGAGTACAACGTAAATATGCAATCACATATAGCCTGAGTCAAACAAAACGCAAGCACGTTAACCTAAGCACGCGAATGTTCTAAGTTCATAGTCTGCACACTAGTAGAAATTGTCATATCATGTCAACACATCACACTAACCTAAGCATGTGAAGGTTCTAAATATTAGTTAAACTCAAAGGGGGGGGGGGGTCTAATGGACATGAAAGTATCTAAAAGGCATGTGAGCTACAAAAGCATAAAAAAAATTCATTTCAAATAGTATAGCTTAATGATTTAGGAAAATGCTCGATTCTAAACTTAAATTGGAGAGGACAAAAACGTGAGTTCATCGGCATTTGAATCGCTTCAATCCAAATTTGTATAAGCTTGGAATTGTCAAATGAAAGAAAAAATGATGTGTACTTTAGGCTGGAACGTAAACGTGGAATGTAAAAAAGAAAAGAAAAAAGAACAGAAAAGAAAAGAAGTGTTACACTATACAAGTTTTGCAACGCTGCTAAGGGAATAATAAATTATGTGAGTCCTATGCAAAAACAATGATGGAAGAAAAGTAACACTAACTATGTAAAAAGGTGTACAATGATTCTAATACATTGGACGCATAATCGAGCAGTGAACAATCATATTTTCATACCTATGATCTAATGCAAATAATGTAAGGCTATCAATTTAGTAAGGGTGGATGTAAGGTATTAACACTAACCTCAATTTATGCAATAATCTTCGCAAAGTTGTCTAAGCTTTCAATAAATTGAAAACCTAAAGAACTACATTAACCTACCTATATTGTAATCTATATAGACACAAATTATAAATTGATTCAAATATTCCTCATAATCCAGATTAGGTTTAGGATTACTTACCAATTATAGGTAGAAAATGGAAATCCTCAGAGCCCTACGATTCCCCTTTTCTATCTCTTTGTAAGTCAAAATTGAAACTCTCGATAAATTTAAATTAGTTAGCCCTTGTATCTCTATTTTTTGTAAATAATCAAAGACCTGTAAAGATATATCACATACACAAGTAGCCAAAAGGTTATAAAAACTACGAATATGGCCTAAAACATAAAATAATTAGTGTACACACCCTATTTTTGTAGCTTTATTTTATAATTTGTTTGCTTATTAGTTAGTGAGCTCTATTTTTATTTAGGCTTTTATCATTCATGGGCTAGGCATAGTAATAAATAATAAGCTTAACTTAAATAATTAAGTCCAGCCCAATAAGCAGTTAACTCCAGTTAGTCTTGGCTTAGCCCAGGTTAGAGTTTAGATAGGATAGGAGGTGAGAGGTCTGATTTGGATGAGATTTTTTGAAAAAAATCCCAAAGTATGATTTATCACATATGGTTTACATTTGATTATCCCAAATCCTGGAAACCAACTGATAAGTTTTACGTCATATTTAAATGACTGGTAAGGGCAACTTAGGCCTTTCACCATATTTCAGTTTTTATCTTTTGGAAATGATATGTAAGACCAAGTTATTTGGTCCATCATTTCCCGTACTCCATACCTCTATAAAAAGGCTCTCAGCTTACTCCAAAACACAAGAAATCAGAAAGGGAAGAAAGTCTGGAAAGATCTTGTGAGAGAACAGAAATGGCATTTCCCATCTACAACTTTCAACTGGGCTTTAAGCCATTTCTTGCTTTTTGTCGTCCATTTCTCACTTTTTGCTCATATAGGTTTTATACAATTTTCTAGGAGTCTTATACTCATTTCCCCTTTGCCGCGATTGGATTTTGGTCTAGTAGATATAAATATAAGAAATAATCATAGAATTTTGATGGAAGCTAGACATTTTAGTCGGTAAGAATTCTATGAATAGTCAACTAGAAGAAGTTGAGTGCATTTAGGTCTCTAAGAAGTATGACCGAAATTAGGTTGCCTCATGTAGCATCGGTCAGAATCACGTGGCTCGGATCCTAGTTAGTCTGATCAGGTACGTACGTAGGCCACACGTCCCCAGCTTGATGAGTTCAAAGCAACTTAGGTTTTGGTTTAAGTTTTGCTCTTCTCTTTATTGCACGTTTTATTTGGGATGAAAACAGAATACCACTAAAAACAAGTTAGAGACCATTAAGGTACGACGGGATGCTAACAACTTCTTGTCCTATAATTTAGTCCCGAGTTCGAATTTCGGGTCTTATGGGATTAGAAGCATTATATTAATTTTTTAGAATATAATTTTCTTATTTGTCTCGTATTAATAATTGATTAATCCTAAAATAAGATGGTGACTCGAATTAGACCTTTGTGGGTTCAATTTTTGAAGGCGGTTCGCTACAATTATAAATTATGTGGGGTCTTACAACCACCATTCGTAACCCAATGATGGGGACAATTGGTGTGGTAGCAATTGGGTTTAAAGTGGCAGTCTTCGAGTCAGAACCAGTTCATAATGAGTCAAATGGTCTCTTCAGGTAAAAATAAGAAAGGATGTGAAAATTGTCATTTTTGTCCCTCAATCCGACCACTTAAAGGTCAAAAATCAAAATTGATGAAAAGGACTACAATGCTCACTCAGGTAAAGGTACATGACAAATTTGTAAACATTGTTAGATGATAGGCCTTTTGCACATTAACTCCATTCATAAAGGTCCATTTGTGCAATTTACCTTCAAATTTTGTCACAAACAATTGAGTCAGCTTTGCTATTAGTTCATTTCCAAATCATGCCAAGTCCTAAAATAGTTCGCATCATTCGCTCTTTAGTTTCATTAGCACTAGAATCAATATTTGCTAAAGTAAAAAAGTTTATTGAAAGATGGATATACTAAAAATGAGTGGGTAGCTGTGAAAATCGTCATTTTTTGTCCATCATAAGCAAATGAGAAGAAAGGGTGCCCCTTCTATACCCTAAACAATTTACCCCAATGAGACTCGAATGCGTGCTTAAAAAAAGGAGAGGCCCTTACAACTGGAGATATGAGTGTAAACTAACATAGATTGAGATTTGCATCAGAAATCGGTTCTGGGTACTGTCGTCTATATTTCTTGGTACTATGCATCAACAGACCAGACTCTTGCAGTTCTGCATTTTTGTCATCAGAGCGAAAGAGCTCGCACTCTATTTCAATATGTATATTCTTACTTTGTTGCAATTTGCTTATTGTTTTTTTGCTCTTGCTTGTTTGCTGACTTTTAAGTTTACCTTTATTTAGTATTTTTATTGGGCGACTTAGCAATTTTGGTTGACATTTACAAAATTTTCAATTTATACTTCTTACTGATGGGTATATTGATCGAATCTACATATAATATTCCGATTGGTACTGGTGGGTATAATAATTTGTGGACTCTTCCAAAGCTCCTTTTTAGATACTCTTGTGAAGAAATCCAACTACGTGCGTGAGGATGACGAGGTGGATCAATTTCATATAGGGGAGATGGTGTCATCAGATTTCACGATACAGGGAAGTGTCTTAACATATGAAGATGTGAAGGTGAACATTTATGACTCTTAGTCACCTAGAATTATATGTCACTAGAGGCATGCAGAAACTCTAGGGGTCGTGGAAGAAGGGGCTGATTGTGAAGTTGCTTGGTCGATCAGTGGAGTTTAAATTAATACCCTAACAGACGAAAGCATAATGAAAACACAGTGTTGAATTTAAGGCAATGGATTTGGGTAAGCATTACTGTGTGGTTCATTTCTACTCTCGCAAAGACTATTTGCATGTGCTTCTTGGTGGCCCTTGGCTTATTTTAGGCACCACCTAGCTGTTCAAAAATGGAAGCCGAACTTCAAGACGAATGGAGAGGAAATCTCGTCTACGCTAGCTTAGGTAAGGTTTCTAGAACCGCCAATTGAATTTTGGGTAATTAGCTAATGACCCCCATGTATTATATGTGATGTGCAATTCCTTCCCTCTACTTAATTTAAGCGCTGACCCCCCCCCCCCCCCCTAAAACAGAAATTGGGCACATTTGATAGAAACCGTTAAATAATTTAACAGCGTGTGGTAAAAAAACACGTTGAAGAAAGATTTTTAAAAAATTGACAATTTTTGCCCTTCTTCTACCTCTTTTCACTCCCCCCTTTTACACCTCGTTAGCCCAGCCCCCAGCCCCTTTTCATCCAACTCTACACCCATTCCCCCATCAAGCCAGCCCCCCTTCCCTCTCCAACTCTTCACACACCCACAAATCTGCACACACCAATAACTCCACCCCCCGTCACCCCACTGTCCACACACTCACATGCTTACACAACTCTGTGCACACACTGTGCAGTGTGTGTTTATGTGTCTGTGCAGTGTGTAGTGGTGTGGGTATATGTTGTTTATGTGTCTATTTGTGTACGAGAACAATGTGTCTGAGTTTTTGTGTAACGCCCCGAACCCGAGGGTCCATACGCGTCCTTAACCAAAACACAAGCACGCCGATAACGTAACTATTATAAAGGTAGAGCATAGCATCTAAAATACCTCAAGGCATAATTATTTAAATCTAAAAAACTTAGCTCCAAAATACTTCAAAACTTTATTACAAATCTCTCAAACTAAATATCTGAATCCAAAGTAAAATAAATCAACTAACTAATAATTCGTCTAAAGAATTCATAACCTCTACTATTCTCAATATCAAACACCAAAGCAATTTCATTCTTATACTAACATCTCACTCTTCGTGATGCTCTTGGCCTGGAAGGGGATGGAAACAAAAAGTAAAGGGGTGAGCACGAATTGCCCAGTAAGAGATTTTACACACAGAGGGCCAAAACGAATACGAAACATGAGTTATTGAGTAAAGCCAAAAAATAAAAATTTAGATAACTCAGTCAAATTTCACAAGCGAATAGCCGAAGCGACCGAAAAGGGGGTTAAATAACCAATAAGTCGAATATCAAAATACATTTACCAAATCTTGTGGGTGTCGCATACATAATTTCTTATTATTAAGCATCACAAATCATGGTTATAGCATGTCGAATATCGCAGCCGGGCGTCATATATAAGTCACGATAATTAAAAGTGACTTTCAAACACAAATATCACCCACAAAGTAATTTGAAAAATATAGCAAATATTCATTCGAGTCCAAAAATTGTAGACTCAAACGGAAGATAATAAGCATACGAATTCAACGGGAGGAAAATCAGCTCAATCAGATATCAGATGAATGAGATATTGTCAAAATAAGTTTTGGGTAAAGATTGAAAAGGCACGAAAATAGAAAGAGTAAAAGGATATTGTCAAGAAACAGGAGCCATCAGAAATTTGACACATGGAAATTCAAAGCAAGGCATTACACTGCTAATGTGGAGTATACAATGGGAAATAATGAATCAAATTTAGGACTAAAAAAAAAAAAACATGTGGCTTTATAGTTAAAAGCAGCAAATAAAGGCCTCGTGGGCTGTGAACAGAGAACGAAACCGGTGCATTGAGAAGCTATATATTCAATGCTAAAACTACTGTGACTGACATCTTATGATAAAAGAATCTAAAATTTTATAAACCTTAAATGAACCGTCTTTAACGCAAGTTACAAGACATTAGAAGTTTTATGGATAACGTTAAAATAAGCACAATGATTAATAATAAGATCAAACACAACTATGTTTTGGGAATCAAATGATAGCACATAATTTTTTGTGTATAAAACGAAAAGATGGCGTAAGAGCCCTTACCTCAAAGTAGCGTATATAACATCAAAAATCTCCTCCTTATGTTAGATCAATCACAACCTTTTTGCTTGAATATCCAAAAGAATACATTAACTCTTTTCTCTCCTTTGTCTCTAAAAAATATGAAAGACTCTTATGTCTTCTTCCCCTTATATAGTTTGCTAATCTAATTCTAATATAATTTGAAGTTCTAATTGCTAGTGTAATCACAGTACAACTTAAAGTCATAATTACTAATTTAATCACAATATGACCTAAAATCCTAATCCAAGTCGAAATATCTTCTTTTTTTTAATGTCTAATCTAATCATGTTAGCCACTAATATTATAAAATATTAATTTCGTCACTAAAAGACCTCCAAACAAGTTTTCTAAAGTCCATGACTTAATTCAGTGTCCGAATAACTTTTTGAATATTACACAAGTAGCCAAAAATCTGGGGTATTATATCCTGGATATGTGTTTTGTGAGGGGGGAGGGGCAACCATGGTGGGTATGTATGTATCTGGGGTGTGTGCTTGTGTGTTGATTGTGTGTGCGTGGAGTGGGTGTGTGTGTGTGAGAGCAGTTATCTATGTTTTTGTGTGTGGGCTTGGGGGTGGGTGAGTGTGTGCACTTGTGTGTGTGTTCACTGTATGTTTGGGTAGAAGTGAGAGAGGCGAGATAAATGAGCTCAGAGAATGGTATAAAACTTAAATAAAAGAAGAAAATAAGGGTATTTTGGTCATTTCACGTGATTCATAACAGATCCGTTAAATGTGCTCAATTTCCATAAGGGGGGGGGGGGGGGGTTCAGTGCTTAAATTTTGAGTAGAGGGGAGGAAATCACACATCATGTATAGTACGGGGAGTCATTAGCTAATTACCCCTTGAATTTTTTGAGAAACCAACTTGATGTAGATATGGAGTAAGCTAGAAATTGCGGTAAAAGCTGATAAGCTCACGGTCGATTCATCCTGAGGCAAGATTGTGTGGATTTGCATAAAGTTGGACCTGAAGAAATCTATTGTACCTAAATTGTGGTTAAACAATCCTCTACTTCTAGCTAAAGACGAAGGTCTTCATTGGATATACTTAAAGTATGGTAAATATGGGCACAAGGTGGAGACTTGCTCGATGATCTTCAATGTTCCAACAACTGATAGTAGAGATGGACGAAAGCTAGTGCTGGTGGAGAAATAACTAGACCAATCGATCGTGACTTTTAATGTTGATTTGATGCTAATGGTGTGGATATGAGAGAGTGCTCCTTTGGACCCTAGACAGTGGTACCACCACATCAGCTGCGTAACTCTTGTTTATCATGTGCTAACACAACTAGATCCAATTCAAGTAGCACGAATCAAGGTAAGAGATATCCATAGCTGGTGGGTGGAATTCCTATGCGGATTCAGTAGAGTCAACCTATTTTTATTAGGGCACTTTTCGATGATGCTTTAACTTTAGGGGATATTTTGATATCCCACATTGGATGGGGGATAGTTTGTGATTGCCCTTATAAGACCCTGCTAAGGAATTCATAAGTACTTATTGGTTAGCCATTTTAAGGGAGGCATTGACCTATGGTAGGCTGTGGGTCGGGTCATCACAGATGGTATCAGAGCCAACTCTTGAAAGCTCGGGCTAGACTATCCCGTCCAGTTGTCGATGGTTGGAAAAAATAAAGGTAAATTCATGTAAATCCCACATAAAGAGGATGGTTGGGGCAACGAATGGTGAGTCAGGTATATCCCACATTGGTTAGAGAAGAAGATTCTTGGTTATGTGTGATCGAGCTTTAGCAAGCATACTAAGTTATAAGGAGGGGAGATTGTGTATCCCATAGCGAATCCATTAACAATATAAGGTCTAATTTTGGAAAAAAGAATGTTACCTCTTTGCATACACCATCACATCAAAATAAAAGCAGGACAACTTAATAAATTTTGTGATCCTTAAGTTGCTGTTTTTTTTGTTTATGATCTACTTAGTCTTATTAAATATATACAACCTCTTTTCTTTTGCTTTCCAAAAAATACCATAAGAGTGTAATTGGATGTGGAATTTTGAAATACTGGTACTTTTGAAATTCCTTCATTTATAAATCCCATAATTACCAAATTTTATGTTTGGAAATTTTTTATTATTCTGAGAATTCATACAAAGTATTTGTAAATTATTTGTTTGGATGACTATTAATACATTCAAGACTTTCCTAAAAGAAAAAGAAACAAATAAGCTGTTAAAAAGGTGGGGAGCATATATTCTAGAAAGTAGTTGGGAGCAGATATCCTAGAAAGTAGGCATAAGTCATGTATTGATTTTACAAATTACCTCTTTGAAAGGATTTGACAAATAACTGATCCAGACTAGTTTATTTGAACTGTGAATTTGGAGGGCCCAATTTCCCAGTTCAAATCCCTTTGAGTATTTCGCAAATTTTCTTTCAGACTTTCTAGACAAGAGATTCTGTTCAAGTGAAATCATCAGTTCAAATCTCTTATCCAAACACACTTTAATTAGCTACATTCACCGATAACAATCTATAATCTTTTCCCCTTTTCTTCTAAAAAAATACCCTTGCTGAAACATGTAGAAATTAACAACAAGAAAACCAAGAAGGCGCGCGCGCGCACACACACATTTAGAGAGAGAAATAGGTTCAAAAGTGATAATCTCTCATTTTCACCCCACACACACCGGCAAACACGCACACACGCCACCCACCATCCACCATTTTCACCACCCATCACCATTACCATCATTCCAGAATGATTTGCATCCTTACCTATATCCAACAACTTAATGGAAGCACATGATGCAAGAATATTAGTAATCGTGTTGGGTAGGCAAAACTTTTTCCAGCATCATCCCTAAGAACATTAATGTCTTATCTGGCTATAACCAATGATCATAACAGTAAAAAAATCGAATCAGGATAAGACATTTGCTCAGAAATGTGACGTGCTGCATCGATCCTTCCCTGTTTTGCATGTGTGGATAAAACAATGTTCCAAGACGATATGTTATTGACATACATTTCATCGAACACATTGTGGGCATCCGAAGAAAACCCGACTTTGGCATAAAGTTAATGAGGCTGTTCATGAGATACACACCCAGGTGAAGCCTAATTTGATTATTCGAGTGTGAACCAAATTTTCGGTTAGTAAGTCCTTGCTTTTAAGGCTCTTTTGGAGGAGAGAGGCCAATGAAGAGGTGACATATTATGGAGTTGGGCTTTCCATTAAGAGTAGCATAAGGGAAAGAATGAAAAAGTGGAAGCTAATTAAGAGGTTTACTTTCATAGATGTAGAGAGGAAAATGCAGGGGGAAATGACGATCAAGGAAACTACAGGAAAAAAATTGGTAGGATTGAAACTTACCGTAGAGATTTGCACAGAGGAATTTTATGCTGGTGAGTTGCGGATTGTAGTCAGTAACAGAGGAGGAGGAAGGGAGAAGGGGATGAACAACTGTTGGTGGGAAGTTACGTAAAGGGAGAGGGTATTTGGAAACTGAAATAAGAGAGTGGGTAGTGTTTGTTGACGCTTTTGCCCGTCTTCTCTACTATTGTCAAGAGAATGAGTAATTCAGGGAAATCATATATTTATTGACACTTGTCTGTACCAAAATGATCCTCAATGTAACACCAAAAAGGTGCTAAACCAAACCATGTTTTCCCTTATAAGTAGTATAGATGAGGTTGATCATGAGGTACACACCTAGGTGAAGCCCAATTTGATTATTCGAGCGTGAACCAGTTTTTCGGCTACTAAGTCTTTGCTTTTGAGGCTCTTTTGGAGGAGATAGGCGTAGAAATCAAATGGAGTGGTGATGGATCGAAGAGTTGGGCTTTCCATTGAAGAGTAGCAAAAGGGAATGAATGGAAAAGTGGAAGCTGATTAAGAGGTTTACTTTTATGGATGTATAAAGGAAAATGTAGGGAAACATGACGATAAAGGAAACTACATGGAAAAAATGTTAGGATTGAAAATTACCTTATTGAAGAGAGGAATTTTACGCTAGTGAGTCGCAGATTGTAGTCGGTAATGGAGGAGGAGGAATGAAGAAGATGAGGAACAACTGCCAGTGGGAAGTTACATAAAGGGAGAGGGTATTGAAATAAAAGAGTCGGTAGTGTTTGTTAACGTTTTTGCCCTGATAGTCCTCTGTACTATTGTCAAGAGAATGGACAATTCATGGAAATTATATATTTGGGGACATTTGCCTATACCAAAATGATCCTCAATGCAACATTAAAAAAGTATTACTCCAAATCATGTTTTTCCTTAATAAGTAGTATAGATGAAGTTGTTCATGAGGTACACACCTAGGTGCAATTTGATTATTCGAGCGTGAACCAGTGTTCCAGTTAGTAAGTCTACTTTTAAGGCTCTTTTGGAGGAGAGAGGCGTAGAAATCCAATGGAGAGGTGACGGATTGTGGAGTTGAGCTTTCCATTGTAGAGTAGCAGAAGGGAATGAACGAAAAAGAGGGAAGCTAATTAAAGAGGTTTACTTTCATAGATGTAGAGAGGAAAATGCAGGGAAAATGACGATCAGGGGAACTACAGGGAAAAAATTGGTAGGATTGAAACTTACCGGTGGAGGATTTAAGAGAGGGATTTTACGCCGGTGAGTCGTGGATTGTAGTCGGTAATGGAAGAGGAGGAAGAGAGAAGGAGAGGAACAACTGTTGGTGGGAAGTTACGTAAAGGGAGAGGGAAACTGAAATAAGAGAGTTGGTAGTGTTTGCCCAACATAAGAGAAAGAAAATTATATATTTAGGAACACTTGTTTGCACCAGAATGATCCTCAATATAACATAAAAAAATATTACACTACACTATATTTTCGTTTATTAAGATGTCTTGTTTTCGTTTAATTAGATAAGATGAGTCTAACGTCCTGTTTGTTTCACGGAAATCGTTTTCCAGAAAAGGTTTTTCACATTTTTCGGTGGTTGGTGCACGTAAATTATTTTTCGGAAAAAGGTTTTTTCCGGTGTTTGGTGCACGCATAAGATTTTTCAACAAAAAATTATTTCTAATCAACTTATTTCGAAGAACATAATGTTGGAAAATCACTTACCGATTGAAACTCGGTACGTCATTTTCTGGACCACTGAACACACACATTTACACACTCTCACACACCCCCTCTCCCCCGACGCACACACACCCTCCCACACACACACACGCCCACCCACACACGCGCGCGCGTGCCTACTCGCCCTCTCGCTGACACACACACACACACACACACCCCTGCCCCCACCCTGACACACACACCCCTGCCCCCACCCCGACACACCCCAAAACACACACGCCTGCCTGCCCACACACATACACACACTACCCATACACACACACCCACGCACTCTTACACACACGTACACCCCACCCCCACACACTCTTACACACCCCACCCCCACACCCACCCCACCTCCACACACCTAACCCACCCACTACCTGCACATCCACACACACCCCCACCCACACACACAAACACAAAGCGACGCCCAAACAACGAAAATAATGAAAAACATATTTTTTTTGGTATAAATATTTGTATTATTGCACGAACCCAAGTAGTGAAAAGTAAAATTTATAATTTTTTTTCAAGAATTATTATTTTTCGAAAAGCATATTCCGAAAAAGTGTTTTCCCAAAAGCGTTTTACAAGCGTTTTACGTGAAACAAAGGCATAAGTAACCCCTGCCAATTAGAAAAGCTTCACCTCTTTGGCGGCAAATTTAGAAAAAAGATCGCAATTCGGGGCTCTGTGAACGAGAAGTGTCCCTAGATTCAAGCTCCCTTAGCCCAGTCGAAGAGCACACAACAGCACCACCAGAATAATGTCCAGAGCAACCTCTGTTTCCCTCTCCACTCCAATCCCAAGGCTCCATCACCACTCTCCTCAACGTACAACCTTCCTCTGCACCATACCCGCCACCTCTCCCCGCCGGCCTCTACCACCTCCTTTCCGGCTCTGCTATCACCGGCGTTTCTCTCCGACACCCGTCAGAGCGTCTGTTAAAGTACCACCACAGATTACTTTCAACTTCACACTACTGCACACCAACTGTGTGTTAAAATGCCTCAGTGAATAATTTTGGACCTTTCATTTCAGGAAAACTTGGGTCGCCTTACAAAGACATGGAGTGATTACACCAGCTTAAATTACTGGGTTGTTCGGGACTATTACCGTCTTGTTAGATCCGTTAATGCCTTTGAGCCACATATTGAAAGACTCTCCGACGAACAGGTTTTATGGGTTTCAGTTGCCTGTCTAATTTTATATCTTTTTGGTGGGTCATTTTAAAAAATATAATCCTTAATGGTCACTACAATTATTTTGTAGTTGGCTGCAAAGACTCTGGAGTTCCGGCAGCGGTTGGGCCAAGGAGAAACACTTGCAGATATTCAAGCTGGTTTATGAACTATCTCTGGTTTTATTCTTTTAGGAGTTAAGTCCATTTGTGGTTAAAAAAAGATTCAAATTAAAATGGGTTCTGTTTCTCTTGTACGCCAGAGGCATTTGCTGTTGTTCGTGAAGCTGCAAGAAGGAAGCTTGGAATGCGTCATTTTGATGTGCAGGTGTGTGTGGGGTTATGCATATTTGTCATCTGTGTACAGTCGGATGCTAAAGGTGGATCACTTTGTTGCAATTCTGAGCGCTAGATTATCGGTGGGGCGGTGCTTCATGATGGGTCTATTGCTGAGATGAAAACTGGGGAGGGTAAAACCTTGGTGTCGACATTGGCCGCGTATCTTAATGCCCTGACTGGTGAGGGTGTTCATGGTATGTTTTCTTGTGATGGTCATCGCTGTGCAGAAACCTGTGACATTAAAGTCTTTATGGAACTTCTGTTGATTTCCTCGAATAGTTTGTGGTGTGCTCTTGTAGAAGTATTCTTCACATGTAACTGAAACAACTAAGTTTTTGCTTCGTCTGACGGGCTTTGATAATGTCAGTTTGTTCCTATTGCCAAAGCAACAGTTCTGCTACCAAGCACCGTTTTATCTTCAGCTACCATGCTTGCTCATCAATTTAGCCGAAGCTAATTTTGCTTTTTTGTTGGGATGGAAAAATGCAATCATTTTCAAGCAGTATATAGTTTCTGAGTGATGTTATTTACTGATCAATTGTCCCACTTTTGGCAGTGGTAACAGTCAATGATTACCTTGCTCAACGTGATGCTGAGTGGATGGGTCGTGTTCATCGTTTCTTAGGTCTTTCCGTTGGCCTTATCCAAGTAATACTCTATTTTCAGACAGTTTAGTTGCCAAGTTTTGCTTTATTTTAGGTGAAGCTAGTTTGTTTCGTAATGGTGTTTATATCTTTTCAATTTTATGAATCTGTAAATTAGGGCTCCAATATCAGGCTCAGCATCAGGGACGCTAGCCTGAATATCCCCATGGAGCCACATATGTTCTTAGTTGATAAAATCTTTATCCTTTCGTTGTTTTGGAATATAGAGAGGGATGAAATCAGAGGAAAGGAGGTCCAATTATAGATGTGACATAACATATACCAACAATTCAGTAAGTTGTGTTCACCTCTTGTTCCAGACAGCTGGTATTGGTATTAGTAACACTCTTAGTTGGTTGTTGAATTTGCCTAACTAGTAATGCTCCTCTCTATCTCTCCCTCCCTCCCTCACTCTCTATCTCTCTCCCCACCCCTTCCCACCCTGACTGCCACAGGAACTTGGTTTTGATTACCTACGGGACAATCTTGCTGGAAGCAGAGGAGAGCTCGTGATGAGATGGTAATTCAGACACCGTATTGTTCCTTCCTGTCTTTGCTTCTAGTTATTTTTGTGGACCATTGAAATCTTAAATTGTCAAACAGGCCAAAGCCATTCCATTTTGCTATAGTCGATGAAGTTGATTCCGTCCTTATAGATGAAGGAAGAAATCCTTTGCTGATTAGTGGTGAGGTAATGTTGGCTATTAAGTTGCTACTGTCTTTTTTACAGCAATGAATCAGAATTAGGTTCTTTCTTTGGTGGTTGTGTCACTTCTATCT
Source organism: Escallonia rubra (assembly GCA_033065855.1). Taxonomy (NCBI): domain Eukaryota; kingdom Viridiplantae; phylum Streptophyta; class Magnoliopsida; order Escalloniales; family Escalloniaceae; genus Escallonia; species Escallonia rubra. Next base: position 19,149 of record JAVXUO010000415.1, on the reverse strand, counting down.
CTGCCTGTCAGGCGAGTAAGGATGCTGCACGTTACCCTGTTGCTGCTAAAGTAGCTGAGCTGCTCATGAGGGGCCTTGTAATACAATTTCTTGCCTTCTTTCTCTGTTTAACCATGATATTTTCTGGCATTTCCAACTACGTTGTAGTCAGAGTTATAAACCACTTTACATTATTCTACATTTTTGCAGCATTATAATGCTGAGCTTAAGGATAATTCAGTGGAGTTGACTGAGGAAGGAATTGTATTGGCTGAGATGGCTCTAGAAACAAATGACCTATGGGATGAGAATGATCCTTGGGCTAGGTAAACAGTATTTCAATACCTTTATTGCCACTTTGTAATTCCTACGCTGTTGACAAGATTTTATAATATTAAGGGCTAAATACACCTACGTACCCCGAGACTACACGAAAATCTCACCTGAGGAGCCATCTTTTCAATTTTTACGCGCCAAGGTCTGGACGTGCTAATCTACCATTAGTAAGTACTTGTGTCAAAATTCCTAACTTTCGAGACAAACCGTGGTGGGCAAAATCGTTCAGCCCAGATTTGATTTTTTTCTCCTCTCTTTTTCTACTTTTCATTTCTTCTTCTTCAGCTACCTACCTCCCCTGCCTCGACACCACACCACCCTTCTGAGAAGACGTCGCCACACACCGCCCCTTATCCGGCCAAAGCGACACACATACACGACACACCCAATACTCATGCACACACACACACCTACGGATAAAACACAGGAACCCACACAAAACACAGGAACACACAGACAGACACACAAAAACGCACACATTCACTGAAACACAAAACATACACATTCATGCAGAGAATGTGTGTTTTGTGTGTGTCTTGTCTGTAGGTGGGTGTGTAGGGGAGTGGTGTGGGTGGGTTAAGGGTTGTGCCGTAGTGGAAGGGTGATACGATACCGTGTTTTGAATATGTGCTTGTTTGTTTGTGTCTGTATTTCTTTGCTACGTTACATGGTGACACACGGTGGCCTTTGATGGCACAAAGGAAACCGTATGTGGCACTCGACCTGCCTCTTGCAAGAAGAGTCCGCCAACAAATCTCAACAATCTATAGCAATCAGTGCATCAACATTGCATAAAACAGTGCACAAAGAAGTAATTTCAACACAAGGGCAAAACGGTCCCAAATATTCTCATTACTTCAAAATCATCGTTACAACTTCAGAAGGCTTCGTTTGCATCCACAATGTGCAAAATAGCTAAACAGGCAAGCTAAAACAAAGCAAGGGACTCTCGGGTATAGGTGTACATGTACTCCCTATATAGTACCATTAGGAGGATTTTCCAAAGTGACAGTAGTAGACATCACTATGTGCGAGGAGTCATAGTGCCCCTTTTTAAAGAAATACAACTCGGAATGACTTGAAAATTTACATGGAAACTTAAATATATACAAGGGTGATCTCCACCAAAATTGAGCAAAAACGCACGCCTAGATCTTCAGATCTTCACGGTTGGCTTTTGACGTGCGCGGCACTATAGTTGGGCGCGCGGGCGCTGTGCTTGACGGGCGCATGGGCGCGAGACTTGAAGAACTTGCAAGGACGCATGGGCGCGTGCAGGATGGGCGCGGGGCGCTGTGCAGGATGGGCGCGGGGGCGCGGTGCTAGGCGGGTGCAAGGGGCAGCCCGTGACATTCTCCCCCACTAGAGCTGTTGACGCCCTCGTCAACTTGTGCATGTGGTAGGCTTCAATCTTGTCGGTGTAGGCTGACAAGTCTGCTGCTCGTTCCCAAGTGTTCTCTTCGTCCATATATCCCTGCCACTTGACTAGGTACTCCTGATGGCGTTTGCGGGATGCTGTAATCACTCTATCATTCAAAATAGCTTCAGCAACTCGCTTTCCTGCCGCTTTAGGTTTGAGTCCTGGTCTCTTGATTTGGCCCCTGGAGGGGTCTGCTGTGTCTTCATAGAATGGCTTCAACATGCTGACATGAAAGACGGGATGGAGCTGGCGGCTCCACCAATTTGGCGGATCAACTTTGTAAGCCATCTTGCCTATCTTCTTCACTATAGTCAGGGGTCCCTCATATTTCTGCAAAAGACGAGAGTCTCTTCCCCTTAGAAATTTGCGATCTTGTGGCAGTAGCTTAACCATAACTTTCTCGCCCACGTTAAACTCCTGAGATCTCCTGTTCTTGTCTGCGTGTTTCTTCATTCTTCTGGCTGCTTTCTCCAGGTAGGAGTGAGCTAGGTCTATATTCTGCCTCCATTCTTCGCTGAAGCTTATGGCCCTCGGAGATTTTCCTGCTTTGGGGACATTTACTGTGTGGGGAAGTAACGGTTGTTGTCCATTCACAATCTCAAAAGCACTCTTCCCTGTCGAAGAGCTTTTGCGTGAATTGAAACACAGCTGGGCAACGTCCAGTAGCTTGACCCAATTTTTCTGTGTTGCACTGACAAAATGGCGGAGGTATTCTTCTAGCATGGAATTGAACCGCTCCGTCTGACCGTCTGATTCTGGATGATAACTTGAACTCATGGAAAGTTGGGATCCAAATAACTTAAAGAGTTCAGTCCAAAAGTTTCCAGTGAAGCGAGAGTCCCGATCACTGACAATGTCTTGAGGCATGCCCCAATACTTCACCACATACTTAAAGAAAAGTTGCGCTGTGTCTTCGGCTGAGCAATACTTGGGTGTTGCGATAAAGCTCGCATACTTGCTAAACCGATCAACGACAACAAGAATCGTGCCTAAGTCTCCAACCTTCGGCAGACCAGTGATGAAATCCAACGACACACTCTCCCACGGTCTCTCGGCGATCGGCAGCGGTTGTAGTAACCCTGCTTTCTTCTTACGCTCCACCTTGTCCTGCTGACAAGTAAGGCATGTCTTCACATACTCCTGCACTTCATCCCCCATTTGGGGCCAGTAGTAACCTTGTTGAAGGAGAGCTAATGTTCTTTCTCCTCCGGCATGGCCTGCCCAAAGGGTGTCATGACATTCTCGAATCAATGTTCGTCTCAGATCATCAACTCTGGGGACGTATACCCGTCTTCCTTTGGTCATCAGCAAACCATCTTCTTGCCAAAACTGTCGAGTTTTACCGCTCTCGATCAGTTTCAGCAGTTGTTGGGCAACCGGGTCCCTGGTAAGGGCCTTCTTGATCTTCTGTCCGATGTTGATGGCAACTCGGCTGTCTGCTCTAACAATAGCGTTCATGGCCATCAATGCTACCTGATTTAGTTCGGCTCTCCTGCTGAGGGCGTCTGCTACGTTGTTGGTTGAGCCGGCCCTGTACTCGAGCATGAAGTTGAATTCTGCCAGAAGTTCCTGCCACCTGGCCTGTTTCGAGGTGAGCTTAGATTGACTCAAGAAGTGGCTCACCGCAGTGTTGTCTGTCCGCACTATGAAGCTTGAACCAAGCAGGTAGTGCCTCCAAACTCTGAGACAATGCACTACCGCGAGTAACTCTTTCTCATGAGTCGTGTAGCGACGTTCTGCTTCATTGAGCTTCCTACTCTCATATGCCACCGGGTGGCATTCTTGCATTAGAACCCCTCCCAAGTGCAAAGTCAGAAGCGTCTGTATGAACTTCAAAAGACTTCGACACATCGGGGAGAGCAAGTACCGGATCTTCAGACATAGCCCGCTTCATGGCCAAGAAGGCCGATTCACATTCCTTGGACCATTCCCAAACTTTGCTCTTCTTCAGAAGTTCGGTTAGGGGATGGGCCATTCTCGAATAATCTCGAACAAATTTCCTATAATAGTTGGCCAATCCTAGGAAAGATCTTAGTTCTGAAACATTAGTAGGCGGCTGCCACTCCTGTATCACTTGAACTTTAGCTGAGTCCATCCTGATCTGACCCTGTTCTATCACATGGCCCAAGAATTTAATCTTGGTCTGGGCAAATGTGCATTTCGACAGCTTCACATATAACTCGTGCTCCCTCAGTCGGGTAAGCACCTTCCTCAAGTGCTTCAGATGCTCATCCAAGCTGGAACTGTAGATCACAATATCATCGAGATACACTACTACAAAATCATCAATGTAGTCCCGCAAAACCTGATTCATCAAGGTGCAAAATGTGGCCGGGGCGTTGGTCAAGCCGAACGGCATGACCAGGAACTCATACGCACCGTATCTGGTGACACAAGTTGTCTTCGCCTCATCACCTTGGGCGATTCGGACCTGCCAATACCCAGACTTCAAGTCCAACTTGGTAAACACTCTCGCCCTACTAAGCTGATCAAAACAATCGGCAACTAAAGGGATAGGATACTTGTTCCGAATAGTCACCTTGTTTAGCGCCCTGTAGTCCACACACATCCGCAAGGAACCATCTTGTTTCTTCTGGAAGAGGACTGGCGCACCATAAGGCGACTTCGCTGGAGTGATCAAACCCGCGTCTAACAACTCTGTCAGTTGTTTTCTGAGTTCAGCAAGTTCTGGTTGTGACATCCGATACGGAGCTCGGGCGGGTGGCTTCGTGCCTGGCACAAGCTCGATCTCATGGTCAATTGCCCTTCTGGGTGGTAATTTCTTCGGCAATTCATCAGGCATCACATCTTCAAAGTCGTTTAATATCACTTTAACTTCTTTGGATAATGGTCCCGATACTTCTTCAATCTTGTCCCACCGTAGCATGGCAAGGTAGGTCGTTTCGTCCCGTTTTAATCCCTTTTTCAACTGGAGGGTTGAAATAGAACGCTCTCCCGCCCTAGTAGATACAGTCGGGATGATACACGGTTTACTCCCAAGCATGGCCAGAGAGTTGGTGCATGGCATCACGGTGGTCTTCGTGTCACGCAGAAACTCCAACCCAAGGATCAGCTTAAAGTCGTCCATGATGACTACTGAAAAGTTGGTCCTTCCTTCGTATGGGCCAATCTTGATCAAAACAGATCTCGCTATTCCCGCTACTGGCTGTGCGGCAGAGTTGATAGCCTTCACCCGTCCGCACCCTTTTTCTAGAGTTAGACCCAGTCTTTCCACTTCGGTGCTTGAAATGTAATTATGGGTAGCTCCTGTGTCCACCATGGCCCTGATGGCCTTCCCGTTAACCTTGATGTCCACATACATCAAGCCTTTCCCTGATACATCGCTCTTTTTCTTTGGCGGCACGTCTTTGGGCTTTTCCCCAGTCGAGCTCTCTTCGGGGTTCCCAACCTGCGTTGTCACAGCATTACACCACTGAGGAAAGGCCCCGACGGCATCTTCCTCCTCGTAATCTTGTGTGTCTGTTTGTTCCTCTGTTGGTGGATGCCTTGATTGAGAGCCAGATTGTTCTCCACGTTGCACCTGCCCCATGTTGTCAAAGAAGGCATTCATCATCTGTCGTTGCGGACAGTTAGCGATCACGTGCGGCCCTTGACACAAAAAGCAACCCCTGAAAGCAGGTTTCTTCACTTCTCCGCTAGTGCTAGCGTCAGGCTTGGCTTTGAACCCAACTCCACTCTTCTGTAGGGTAGAAGAGTTTGACGCCCAACTGCTTTTACTGCCCCAACTTTGGTTTGGCGCTTGACCCCCTGGCTTCTTGCCACCATTACTCCTGTTTGGATTCCCTCTCTGAGGGGGTCTCTGTGGTTCGGAGTTATAATCTGAAAGGCTCTCGGCAGCGATGATGGCTTCGTTAAGGTTGTTCACCCGACGTCTATTGAGCTCGGTGCGAGCCCATGGTTTTAACCCTTCCATGAAGAAGAAGAGTCTGTCGACTGCGGACATGTCGCTGATGTCCAACATCAAGGCAGAAAATGCCTGGCAATATTCCCGGACCGATCCGGTGTTCTTGCATTCCAACAACGCTTTCCTCGCGTTGAATGCGGTGTTCTCTGGGAAAAACTGGCTCTTTAGCTCGCGTTTGAGTATTTCCCATGTGTTTATGATGCAAGACCCATCATCGATCTCTGCGTATTTCTTCCGCCACCATAACTTGGCATCTCCAACCAAGTACATGGCAGCCATCGACACCTTTGTCGCTTCCGAGTCAACTCTGATGGCTCGAAAGTATTGTTCTATATCGAAAAGGAAGTTTTCTAATTCCTTGGCGTCACGGGCTCCCCCGTAACTCTTGGGCTCTGGCACTCGTGGCCTCGATGAGTGCTCCACACCCCCTGCGGGTGTGTTAACCACTGCACGACTAAGAAGCTCCACTCGATCCTGGAGCTCTTGAAACTTGCCCTCCCAATCCATGTTCTCAGCATAGCGGGCATTATCAGTGGCTTCCACATTCACTTCCAACGCGTCCAGGCGAAGGGAGATTTGCTTCAGGATGCCTGGAGCATCCTCGTCGCACTTGACAATGCGTTGGACCTGTGCTTCCAAAGCATCAATTCTTTCTTTCGTGTTGGCCATAGTTTTTCTCAACAAACTATCCCACACAATTCTCTTAGCTGAAGCCACGGTCTTTTGGGACAACCGCGGCTCTGATACCACCTGACACACGGTGGCCTTTGATGGCACAAAGGAAACCGTATGTGGCACTCGACTTGCCTCTTGCAAGAAGAGTCCGCCAACAAATCTCAACAATCTATAGCAATCAGTGCATCAACATTGCATAAAACAGTGCACAAAGAAGTAATTTCAACACAAGGGCAAAACGGTCCCAAATATTCTCATTACTTCAAAATCATCGTTACAACTTCAGAAGGCTTCGTTTGCATCCACAATGTGCAAAATAGCTAAACAGGCAAGCTAAAACAAAGCAAGGGACTCTCGGGTATAGGTGTACATGTACTCCCTATATAGTACCATTAGGAGGATTTTCCAAAGTGACAGTAGTAGACATCACTATGTGCGAGGAGTCATAGTGCCCCTTTTTAAAGAAATACAACTCGGAATGACTTGAAAATTTACATGGAAACTTAAATATATACAAGGGTGATCTCCACCAAAATTGAGCAAAAACGCACGCCTAGATCTTCAGATCTTCACGGTTGGCTTTTGACGTGCGCGGCACTATAGTTGGGCGCGCGGGCGCTGTGCTTGACGGGCGCATGGGCGCGAGACTTGAAGAACTTGCAAGGACGCATGGGCGCGTGCAGGATGGGCGCGGGGCGCTGTGCAGGATGGGCGCGGTGCTAGGCGGGTGCAAGGGGCAGCCCGTGACACATGGGCTCGATACGAGTGTCCGAGTCGGATACGTGTCCGAGTGTCGGATTTGTCTATTTTTCAAAATCCAAGACACAGGGACACGGCAAAATATTCCAACGTATTCTCATTTCTTAGTTATTCCTTAGTTTACATAGTGTTTTATGATATGCATATCGTTTTAATTGCAAATGAGATCATCTCAAAGTAATAACGAACTAAAAGAAACACTATAACATATGTTCCTAGTGGCATATCCTATGGGATGTGTTGGAAACATATCCCACACCCATATCCAAGTGTCGAGTGTTCGACTCGGGTACTTCACGCATTCTGAAGAGTCCTTGTAACATAGTTTCTCTGCGTGTGTATGTGTTCCTCTGTGTGTGTGCGGGTGGAAGGTTGCGCAGTGGTGGAGGACTGTGTGTTTCGCCTGTTTGTGTGTGCGTGTTGGTGTTTATGTGAGTCTGTGTGTGTCGCGGTGGGTCAGGCTTGGGCAATGGGCTAGGTGAAGGGGAAGAGGGAGGGGGGGGGGGGAAGGAACGGATAGGTTTGTAACTGTGTGGTTCACGTGTGAACGGTCGCCTGTGTGTGTGTGTGTCGCGGTGGGTGGGTTTGGGCAATGGGATGGTTGGGAGGTGGGGGGTGAGGGGGCGGAAAGGGTGACCGTGTGTGTCTTCGTCAATGTGAAGTTTGTGTGTGTTTGAGTGTGAGTCTTTGCGCTTGACGTTGGCCGGATAGGGGGTGGTGCATGGGGGGGCAGTGTTGGGTTTAATGGGAGCGGTGTGTGGCGGCGGCAGCTTCTGGAGTGGTGGTAGGTGGGGTTTGGGTGTGGCAGCGAGGGAGGTAGGTAGGTGAAGAAGAAGTGAAAAATTAAAAAAAGAGGAGGAAAAAACCAATCTTGGTCTAATGATCTTGCCACTGACGGTTTTGTCTCCAAAGGTTGGGATTTGGAAGGAAGTACTTACTAATGGCAAATTTGAACATCTAGACCCTGCCGTGTAAAAATTGGAAGTTTATGTCCTCAAGTGAGATTTTTGTATAGTTTCGGGGTAACTAGGTGTAATTAACCCTAACATTAACTTCTTGATTTTAATTGTAGTTATTGGTTTCTTTTTTGTTGTTGTTGTTGATATCTCTACTATCTGCAAACTAACGAGTTGTTTCTCCTCATTATTTAGTTATTGCTGCTGGTGCATTTTTATTTGCCTTTTCTCTTTCCTGTTTGCATTGTGTATGTGTAGATTAGTACTACTTTTATGTGCATTACTGGTTTCCTCGGTGTCAAGCTTTCAACTTTTTATTTATGGGATCGAAATGTTTGCAGATTTGTTATGAATGCTTTGAAGGCTAAAGAGTTCTATCGACAAGATGTCCAATATATTGTCAGGAATGGGAAAGCTCTTATAATTAATGAGGTATTAGCAGTATGGTTTATGCTGTAATTCTGATACTTTGACTTTAATATTGCGGTCTACTTAGTTCTTGACAAATGTTGTTCTCTTGGGCAAAGGTGAAGGATCACATTCTTGCCACGTAGTGCAGGAAAGTCACAGTAACTTTTCACTGTAACTTTCGTATACAACGTGGCAAGAATGCTGTTCTCTTGGGCTTACAGTTTTCATAAGAATAGATGAGTACTTTTCTATCTGGAAAAGGTGTGCAAAAGCTAAGTACAGTACAGTCCAAGAGAAACTAGTTACAATGAACATCATTACACTATTATACAGAATGATTTTGTTGTCTGTACATGTTTGCATATATACTCCTTGGCTAGAACCTGCCAGGTCATTCACTTAGTTTGGGGACTCAAGAAGCTTAGGTCATAGAGATAAATACTGGGCACAAAGCCTTCTCTGTTGTGCACCTGCGTTTTGACAGATGAATGTTTGGGGTCTTTTGCAAAGATTGTAGACTTGCCCTTATGCTCTGTCAGTTTTGTTGATATTGTAGTTTATTCATGGAGTAGACCAGTCAAGCAGAGCTAACTATGCTTACCAGCAAAGGGTAAATAGGAATAGTCAACTTGTGTTGCAAATATTCTCTATTTGGAAGATCAAGTGTTCTTTGAAGATCAATTTTGATTTTCTTCTAGGCAGAAAGTGTCATGTCTGAGCACATGAAGAGATTTTGCTATTTTAAAGGTTAATATTTTGCTACATATCAGGTCGCAAAGGAGTCCTTGGTTGCCGTTTTGGCAAAACGGCATAAATTCTGAAATGGTGTTATTTCAGTTTTAAGGGGTAAATTACATTTTTGGTCCTTCATCTTTGCCCGTAAGTTCTAATTGATCCTTTATCTTTGACTTGTTTCTCATTAATCCTTCATCTTCACTTTCGTCAACTATTTGGTCTTGGTTGTGGAACAAGTCCATAAGTCCCTTAACTTTTGCCACCTTGACACCACGTAAAATTCTTTCTTAATGCCGTTCAACCTCAACCCCCCGAATTTTGCTTGTTTTGGCAACACACCCCCTAGCTTTCCAAATTGAGCATTCAACCCCCCAGATTTTAGAAAATTGTTGCAATTGAGTCCTATGTCTCTTAGGTTAGGGTTCATGGTGGCAAAGTCAGGATAACACCAAAATATGATCCTAATGTAAATACTTCAAAGTAAAGATTAGACTTACCTCCCTTTAGGTTTTCTTTTTTCAAATAGTCACCTCTCCTCCCCTCATCTTACCCTTAAACAAGACACCACCTTAGTGTCTCCCTTGTTCACCGCCACCACGAAGCCTTCAAAAAAGAAAACCCCTTATAAACCAGCCCTGTTGCCAACATAACCCGATCCACTGCCACACGCCATTCGGAGAAAGATCAAATAAAAGTAAAAAATTTTTGGATCTTGAAACAGAAAACGAGCATCATTTTTCTTGTTGCAATCCAAACACCCAGCATATCATAAATCAATATCACTGCATACAGTTTAGACCGGATTTACAATCACACAAGAGTTGCGTTGATAATTATTTTCTCCTGTCTCCTTTCTGCCTTCCCCGCCCTCGTTATTGGGGATTTAATTTGTTAATGAATGTGTCTTCGTGGGTTAGTGCCCATGTTGAGGACAAATTGCAGTGTAGACTTTTAAAATGATATTTGATGACAGCAAGATAAAAGTAGAAAGATCGGTTTGGTGGTTGAGGAACGATTGCAATCAAGCCTATTCTTGCAAGTTTTGGTCCTTCTGGTTGCACTTCCTAAAACTATGAAGCAATTATACCCAAATTAACCCATTTATCTATGTGTTGGGATGTGTTTTTGCGGGTTTTTGGGGGGGTGGGTAACTGGATTGGGTGCGTTATGTAGAAAGACGGATATCCATAAGGAAGGAGAGAGAGATGGATGAGTCATTGGTGGCTTGTGGATCAGGGTGAGATTATTAGGATTGGAATTCACTGTGGTTGTGGTGGTGGTGGTGAAGACTGATGAGAAGGAGGATGGGGGTGGTGGAGGGTTACGATGAGGACGACAATGGTGGTGCTGTGCATTTTGGGTGGTGGAATTAGGTTTCAGTTGACTGAACTAGAGGAATTTAGCGGCTAAATTTTGAAAACGGTGGTATATAAGTAATATTTTTCAGCAAGAGAGGTACGTTAAATTTTCCCTCACATTTCACTATGTTCATTTTCTCGAAAGTAGTGTTTGTTCTCGTTTTAGTTTTGCTGCCATGAAATCTCATCCGAGAGGCACAAAGTAGAAAATTGGACTCATTTGCAATGATTTTTCTAAACTAGGGCTTGAGTGCTTGATTTGGAAAGCCACGGGTTATGTGCCAAAATGAGCAAAACTGAGGGGGTTGAATGGCATTAAGCCAACTTATGTGGCGTTTAGGTGGTAAAACTTAACGGACTTACGGGCTTTTTGGACGGCCGAGGACCAGATAGGTGATGAAAGTGAAGATAAAGGATCAATTAGAAACGAGTCATAGAGAAAGGATCAATTAGAAATGAGTCATAGAGAAAGGATCAATTAGAACTTACAAGCAAAGATAAAGGACCAAAAATATAATTTACCGTAGTTTTAACCAAGGCACTTTATTTGGTCTCTGAATTTATTATAACAACATCTTTTATATCATATATCATTCAAGGGAACAAGTCTAGGAAAGAGATCTTTCTGTCTTAGGTGCAATCAAGAATCAGGCCTCATTGCTGTGTTAAGAACTTAAGATAGAAGTGGTTGTCCGCAGACGAACTTTGGCTTTCATGCTGTAGAAGAAGAGTTTGATCTTGTACTTCGATTTTGGGATTTAAAAATAACTAGCAGGCAGACAGAATTCGAGTCCAAACTCCTTCATGTCATATTTAGATAAGATAAAGATAAAGAAAAAGAAGAACCTTTTCTGCAAAGTGCTTCATCTAAATCGCTTTAACTTTATATGAAAAGAAGGTTAATTGGGTGGCAGTTCCTCTTAGATTTAATTCCTAAAAGAATATTTAATGTTCATAATGTTGTACAACTAAAATTTCCATTTTATGTTGTTAAACTCTGCACAGTTGACGGGCAGAGTGGAAGAGAAAAGGAGATGGTCTGAGGGGATTCACCAAGCTGTGGAGGCTAAAGAAGGTCTGAAGATTCAGGTATACTTAATGTTGGCCTAACGCTATAAAAGGCTTGTTCATCGCTTCCATTGAACTCCCTTTATGATTGGATGAACATTCATTGTTCTTATTAGGCTGATACAGTGGTCGTGGCACAAATCACGTACCAATCGCTATTTAAGCTATATCCAAAGCTTTCAGGGATGACTGGCACGGCAAAAACTGAAGTATGCCATCTTATAAATTCAAATATTCTGCTTAGATATGTTTTAACTGATATATCTGTTATGTTACTAGCATTTATTGCGATATAGTATTTTTTTGTTGTAGGAGAAAGAGTTCTTGAAAATGTTCCAGGTGCCAGTAATTGAAGTGCCAACAAATCTACCAAATATTCGCAACGATTTACCCATTCAAGCATTTGCTGTAAGAAGTTTCATGTGTTGCACATTCTCCATTATCAGGTTTTTCCCTTCTGTGAAAGCCTTTCTTTGACCTACCTGGATTGTGTACTGACTCAGACTGCAAGGGGAAAATGGGAACATGCCCGTGAAGAAGTTGAATACATTTTTAGGCTCGGTCGTCCTGTTTTAGTTGGGACCACTAGGTATTTCTCTGTGATTTTTCTTTTTATATAAGTCCCTTGTGCATTTTAACTGTGGATTTCTATGTGTCAATTTGACCTGCTGTGTAATTGAATCTACAGTTTTTGAGCTCATATGTATTTTCATGTTTCTACTTTTCTAAATGCCTGGATCTCAATACAACTCCAGGCACTTGTGATGTGTTACAATATGAAAAAGGTAATCTAATCCGTATTATTGAAGTATACCCAATGAGACACCTATCTAGGTCGTGTTCCACTTACTAGATAGGTAAATCTTCATGTTTTTGTACTTTTTTAATCACCGTAAGTAAACGACTGCTAAGATTAGGAAAAATTTGCAAAAATAGGTTTTCCCCCCAGATGAGTACTCCACAGCATAGTGCATTTGGTTCCAAGCCATACTGGAGAGACAAAGACCAGCAGTTTGTGAGATGAACGACTCAGATTGTGATCCTATAAAACACTAGCAATTGAAGAAGGCAACGAGTCTCGATGCCCCTGCACATTTTTTACTTTGTTTTACGGGCTTTGTTGAGCTGACCTGGCTCTAAATGCCATGTGCTTTTCCTCTTACAAGCTTTGACAAATTATGTAGACTGACAAAGAGTAACATTTGCATTTTAGCTGGCTTTCACATAATGATGAATACTTTTATCATTCCGAACTTTGGATTTGGCAGTATTGAGAACACGTGCTACCTGACCCAAAAACTAGTCTGCATAGAATAATTTGGTTTTGGATATACATCCGAAATTGTTGCTGAAATCGTAAAGAACCACTTTGCTTTAACATCAAGCGTTAAAAAGGTTGCTGACATCACCATCTCAAAAATATGGGGTACATGTCTAAGAATTTACTCGAGTATCTCTTATATTGCTGGTCAGTTGAGAGCGATGGTTGTTGTTGTTGGACATCTCCTGGCTGCTAAGTTATGTTATGCAATGCTTCTATTTGGTTAGCTGTCTTCCACGATGTTGTTGTGCTGCAGCCTACAGTCAAACAAAGGGGCAAACGCTTCTCGAATTGAAAACAGAAGTTGCAAAACATATGGAGTATTTGGACTTCTGGTGGGTCCGCTACTACCAACTGAATGACCAGTTACAAGTGCAGGTGTAGGTGTTGGTTGAGTAGAAAATTTAGTTTGTAATATCTGGGATGTGGCATAATATAAAGGTCATTGTGAGAGAAAAAAAATCATGAACAGCCTTAGTATTGAACTTGTTTTGTATAATTATATTTGATGAACTAACTCACAGGGGTGACAGTAAGGGTGACTATTAGCTGGACGATGATTGTTACGTACATTGAATGGGAATGCAACCTTTGTAAGTGGCATACTTTAACGTGTGCCCACGATGGAGCTATGCTTGTCTAGGTCAATAGAGTAGGAAGTGGAACACCCCCTTTGCCTTTCTAGGTACATGTTGGGCTATGCTTTGTGACATGGATAGAGGGTTTGGTTGTGGTGACCGTGCGTTTCGGACTTTTTTTTTTTGGGGGTGGGTGGGTGGGTGGGGGTGGTTGTTGTAGAGGGTGATCCATCTGTGTGTTTCGTGTTGAATTTGGAGGAACACGCTTTGATTCACACTCCATGTTCTGAGAAATATTTGCCATCCGAAAAGAGGAAAAAAACGGAGACTTTGTCTAAAGGGAAAAAAAAGAAATACGTTGAGAAATACGCATGTTTTGATGCGATAGCCTCCCCATATGTATTTACTCGTTGTTTTGGAGCCTTGTTTTCTTTCTGAGGAGAGCATCCAGCTTCTGCCCCGGCACTTTTGCTGATTTAGTTAAATTCTTTCTAGGAGCACTGGTTTAGCTATTTTCATATGCTCTTTAAAATGGCGTGGGTCATCCTTCAACAAAAAGGACCAAGTCTCAAGAGTGGTAATCACTTGATCCTAGGCATAGATTAGTTGGAACAACTGTACTTCACTGACAATAGAACTAAAAGCGGTTGCATAGCTCTAAACTTGTCTCGAACTTTTTGAAGAGATAAATTTGGTATCAACTCACCTCCCATGTGTAAATAGATTAATTTGAAGGTATGTCTGCACTCTGCAGCAGTTAAAGTATTTAAGTTTTTAGTTTAAGGTAACACATTGGAGTGTAGAATGCCTTCCCTTTCTAAGTATTATAACTTGTTTATTCGTGGAACTCTTCAGTGTGTGTGTGCAATCGAGAGATATTCATACTTGGTGGATGGTTTAGCGCTTTAGCATGAGTTACTTCACATCTGTACTCCGTTCCTCTGTCCATTGGAGATTTCCATTTTGCTTATTCATGTTCATTTAGGCAAACAAATGTCAAGTACCTACTTAAGGTTGCTTATATTGTTGTTGCAGTGTTGAGAATTCTGAATATTTGTCTGCTCTGCTGAAGGAACACAGAATTCCCCACAATGTCCTCAATGCTCGCCCCAAGGTTTATGGCATATGAATCTGCATGCAATTTAATGTGCATATTAAATTTCCATATGACTTTGTAGCTAATATATTGCATCTTCTCGGTGAAGTATGCTGCTAGAGAGGCTGAAATTGTTGCTCAAGCTGGGCGACAATATGCAATTACCATTTCTACAAATATGGCAGGCAGGGGTACGGACATAATCCTAGGAGGAAATCCAAAGGTAGATGTACTTGCTAGAATATTTTCTTAAGGTAGCTCCATTAGAGGGCACCCGGTTAGTTTCTAGCAGTCTTAGAGAAACTTTTTGAGGGCTCGATGTCAAGTAACGTATGTTCTTCACAAGATTTCTTCTGTCTTTCTTCTTAAAGCTAGAAATAACTGACACATTTCTGGCTGTAATTGTTAAAGATGCTTGCGAGAGAAGTTATAGAAGACAGCTTGCTTTCTTTAGTGACTCAAGATGCTGATGAAGTTGATGTTGGAGAGTCAATGCCACAAAAGGTAATCTCTGGCTATTATTAACTAACAAAGGTAACCGGTTCTTATGAAGCGTCTTGTTATAGGTACTGTCAAAGATACAGGTTGGACCACGTTCACAAGCTCTGCTAGATAGAGCAACTCTAATGGGTTAGTGACCTTTAAAAGCTCATTTCATATACAAGCTGCTGCTTAATCGTAATTTTTCGCTTATATTTCTAATCTTCTACTTAATACTTGTTTTGTTACAATTCCATTTTTGTTTCCTTGAAATGTATCACGCAGCAAAATATGTGAGAAAAAGTGAGGGTAAGAGATGGACATATCAGGAGGCAAAATCTATGGTTTCAGCATCTGTTGAGATGAGTCAGTCAATGAACATGAAAGAGCTACAGAGGCTTGTCGACGAACAGTCGGAGATGTACCCTCTTGGCCCTTCCATAGCAATTGCTTATTTATCGATTCTAAAGGATTGTGAAGTTCATTGTTTCAATGAAGGTGAAGAAGTGAAAAGGCTTGGGGGCCTTCATGTGATCGGTACCTCCTTGCACGAGTCCCGGAGAATTGATAACCAGGTGAGTCTTTTAACTCGACAGGCAGTCCAGGAAGTATATAACTCGGTACATATATGACAGTTGTCGTAAATCCACTATTTGGGTTTTACCATCTGTGATTTCTTTTTAGGAGAATATCATGAAGATGAGACTTTTAGCCCTTTGTTTTTTGTATTTTCCATGCCAGTAACTTGTCCCATGAAAAAAAAAAAATTAAAAAAAAAAAAAATCATGCCTTTAAGAATATGGACAAACGTAGAGACATCCAACATCAAACCTTGGACTTCTAGCTTACCATCATTGACATGCAAATAGTATAATAGAAGATAGCATTATGCTTTTGCGTTAGCGGATAAATATGAAGAACCTACTTGAGATTTATGATTTTAGGGTTCAAACTTTTAAGGGTAATGCTAGACTTCAAAGATGCTCGAGCGTCAACTGCCGTTGTGCTTTATCAATTTTCTACTCTTGAAGAGTTTGCCCCTTTTGAGTCAAATGTGTTTGCTGCAAGCATATCTAACTCGCTTTACTTATCCCACAAAACAAAATAAAAATCAAGTATTTGCTTGTTGCTTTTATTTACCCTTTACTCGTCCCGTAAAGATTGTTAACTTGAAATTGTTACCTTTCTGAAGCTTCGAGGCAGAGCAGGCAGACAAGGGGATCCTGGATCAACGCGGTTTATGGTGAGGTAAATGCACCTGTTATGCCTTAGAATTTTGATCCTATAAGTATTTAATATGCTGAGGAAATTCTTCAAGATAATGATATTATCGTCATATATAAGAAGGCTGTCCTCGATAAGCAACAAAGTACTCCAATCAAAACTCTTTGTATTATTGTGGGCATGGGGAAGACAGATCTGAGCCAGGCGAGACCAACTTATAAAGAATATGATTGAACTAGCAGAAAAAGAGATGTATTCGGTTCCCTACTAATACAATGATACTGTCAACGCCTGGGAGCCTTTTTCTACTAGCGATTTGTTGTAGACGCTGAAGTATAATTTCTCATCTTATAAATTCTTTCTAACAGACGGTTCATGTGTTTGCCTTAGTGCAAAATTCTACCCTTGTCATCCAGTATATGCACTGGTACGGAAAAATAGTGAGAAAGTAAATAAGACAAATAAATTAAGTTCGGCCAAAACAGCCTGCCTTTCTTCCTGGGCTTCTCCTCTATTAATACCTAGTTAGTTGCGTGATTACAGGGATTTTACAATCTTCACACGAGTGCACAGATTCACATCCCGACGATGTTTGTAGGATAGTCCTAGTATTTTCCTAATCAATTTGTTTATAATCTACTTCTATAAGTACACTGATGTTTGACGGAGATAATGTTCAATGATATACAATCACAACTTTAAGGCGGGTCCTGTCGACCATCCAGTTTCAGCTCATTCTTCTGAGGAATAGATTATGCACACCGTAGCACCTCAAAGCTGGTACCTAATGTGGAACGGTACTGATCACTTGCTTCTCCCATCTTTGTCTTTTGGCTATCTTTTAAGCCGTGATAATGATGCTTATCGTTTTGCTTGGTTTGCTAATGCAAATGATGAAGCTGTCTATGGTGTGAGTTATAGCCTGATTCTGGTTGACTGTCTGTGGTTCTGATGTTGCCATGCTATGCCATGAGGGTGGTTGTCATGCCACTGCAACTGTAAGGGTGGAAACGATCATTTTGTGTTGGCGGTCATAGTTTACTTTCCTGCAGTGGTCAATATTTGAACAATGATTGGGGGATTTTGGACCAGTTCCTTTGGGATGTAGCTTGGCCAATTCAGTTGGCGGCATGGTTCAAAGTAACAGCCGTCGCGCGGAGATGTCAGTGTGGTGGAACGGTTTCGGCAGTAACCAAAATGAAACTGTTAGGCGAGTCGATGATAGCACGTTAGGAGATGAATTGACGTGATATCGCCAAAAGCTTGGCATCTAGGTGATATGGCTGAAATGTAGGCTGATTTACAGGAGTATAGTGGCGCTTTGAAGATTTTGTTTTGAAAGAGACGTCTTTGGAAATTAAATTTGGCAATCTTAGGTCATTTACTCAAAAGAGTCGACCTAATCAGTATTTACTTGTTTACCAGATTGTCTCCGCCTGGTGTTGCACATGCTTTTACTTTCTATTTATAGATCCGATCAAAGATTTGACTCAATTTTCCTTGGTTAGTGGGACTAGTGGTGTTTGCCTCTCTTGGCTGTGCATCACTGTGTGGCTGTGAGACGCCATGTATAAAAGTAGTTACCATCCCTTACTTCTGCCTTGCACAATTAGGACAACTGTAACCTTCTAAGTTTGACCCTCTAACCAAAGATCTTTTCGTAACTAAAGAAAAAACATGCCCCAAAAAATCACATTAAAGGAATTCAAGAAAGAAAAGAAAAAACATACCCCAAAATCACAGGTGCTGTTGGCTAATGCTAATGTTCAAATGTTATGCAATAGTGAACTGGACATGTTCACGAGACATATGCGCTACGGAATAGGCAATATGTATTCTAGATGATCTTCTTTTGCTCATTTGGGATTAAAAAGAAAAGTTTGGAGCCTCTAGCTAGCATAATGTTGGGCATCGACCGTGACCGACACTGCTCTTATCGAGTGATACCTTTACTGCACTTTAGCAGCTACTGCAACTTTGGACCATGGTTGAGGGGCCCAATGCCCATCAACCAAGGATTTTGGGCCGGTTGTTTGCAGCATGACATTACGAGTGACTTTGTCCAGTACATGCACAAAATGGATATGTATTGCCCAATAGTGGACAAGCATATAAAGCTATCAAAGCATAGTAAATGTCTTACAGGTTCACGTAAGGTTTCACGATATCGCTTGACCAATAAATTGATGAAAACTTTGTTGTGGTGCATAATTTTTCTTAATGCTTTATCGAGATGTTCGAGGGAACATAGAATGATCCCTATGCAGTGTCATTGAGACTGATTCTATGGAAATTAGGTTTTGAGCTGTTGGACTTCACTTCGAATATGTTAGTTATGCTAGTTACTACCTCACTTCGATCTAAATGTTGTGGTCACATCATGATCTCATTCACTCTAAAGTTTGAGAAGATGCTTTTTAATAGATTAATTAATCTCAAAATATCTGCCTCTAAAGGAATTACGTTTTCCAAATGTTACTTTAAGAAGATTAATTTACCAACCTGATTGCTGAACAATTGGCCTAAAGGAGCTGGCTTTCTTCATTGGTCTGGTATACTATCACTCTGGGCTGGGTTCTGATTATGCATTAATGCTCTTTTTCCGTTTAGTCCAGTTCTTTTAGAATACATGGAGGAGATTTCAGGCTCATGATGTTGATGATGGTCGGAATGAGGTGGTTCACTGTTGTAGTCAGGGGGACTAGGTGACGTTTGATGTGATTCTTGGCTTTTAGAGACAGTCCATGGTTCTGGAAAGTTTTTTGGGTGGAGTTTGAGGTGAACAAGAAAAAGGTTTATGCATTGTTTGAGAAGTTGGTTAGAAAGTC